>OX422211.1:704339854-704796854 GCA_949130495.1 Sambucus nigra
AAGTGTGTTTGAATTTTGTTTTATATGGTCAATTTTTATAATTTCATGTTAAGAATGCTCTAATAATGTATTTTATGGAAAAAAATCTGTTTTATTTCATTAATATATATATATTTAAATATATATTATATATTTTAACATATATTATATATTATACGTATCCTAGCGTGTCGTATCCTAGTTTTTGGAAAAATCACGTGTCGCATGTCGTGTCGAAACACGTATTACGTGTAGAGTCTGTGCTTCATAGCGCGAAATTGACACGATCTGTCGTGTTCGTGTCGGGCTTTTTTACACGAACTCGTGTCATGTCGTGTTAATCGTGTCTTGCCGTGTTAATCGTGTTTTTATTCGGGTTTTCGTGTCTATTTATGTTTAATTTAGTGTGAAATTTAAGAAATCGTGTTATTTGTGTCGTATCGTGTTCTGTCGTTTTTATTTGGGTCGTGTTCATGTCAACTAAAAAAAACACGAATTTTTGTAGTGTTCGTGTCCGAAAAACTCTTGTCGTGTCGGTCCGAAACACGGCCCAAAAACACAAATTGCCACCCCTATGTGGCATTTATGAGCCCTCCAAGCTCGAGGAGAAGCTTTTTCGAAGACGGGGAGAATGATGTGTTTAGTGGTCCGTAGAGACGTGGCGCGTGATTGTGCTTCCGGGAGAATACTATTTTTTTTTCTATTTTTAGCTTATGGTTTATTGTCATTTTCCTTTATTTTTAGTTTTTAATTAGTCTCCAAGCATGTTTAGTGCTAATAAGCCATTTTTAGTTATTAATTGCTCTTTTTTTGTCTTTTTGGGTATTAGCTTGGCTAACAAGCTAACCTCTCCTATAAATAGGCCCTTCATCATTTGTAATCACACTTGAATATTGACAAAATAATATATATAGAGAGAGAGAAACTCATTTTCTGAGTTTAGTTTTATTTGGTGTTGTGTAGTTAGTTGGTGTTGTGTAGTTGTAACAATAGCGCTTCCGCATTCTTAGATTCACATCAGAATCAGATATTGACTTTGGCCCCCAAACATCTTCGTTTCTTTGGGTTTGACTCCAAATGGCCGCTAAAAGTAATTTTGGGTACAAATCTCAAGAAATGAAAATATTCGGGACTAAATAAAGTCAATATCAAAGAATTAATGGGGGTCCAACCCCATCAACCAAAAATAAATAATTATTGTCTAGTGGTAAAATGTATTCGGCATTTAGAACAATTCAACTAATCAACATGCATGCAAAGTTGGTTCGGGCAAAAAACACAGCATTTAGAGTTCAACATTTAGTCTTCAAAGGCTAAAAAACAATCATTATTGCATTGCCGCAAGAATCTTTATAAACACAGCTTTTCAATTTTTGTTACATCAGGACGAATGGCTAGTCAAGTTGCAAATCGATCAAGGGCTTCCTTTGAATTTGAACTTGTTGAAGGTGATCCCAATAATCCTAGAACTGTTGTAGCATCAGCAAACCAAACAAATCTGTGGATCGATCCTTCAACTATAAAACTTAGACATAGAATAGGAAGGGGTCCCTTTGGTGATGTTTGGTTAGCAACCCATCATCAAACGGCTGAAGATTACGAGGAATATCACGAAGTGGCTATCAAGATGTTGCATCCTATTAAGGAGGATAACATCAAGAATGTATTAAATAAATTGAGTGATTTGTTTCCGAAGATTCAAGGACTAGAAGGCGTTTGTTCGCTACATGGTTTTTCAGTCATTAGCGGAAAGGTAAGTTTGTTGTTTCTGTATGATGATAATAGTGAGATTTTTTTATCATCCGTGTTGCTAAAAATGTCGTATGCGTTGTTGCAGATATGCATTGTCATGAAATTCTATGAGGGTTCCGTTGGGGACAAAATGGCTCGACTTAAAGGGGGAAAGCTTTCACTGCATGATGTTTTGAGGTGATGATTGTCTCGTACGGATGGAATATATAGATATTTAGTCGTACGTCCATAAAATTTGGTCAACTTAGTAAAAGCCCGCATTTTAAAAATTTTAGTGTGCGCCCCAGTTTTCAAGACTAGTATGTGAATTTTAAAACTTTAATATGCGGTCCCCATTAAAATATTAGCGCGGATTGTAAAATATCTTCACGGACTAAAAGATATTATTGCCGGGTATCGCACACCAAAGCCCAAAATATGTGGGGGTTTCATTAACATATCATCATTTTGGGGAGCAGGACCTACACACCTACGGAAAATGGCCCACCTTAAAGGGGGAAACCTTTCACCGCGTGATACTTTGAGGTGATGAGTTTCCAGTACGGATGAAAAATATAGATATTTAGCTGAAGCTCTCTAAAGGCTGGGTTAACTTAGTAAAAATCCATTTTATATATTTTTAGTGTGCAACCTTGTGTTTTAAACTTTTGTGTGCGACCACGGATTACAAAATACGTTCTCGTTTTGCACTAGGTACTGCACACCGAAGTGCAAAAAACATGTTTTGAGGAGATGATTTTCTAGTTTGGATAAAAAAGTATGCTTCTATATTTTTTCATTTAGTACATAAATAAACATTTCTAAGTGTTAATAGACTTGAAGAAATGTATAAATTGTGAAAATAAAATAAATACAGTTTTACCCTTGAACTTTGAGTAAATTCCATTTTGACCCCCAGAGGTCCATTTGGCCTTTGGGCATAAAACAGAGTATTAAAAGGTTATAATAAAGAAACAATGATGTGTTAACAATGTAGTTGGGTGTAAATGAAAAACGGGTCTTGTCGGAAAACAAATGTGTTAAACAATGTGGTAATGTTTCAGGTATGGGATTGATCTGGCTCGTGGGATAATGGAACTACATTCAAAAGGGATCCTAATTCTTAACCTAAAACCTTCTAATTTCCTCTTGAACGAAGAGAATAGCGTAATCTTGGGTGATTTAGGGATTCCTCATTTACTCCTTGGAATTCCTTTACCAAGTTCGGATATGACTCGGCGACTCGGTAATCCAAACCACATGGCTCCCGAACAGTGGGAACCGGAAATACGTGGTCCAATATCCTTGGAGACTGATTCGTGGGGCTTTGGTTGCAGCGTTGTGGAGATGTTGACTGGCGTTCAACCTTGGTGTGGCTTGTCAATTGATGAAATTTACAAATCTGTTGTGAAAAAGCAAGAAAAACCGCATATTCCTAGCGGCCTTCCTCCGGCAGTTGAAAATATACTTATTGGTTGTTTTGAGTATGACCTCAGGAGTCGTCCTTTAATGGCGGACATATTACAAGCATTTAAAAGGTACCTCTTCTAATTATCATTCTTGTTCATTATTAATTCATATTTTGTAGAAGATGCAGGCAATTGCCATTCCTCATGCTTTGAGATTTGACTACTATATCTATTAAATAGAACCAATCTAGAAGTACTAACTACTAACAAGTGTAAACACTTAGATAAGTATTATGATTCCAGAATAGACTTAATGAATATCAATAACTAAACTGTTGGCTTATGTGATATGTTCCATGGTTAGCGATAAACCCGTATATATCATAAAGTAATAAAACAGAGAGACCATTGAAACCGTCTTGTTCTAACATATACTCTCTCCCTTTGAGTACCGAGTTCTAGATCTCGCATACCCTTTTAGGGTACTTTAGAGTCCCGCATGTCTACGTTGGGACATTTGGTAAAGTCCCATATGTTGTAAAGTTCTCTTGATTTCCTCCATCTCAAACAAATATAAGAAAGTGTAGGTACTCTCCAATACTGAGGGCCTAATAAAAAAACTAATTTCAATATATCAAAATTTTAGTACATGTACGTTTTGGTGTACTAGATATATATACACTTTTTGGTACAAAAACGATCCAAATAATAACTAATTTTTGTTAGCCCCAGTGTATAGTGTACCGGGTAGAGTAGCATACCATGTATCCGTACCCTTATCAAGCTTTGGAAAGCAATTCATGCTGTGGGTGTACAACGTCTGTGGTTGAATGTAAAATTGGGGCATATTCCACTCTCCATTGAATCATTGACCAAATTCTCCTACAATGAAAAAGCATAATTAGTGCCAAGTGATTGAGAGAATGATCTTTCATGAAGATAGATAGGTTATGATGGTGATTGTTTTGAACTTGGATACAAGAGGAAAACTGGTTTTAGGGTACTTTACTTGATTCCTAATCCCTTATCCATGGTTCTTTCATGTCATGTAAATGGATCATCTAATTAACTCATTTTTATATGTAGAGAATAATTTAGAGTCGGTCGAAAGCTTCCTATTCTTTCAGTTATAGCTATAATAGCCTTAGGATTAGTCTACTAGCTTGGAAGGCTATACATGTATAACAACTTATAATTCAATTATGATTAGAAAAATTGTGTGTTTAAATTTTTTAAAAATTTAAAAGATCTCTGAACCTTTGATTATGAGGTATCTATATTCTTTACACTTAACGGTACATCAAGATCCTGTTAACCACATGTATCAACTCTAGAAACCCTACCTTAGAAGGCCTTACTCCCCATTCCAGGAAAATTTCAATTCAAAGCTCACAAAAGATTCAAGTTACGATCAACGCATTACTATTCATTTTGTAGATACAACCTCATTCGACCACAAAACTCTACAGTATTTTTTTAAAAAAAAACAGTATTAGTTTGGAATTAAAGCCAACCCATTATCTTACCCCTACATTTTAACGCCAAAAACCACGAAAGTGTTGTCACATCTAAGTAATACCCGATCCGATAGTTTTCGTTGTCCAATATTTTCATGAACTAAAACAAAGTCATTTAACCAAATATATCGGAATTTTTTTTATCTTTCTCTTCCCCTCTTTCACTTTTGAAAGCACAAGACACTTTACATTTAACAAAACCTTAAGGCTGCATTTATTTTATGAGATTTGAAAAGAAGAGTGAAAAAAAATGAGTGGCTTGGATTAGATGTTCTCTTGGTTTTGCTTTTTGCTGTGAAATCCAGTTCTTGGGAAAGTGTAAAAACATATCCATAAAATATATCAAGCACAAAGCTTGATGTATCGAGGTCCATGGACGATACATCGGTAGAAAGCCTGACGAGAAGCGGCCAAAGCCACGGCCTAGACGCAACCCCCCTGTGGTATATCCCCTGTTTCACTTTGAACTTCGCTCTCATTACACCCTTAACTTCAACCCCAAGTCCTTCATAACTCACTTATGGACCGGACCTTGAGGGTTCAACCATCAACTCCTATAAGCCTCCCAAAAGTCTAGATACCCAACCAAAATCAAAGAACATACTAAAGCAAGATAAAATAAAATATGTAAAATAAAGACATATAAATTGTAAATAAATCCTCTGAAAATACGGGGTGGATGAAAAATGGGAGCAATTCATAAACACAACTAAAGAAAAATTAAGGTTCATTTATCAATCTTCTCAATCAAAATAAGCTTTTAAACACTAGGTCTGTTTTTCCAAAAGTAGTATATGATACCAAACAAGACAACTAAAGGATCACTTATATATGCTAAGGGATCAAAAAGGAAAATAAAACAATAATCAGCTTAAATAAATAAAAGCAAAGATTAAGGGGTCAGGTCCAAACCAGCCTTGGACCTAGGGCTGTGTTTCGGCCGGATCGGATCGGAAAATGACCTTTCTTCCTATTTTTTCGGAAATAAAATATTTGTTTCAATTTTCCTATCCAATTTTTTCGGAAAATTAAAAAAGTTTCCGAATTCGGAAAATCGGAAAAAAATCGGAAAAATTCGGAAATTCAAAAAATATACTAAAAATTCAGAAATTTTGGAAATTCCAAAATTTCAAAAAAATTAATATAGGATTTTCGATTACTCGAAATTCTCATTTTAAAGAAATCGAAAAAAAGATTTAACCCAACATGTAAAAATGTAAGGATTTAACCATTTTTTTCATTTGTGTAGAGGATAGAGGGATATTCACCTTTTATAGAGGACTTTTTTGGGCATCTCTTCCTCTCCTATCCGATGTGGGACACATGAGAATGTTTAAAAAAATTAGAAAAATTGGAAATCGGAAAATATTTCAGAAAAAATCGGAAATAATTCGGAAAAATTGGAAAATCGGAAATTCAGAATTATTTCCAATTTTCGATCCGATTTTTTTAGGAAAAATCGGAAAATCGGAAATCGTAAACCTTATATACGTTCCAAAATCGGAAAATATCGGATCGGATATCCGAAAAATCGGAATGTTCGGAAAAAAAACACAGCCCTACTTGGACCCATGCTCCTCATCAATTGAGAATTTTCCATGGATAAATACCTAAAATGTTGTATTGTTCTGAATATTTCTGTTCCATTGATGAATACATCAGGTTGGCCAATATATAAAAACTTGGTTTCCAGATTGGCATTGCCTTCGGTTATCTGCTCATTAGCAATCACATTGTACCTGATTGTAGCCAATAACTTCCAGTTATTAATTTCTTAGATTTCTCCCTTCTTTCCTATACTCAAAAATATTTGGGCAGTTTTATTTTTCATCAGAAAAAGAAAAGGAACAAAGAAGATTCCCGATACAATAAGCTATTTATTTTACAAATCCTTTGTCTGAATACAATAGGCTACGATTCTGATGTTAGCAGTAATCTAATTTACGCCCTTAATTTGTTTTTGTATTTTCATCTCCCCTTAAGGGCTATGAATCTTGATGGAACAATTTTTCAGCAGTTAAATAGAATTGTTAGATTCTAAGGTCTTGGAATAAATTTGATTCCAAAATTTTCTAGCAAGGAGGACAACATATAATATATAGTTAGTTTGAAAATGTTTAATTCTATTTTCAGTGAGCTACAATGCTGATGTGAGCTGTAGTATAAATTACAAATTTGCCTTGGATCTTTTTTATGTAAGCACACTGACACTACACACATGAAAAGAAAATACATAGCAACATTCCTACAAATTATATATATATATATATATATATATATATATATATATATATATATATATATATATATATATATAAATTTAATATATATTTCTATGCTACTGTTATGTAACTGAGTAAAATGACGATTTTTTCATTTGGTCCGCTTTCTTGCCACCTAGCACCGTGCCAAGGCGCACCTTTCTCTCAAACCATGTACCCTCTGCGCTCATTACTTTGTCCAGACACTCCTTGAGACAATTTTAGAAACATGGTTCTGTTCAACAATTTCTTATACAATTTGTTTAGTTTTCGGACTTCTAGTAACTTTGCTTTTAACCTTTTTAATAACTAGAAAATTGGCATCTCCCAAAATGTAGTTTATAATGACAAAAGGCACTTAACACATTTTTTTCAATTGAGTCATTGTTTTTTTTCTTCCCAAAAGCCATTTCATTTTGGTACAAAAGTGTTTCTAAAATTCAGTACTAATCACCAAAAGCCTTAGTAGGACTAAAATAATTTTTTCTTCTTAAAAGTTCGGTGGCTTCTGGCAAAATAGTTTAGCGACTAAATTGAAAAAATGTGTAAAGTCCATTGTACTTTTTGGTGATTAAGCCCCACTTTGTCCAGATGACTCCATGAGACTATGTTTTCAAAAACATGCTTGTGTATAACAATCTCTGGTACAACTTATTTATTTTTTGGGACTTCTAAATCTTTTTTGGTCTGAACCCATTGTTAATGACTAGCAAATTTGCAGCTCCCAAAATGCAGTTTACCATGATGGGCAGTGGACAGGTCTCGAGAGAACCAGAACGAGCATAGACAAATCGAGCAATTGTTATTACACCGAGTGGTTCCTTTCGAAAGATTTTCTTCAAGTTGGCGACACGGTCCGATCCAGGAAAACAACAAACTCATGCAAACCCGAAAACATGGATGTCCCCGAAGGGACCATAGTGGGCTTAGAACGCGACAACGATCAAACCGGGTTTGTTTTGGTTAGGGTACATGGGATCCATGGCCCGATAAGAGTCCATGGATCTACATTGGAGCGGGTCACATTCGGGTTGGCTGCAGGTGATTGGGTCCGCCTAAAAAAAGAAGACAAGAAACAGTCGCCCGTGGGTATCCTCCACTCAATCTCTCGTGATGGAATCGTAGCTGTTGGATTTATAGGGGTGGTATCTCTTTGGGAGGGAAAATATTCACATCTCCAAATGGCGGAATCTTTTTGCGTGGGCCAGTTTGTGAGGGTGAGATCGAGTGTTTTTAGCCCACGATTTGAGTGGGTTCGAAAAAGAGGATGTGAGTGGAAAACCGGAAGAATTTCTAGGGTTTTACCAAACGGTTGCCTCATCGTTAATTTCCCTAGTAGGTTTACACTAGGAGATGAAAATAATAGCTTCTTGGCTGATCCGGCTGAAGTAGAACTGGTTTCTCTTAGTACTTGTCCAAGCATGGTAAAAAAGTATCAACATCTCGAGGATTTTCACTGGGGTGTGAGGCCGTTTCTAATTGCGTTAGGGTTATTTACCGTGTTAAAAC
Organism: Sambucus nigra; assembly: GCA_949130495.1. NCBI lineage: Eukaryota > Viridiplantae > Streptophyta > Magnoliopsida > Dipsacales > Adoxaceae > Sambucus > Sambucus nigra. Next base: position 704,348,261 of record OX422211.1, read on the forward strand.
TAGGGTTTTTCGCGGGAAAGAAAATGGGGAGATCAAAGGTGAAAAAGGGTCGGGACTTTGCAAGTCAAAGTGACAGTCAACCTGTTGACAGTCAAAGTGGCAGATGGCTTCCCCCGAAGGTGGCCAATATTATTTTCAGAGAAGGCGGTAGTACAACAGGACCCACCTCCCGGTAGTTCAGCTATAAGGTTTGAGTGATTTTGACTTGTGCTCCCTGTTAACGATCGAAATTATACTTTGGTATTTCTACAATTGTTTTTTAGACTTCAGAGCTTCTCTTCCCCTTTAATTTACATTCAACAGCGAAAATGTACTAAAGTCTAAAATCAATTATGATAGTATTAAAGTCTAATTTCGACGATTAGCGAGGTACCTGGGGGTGGGGGGTGGGGTGAATACAGTAGGTACTGAAATTATGAAAACTGTGTATCCTGTGTATATATACTTGGTGACTGTTTCTGTGAATATGTTATGCAGTAGGTTTATTTCATCAATATTGTTGCTGGTTGTGGCAGCTAACAACAGAATAAAATTCTATCAGCATCGTTTCTTCTTTAGATCATCAAATAGTTTATTTTTGTGGCATATCAGCCATTTACACTTGTTGAATATATGGTCCTTCCCAGATATATTTTTACAACCAAGGCAGGGGTGCCTTTTATTAAAAAGTTAGCAAAAAACTTGAAATAAATAAATTAAAAAAAAAAAGATTTCCTATTTTGTGTTTTATGAGAAGTTGAGCAAATAGGGGAAAAAGAAATAAGAGTTGAATTTCGTAAAAACCCCCAAAAGTAGGTGAATCATCTTATTAAACTACTCATTTTTCCGCCTTTATTTTAACTTATCATGAATGAACTGTTTTTTTAATCTTTTTCTAACTTTGTAATAAAATACACCCTAAGAAAAATGAGTTTTCATCCTCAAATGTGATATTTTTCGAAACAAAAAATTGGAATTCCTTGTTTCCTAATTATATGATTTGTATTGGATTTAGAGAATGATACTGAAGCAGTTTTATGGTATTTCAAGTCCCATTTGGTTTTGGGATAAAATATTTATCACCCCACTTGAATGAAATTGTATGTTTTTCAAACGAGTAAAACTACATGTACCCACAAAAAAATTCAAAAAGTGTACCCGTCTAATAAGACAAAAATGAGTACAAGCTTTTTATGCACTCGATGGGACCCATTTCTATGCCCTGGCGGGACCCATAACAATAAGGTATAAACCTTTAATGCATTGGGTATGGGTTTTGGGTTTTTTTGTGGGTATGTGTAGATTTATTCTTTTCAAACTTGTGCAAGTTAGAAAACGGAAATTGGTTTAGTGAGGGACGCACAAATGAGAGGTCATAAGGACCAAAATTTTCCAAAAAATTAAAAATCATTTAACAAGTTATCCTCCAATTTTAAAAAACATGCTGCAAGACTTCTCAACTTCCTATAAATTATATCTAGATTATTAATATTTTCATAAATCACATTTTAACCCTGAACATTTTTTAAACTATACTTCAACCCTTGAATCTTTTGTTTTATACATTTTGTTCCATGAACTTCCTGAAAATTTATTTTGCCCCCCTAACTTTTTGTAAATATATTGTTACCCAAACTATGTACAATACACTTTGTCCCCCAAGTTTCTTATAGATTACTATTTAAAAGAAAGTTAACATATTTTATAATGAGTAATATTAGGGAGACTTTTTCATTATTTTTTTTTTGTTAATTACAAACATCATCCAATGTGTATTTGAAACATTGATTTTTTTATATATAAATCTTATAAGAATAGAGTTTTTCTAACTAAGTCTTATTGACTTTTCAACCATTAAATATGTCATATTCCTAATTTTTTGGGAGTTTTTTTTCACAATTTTACCATTTTTAAAACCAACCATCCATAACTTCTTAAAGAAGTTACATAAGTGGTTGAATTTTTTTTTCATCCTATTTTTAATCTTCAAATGATCACAACTTTTGATTGAGATATCTGTTTTTCACAAAAAAATTCTAAGTCTTATTGACTTTTCAACCATTAAATAGGTCATATTCCTAATTTTTTGAGAGTTTTTTTTTCACAATTTTACCCTTTTTAAAACCAACCATCCATAACTTCTTGGGGAAGTTACATAAGTGGTTGAATTTTTTTTTCATCCTATTTTTAATCTTCAAATGATCACAACTTTTGATTGACATATCTGTTTTTCACAAAATTACTATTTTTGAAATCTGTTTGCCAAGATCTATCAAACAGGATCCATGAAGCCTATAAAATTTCAAAGAAAAAAAATTACATAAACAGTAAACTTTACTGTATGCAACAGAAAATGAAATAATTTTATATGTGTGACATTTTCACAAACAACAATATTTATTGTGTTAATATTACACAGACAATAAAATTTATTGTGTTCACAAGAAAATAAAATTCATATATTTATCAAATAAGATCCATGAAGTTCATAATATTTCATGAAAAAAATTACACCGACAATAATATTTACTGTGTACACCTTTAAAAATAGAACTTAATTAATGGTTGAATAGTCAATGGGACTTAATTAAAAAAATCTCAAAATAGGAATTACATATAATAATAAATATTAATAGGGTTGTCACATTAGTTGTTAGGATTAAACAATAATACAAACAAATTGGTTAAATAAATTGATCAATTAATGTGTGTGTGTGTGTGTGTGTGTATATATATATATATATATATATATATATATATATGTGTGTGTGTGTGTAAAAAAGACACATATTTTTAGTTTAACCCATTTAGTCGCTCAAACAAACATTTATCCAATATTCTCTTATTTTTAAAGGGTTGCGCCAGCGGCACCCCATGCCACCCCTACTCACCCTGTAAGTCCCCAAAAATATAATTTTTGCTTTTGCGGAATTAATTTAAGGATGAATGCAAACCAACTTTCTCTTTATAAAAAACTCTTTTTCAATTTTATCAAACCAAGTTGTGACACAAATTAACTTAACCATATTTTATCTTGATTGACCCTAAACATGCATCTAGTGATTAAAGCACATAAAGTGAAGTAAAGATACTCACAATGCCGGATGTACGAGGAAAAATCCAAAACGGGAAAAAATTTAGGACGGCTCAAGCCTGATAATCACTATGAACAATGGTTTTACAAAGACAGGTTAGCCTTACTCAATGACTCGATCCCCACGAGTCTTGACGCTCCCTCTGATCTTCTACCGTTCTTCAATAGTGCCCACACAGAAATTTCGTCTCCCACGATGCTCGTCCACAACACTCGACTCCACGAATGTCTCGGTGTCCACCGATACGGCTTGATACGTCTACGATGTTGAACACTATGTCTGTCGCTTCTCCACCGCAAAACCAGCAATCACAAGTGTTCAATGATGAACACAACTCAATCTTGGTGCAACAAGGATCACATAAACATTTGATAATGAAAGCTCGGATCTTTGCAAACTCTAAGGATGTGTTTAAGCCTTTAAAACCTTAGAAAACATGTGCAAACAGGTTTCTGTATCGTAAAACTATTTTTCCAAAATGCATGCACTTCGAGGAAACTGGACACCTTTATTTATAATAAAATTAAGTCGGTGTCAGAATCTCGTTCAAGTGAGATGCCACGTCGTTCAAAAGAACATCATCAAATGTCGTTTGAACGACGTCGTCAGATAAAGTTCATAATTAAACAGAGTTTTGATTAAAACCAACTCTTATCCAATTTTCATACGTCCTTATCTGACCAAAAACGAAGTGTAAACAATTAAACCTCTTTTAAAAATATTTTTCTTTTAAAAATATTTTTCTTTAAAAAATAACATCCTTATTTTATATAATGAACTTCGAGATTCATTAACATTATGCATTCATACCTGTGTGATCTCGGAATGCAATTAAACCTTGAAGACGCAAAATTGCACCAATTAAACTTTGACATGATTAAATATTTGTATCTTTGCCGCAACGTCTTCAATTAATCTTTGATACGTCATAGACTCGTGGGATCGGACAATAAAAAACTATCTATGACTCAGACATGCTTTGTTCCGAGAATAAGTCAAAACTACATGGGGTGCCGTTGGCGCGGATCTTTAAAATTAAGAGAATATTGGATAAATGGGTGTTTGAGAAACTAAATTGGTTAAACTAAAAATAGATGTCTTATATATATATATATATATATATATATGGGTTTATACATTAATTGATCCATTTATTTAACCAATTTGTTTGTATTATTATTTAATCCTAACAACTAATGTGATAACCCAGTTAATATGTATTATTATATGTAATTCTTATTCTGAGCTTTTTTTTAATTAAGTCCTATTGACTATTCAACCATTAATTAAGTTATATTTTTAAAGGCACACGCAGTAAATCTTACTGTTTGTGTAATTTTTTCCATTGAAATATTATGAACTCCATGAATCTTGTTTGATAAATATATGAATTTCATTTTCCAGTGAACACGGTAAATTTTACTGTCTGTGTAATATTAACACAGTAAATGTTACTGTTTGTGAAAATGTCACAGATATAAAACTATTTCATTTGCTGGTGCATACAGTAAATTTTACAATATATATATATATATATATATATATATATGTGTGTGTGTGTGTGTGTGTGTGTGTGTGTGTGCGCGCGTAACCAATTTGTTTGTATTATTATTTAATCGTAACAACTAATGTGACAATCCAGTTAATATGTATTAGTATATGTAATTCCTATTTTGAGATTTTTTTTAATTAAGTCTTATTGACTATTCAACCATTAATTAAGTTCAATTTTTAAAGGTGTACACAGTATATATTACTATCTATGTAATTTTTTTCATTGAAATATTATGGACTCTATTGATCTTGTTTGATAAATATATGAATTTCAGTTTCTTGTGACTACAGTAAATTTTACTGTCCGTATAATATTAACGCAGTAAATGTTACTGTTTATGAAATTATTTCATTTTCTGGCAGTAAAGTTTACTGTGGGTACCTCGATTTGTCATCGTGGCCCAAGACGAGTAGCCTAATAAATACGACCCAAAGTTTGGAGGCCTCACATCTCATCCAATTCAATTATGACCCACAATTTGAAGGCCTCACATCTCACAAGCAAGAAGCTGAGAATGCTCGCCTCAAAAGGAGATTGGAAAGGATGGAAAAAGAGCTCCATCGTAGCACCAGACGACGTCAATACCGCACTCCTAGCCCTCAGGCGAGCAAGTCACGCAGTCGAGGAAGGAGCCCTAGACGTGGATCCCAAAGGATCGGGTAACACGTGTCAGATGATGACTTGCTTGAGCAACAGCGACCAGCTCGCCGTTGCAGGAGCCCAGCTCGAGGAAATGATGACATACGAAATTTGGTTCGAAGAGAAATGGACCAGCACCCAGCACATCGGGGTGCCAGATCGACCAGAGAGCTAGCCCGGCAAGCTCTCAGGACCCATATGAAATCCCCTTTCTCAATGGAAATAGAAGAAGAAGAAGAAGAAGAAGCCCCCAAGAAATTCGTAATTCCAAGATTCAAGATCTATGACGGAAAGACTGATCCTATCGATCACGTTAGGCAGTACAGGTAAGCCATGACTCTCTTAAACCATAGGGATGCACTAATGTGCCGGATCTTTCCCTCGAGTTTGCATGATGTGGCAAGGAAGTGGTTCGAGAGACTCCCTCACAGATCCATCAGGAGCTTTGAGTCCCTGGCAGATCTCTTCACGGCTCGCTTTATTACCAGCAGCTCCTATCTAAAGAGGATGGATGTCTTGCTAATAATGAAGAAGACGCCCCATGAGAGCCTTCGGGACTACGTAAAAAGGTACTGGGAGTTGTTCAACGATCTAAAGAGGATGGATGTCTTGCTAATAATGAAGAAGACGCCCCAGGAGAGCCTTCGGGACTACGTAAAAAGGTACTGGGAGTTGTTCAACGAGGTCGAGGACTGATCAAAGCAGGTAGCAGTGGCCTCTTTTAAGATTGGCCTACCCAGCTCTTGCCTCTTGTACCAATCCCTGACTAAGAAGGAGGCCACAACCATCGATGACTTGATGGATCGCATCGAGAAGTACGCCAAAGTTGAGGATGTGACCCGCCTCAGTGCAAGGGAGAATGGTCGAGCTAAGCCCGCTACCAAGGGCAATGACAAGGACGAAAACCAGAAGAGAGGAGGCAAGAATGGGGACAAGGGTGGCTCCAAGAATGGAAATAAGAACGATGTTTTGAAAGCATTTCAGGCAGTATACATTGTCTTCAAAGAACTAATCTGGAAGATCCTAGCGAAGATTAAGGACGAGCCATTTGTTAAGTGGCCCAGAAAGATGGGAGGATATCCCTCAAAGAGAAACAACGCGCTGAGATGCGCTTTTCACAAGGAAGGAGGACACAAAACTTAGCACTACAAGGCTCTTAAGTCTCACCTTGAAGAGTTGGCCCAGACCGGGCACCTAAACGAGTTTGTAGAAAAGAAGGCAGAGAAAGTCGCCCGATAATGTGCTCGAGGACGATGCTGGCTATGAGCTCGCAGTGATTCATGGAGCATCTGATCTAAAGCAGATTTAAGGAAACTCAGCCCGGATGAAAGTGAAAAAGCTTACTGCAGTAATGCAAGCTTTTCAGATCGATCCAGCAAAGACACAGTCGGGGAAGCGGCGGCGAGCAGATGACGTTGACTACAACAAACACATCGTGTTCACAGATGAAGACCTAGTGGGGGTAAGAACCCCACATCATGACGCCTTTATCATTACCCTCAGAATAGCAAACTATGACGTCGACAAGTTGCTCGTCGACCAGGGAAGCTCATCCGAGGTAATGTATCTCGACATGTTCAGGAAATTGAAGTTAAGCGTTGCCGACTTGAAGGACGCCACTGTCCCTCTTGTTGGCTTCGCTGGAAAAGTAACTATCCCTTTGGGAAAGATCGTACTGCCAGTAAGTACAGGCAGTATCTCCAAGATGATCGAGTTTCCGGTAGTCGACATTGACTCGCCCTACCAAGCTATCCTCGAAAGAGGATGGCTACATGCAATGAAGGTCGTTCCCTCGACCTACCATCATAAACTCAAGTACGTGACTGAGCGAGGATCCATGGAGATCAGGCGATGATAAGAAGGTACTTCATAGCAGTCATCCGCTCAAAACCAGAGAAGAAGGTCGAGAAGGCCAAGGAGAAGGTTGAGGAACAAGAAGGTTTGATACCTTCAAAATAGCAGCTAAAGTATGGAAGACCCAGAGTGGAGGAGACCAGGCTCCTCCCCTCTGAGCGGGTCGTTGAAAACCTAGAAGAGGTCGCAGCCGGTGGTAACAAAAAAAGACAGAATGTTCTTGATTGGGGCCTCTCTCATAGATCGAGATAAGAAGGAATTGACGGTACTATTAAGGAACAATCTAGATGTTTTCGCATGGGAACCGTACAAGCTACCTGGAATTGACCCCAGTGTGGTCTGTCATCGGTTGCACGTCAACCCCACTTACAGGCCTATCGTGCAGAAGGCACGGCGAACTGCGCCCGAGAAGGCCAAGGCTGTAGAGAAAGAAGTAGAGAAGCTGATGGATGCAGGATCCATACGGGAAGTTCAATTACCTAAGTGACTGTCCAACCCAGTAGTGGTTCCGAAGAACAATGGGAAATGGAGAGTTTGTATCGACTTCACTGACCTTAACAGGGCGTGCCCTAAGGACAGTTTCCCCCTCCCGAAGATCGATCAGTTGGTGGACACCACAACAGCTCATGAAAGAATGAGTTTCCTGGACGCATACTCGGGGTATCACCAGATTCCTCTCTATGCACCAGACTAAGACAAGACAACGTTCATCACCACCGTTGGATTATACTGTTACAAAGTTATGCCCTTTGGGCTCAAAAATGCTGTAGCAACTTACCAACGACTGGTCACCATGATGTTTAAAGACCAAATGGGAGATACCATAGAAGTCTACATCGATGATATGCTCGTCAAGAGCAGACACAAAGAAGACAACCTCTCAGACTTATCAAGGACCTTCAAAATCGTCAGGAAATACCGAACGAATCTCAACGCGAGCAAATGTTCATTCGGTGTCCAGTTAGGAAAATTTCTTAGTTACTTAGTTAGCGAGAGAGGCATTGAAGCTAACCCGGACTAGATTGATGCAATCAAGAAGGTGCAGCATCCCCGCACAATAAGAGACGTACAAAAACTCACGGGCATGCTCGTCGCCTTAAATCGATTCATCTCGAAGTCATCCAAAAAGTGCCAGCCATTCTTCCAGCTATTGAAGAAAAGCAGAGCAGTGGAGTGGAATCAAGATTGCTCGAAAGCATTAGAGGAGCTCAAAGCCTATCTCTGCACACCACCCTTGCTTGTGATACCTCAAGAGGACGATTCCATGTACCTATACCTTGCAGTCTCCAGCCACACTGTCAGTTCTGCACTAGTATGCGAAAGAACGGGAATCCAACACCCAGTCTACTACGCCAGCAAGACCCTCTTGGACGTCGAGCAGCGATACCTACCAATAGAAAATATCTCTTTTGCACTAGTGGTAGCCTCGAGAAAATTGAAACACTACTTTGAAGCTTACTCTATCATCGTCCTTACGTCACACCCCCTTAAAGCAGTCCAACAAAAAGCGGATATGTCCGGCAGATTATCAAAGTGGTCGGTCGAGCTCGGACGATTTGACATCCAGTTTCAAGCAAGGAATACAATTAAGGGGAAGGTCCTCATCGACTTCATCGCGGAGTTTACAGGCGAACAACCTTGCAACCAACTCCAGTCCATGGATCAGAGGGAAGATCACTCGGCTGAAGGTGTGTGGCGACTGTTTGTTGATGGAGCCTCCAACTCCAAGGGGGCAGGCGTAGGCATTATGCTCGTTACCCCATAAGATACAATCCTCGAGCAGGGAATCAGGCTTGGATTTGAAGCCTCCAACAACGAAGTGAAATACGAAGCATTGATAGCAGGCCTGTAGAAGGCACAAGCGTTGGGTGCAAAATAGCTACAGGTGTTCGGCGACTCATAATTGGTCTCCAATCAAATAAATGGAGACTTCAACACGAGGAATGAGAGAATGGCAGCCTACCTCGCCTTAGTAAATAAATTAATATCTAACTTCGAGGAAGTCAGTGTCCAGCAGTTTCCCAGAGGACAAAACAGTCATGTTGACGCCCTAGCAGCCTTAAGTTTAGTAATCAACTCTGACTTAAAGAGAACAATCCCTATCAACTTCCTCGCCCAGCCGAGCATCAACTAGAGCGATGAGCTGCCAGACATGGGCCATATTCTCCATATCGAATCAGCACCCAGTTGGATGGACCCCCTAAGGGACTATTTGAAGGATGGCGCACTACCAGACGATAAGAAGGCCACTCATCAGATAAGAATCAAAGCAGCCCGCTTTCACTTATCTCCTGAGGGCAAGTTGTATAAGAGATCATTCACCGGCCCTTACCTCCAATGTGTTCACCCAAAAGACGTCGAGTAAGTTCTGCACGAGATTTATGAAGGAGTCCGTGGAAGCCATATTGGGGGAGGATCGTTAGCTTTTCGAGCAATGAAGGAAGGCTATTGGTGGTCATACATGCAGAAGGATGTTGGGGTATATGGTCGCAAGTGCGAAAAATGTCAACTACATGCTGTTATGGTCCACCAACCTGCCAGCGACCTAAGATCACTTACTAGCCCCTGGCCTTTCTCCCAATGGGGAATGGACATCGTGGGCCCTCTTCCTACTGCTACCGGCAATTTCAAGTATCTGTTGGTCGCGACATACTACTTCACCAAATGGATTGAGATAGAGCCATTGGCGAACATCAAAGACGCATATATGATGAGATTCATATGGAAAAACGTAATTACCCACTTTGGGATCCCCAGAACCATTATCACTGACAATGGAACGCAGTTCGAGAGCGGCCCCTTCCAGAGTTTTTGCAACGATCACGGGATCAGGCACCATTTCAGCTCAGTATTCTACCCCCAGAGCAACGGTCAAGCTGAAGCTTCCAATAAAACAGTGATCGATGGATTGAAGAAATGACTAGAGCGAGCCAAAGGCGCATGGGTGAGCGAGCTGCCACATATTCTGTGGGCTTATCGCACTACCCCACGGCGAGCAACTGGAGAAACCCCCTTCTCACTAACATATGGAATGGAGGCAATCATCCCTTTAGAAGCTGGCCTCCCAACCATGAGGTCCACCCTGGTCGACTAGGGCCTGAATGATGCAGCATTACTCGCTGAACTTGACTTAGATGACGAACACAGAGAACTAGCCCTAGTGACACTAGTGAGCTATCAACAAACGCTCGCAAAGCACTATAACAAAAAGGTCAATTCAAGGGCATTCCAGATTGGAGACTATGTCCTAAGGAAAGTCCTTAGCAGCGCAGTAAAACCATCAGATGGCAAGCTAGGTCCAAACTGGGAGGGACCATTCAAGGTGACAAGAGAAGACCTACAAGGAGCCTATCACTTAGAAACGCTGGAGGGCAGAGAGATACCCCGAGCTTGGAACGCAGCCAACCTGAAAAAATATTATTTCTAGTTTTTCTTCTTCTATATTTTATCACATTATTGGAATTGGCAACTCATTTTTTATTATTTTTAATAAAAGATTGTTTGCTAGTGGCATTCTATGAAGTGTTAATTATATTTTATGAACTTGATAACTGGCACACCTTTTCCAAGCGACATGCACACTACTCAGTATATAAAAGCAGGGAATCACCCTCCTCAGGTTTTCGTTATGAAACATGAACAACCTCTTGGCATTGCCCCTGGCAATATATAAAGCCCTACAGGGGACCCTTAGGCAGTTCAGCCAAATCAAATTGGTCACCAAATAATGTTTAGCTCAGAAAACCTGATCGGATAGAACATCCAACACCGGATGTGTCCTCGCCATTGCCACACTTAGGCCTAAGGGAGTGTGATGACACGGCCTAAAAGGTAAAGTGGGGCAAAATGGTATCTCATAAGCATACTGGACTGGGAGGATTCTCACACAATAAAGCAACTCCACTCCATTAAATCTAGTCGGCTACGAAGGGCCCAAGATAATCAAACAAAAAATCAATGAAGTAAAAAATACACGACACATGTTTAGTCGACGAATCGCCCAAAACATAAATATTTTATTACTTCATTACATTTACAAAGAGCTACATTGAATTAAGTAAATCTTAATGAGGATTAGGCCTCTGAGCAAGATAATTAGCCACTTGCACTCTTCGGTCGTCGTCCGAATGAGGAGTTAATTCTTCCTTGACTTCATTCGCATCTGTCTTCAATAGCATCTATAGGGACCCACTCGTCGTCCCTCCTAAAAGGACTAGGCATCAGAGTTGAAGGAGAGATCTCATGACGATACCAGAGCACTGAGTTCCTGGGGACCTTCATCTCCCTGAGAGCACTCAACCATCCCCTAATAAAGGATAGCTCTTCGACCTCTGCCAACCTCGTCGGAGCATCTATCCAACCCTGGTCCGGTCATAAGCATCAACCCACACTCGCCGATGTCCTTTCTTGAACAGATGCCTCAGCAACATGACATCTCTTTTAAGCCCAGCAGCTATCACATAAGCTCGACGAATATCTCCTCGAAGCTCCTCAGCCTCCCTAGTTGTACCTCCATCATCTGTACCAGCTCGCGGGCCAGCCGATGAGGAGGAGCCCCTTAAAACTTGAGGTGAGACGCTTGGCGCATGCTCTTTGAGTCGCGACACCTCCCTTCTCAGAGTTTCATTCTCATGTTGAAGAACTTCGCCGACTTGATTGATCTTGGAGGAATCCATAAGTTTAGCCCTCGGAGTGTTCAGTTCTTCTTGAACAGAAGCACTAACCTCTTCCATCTCCTGAAGTCTATCATTCAGTTTGGCGATGAGCTCAGACTGGTCTTTGAAACTCTTGTTCCTCGACCTAAGAGACTTGTAAATTCTTATAAAGGCTTGGCGAACTTGATTGCTCGTATTAGGACCGAGGATCCTTCCCAATTGAGAAGTAGAGTTATATACTCATCTACATCAATCAACTACAAGCCATAAAAAGCATTAAAGAGCCGAAGAATCAGTATGCAGAAAGGAAAGTGCTTTCATTTCATTGAAATAGAGCTGTCCAAGTACATCAGTAATCAAAAGAACAGTACAAACAAAGAAAATATACAAAAAATTCCTAAGAGCAGGCTAGCTGGCAACCTCAGTTTGTTTCGAGGTCATTGGTTGTTTTCCCTTGTCTGCAGTAGCAGGAACACCTCCCTCAGATGGAGCAATTGTTGTTCCCTGGATAAAAGGAGCACCCGAAGGAATTGTCTGAGAAGTAGGAACACCACCGTCAATGGTCGGGGCAGGTGCCTCATCCATAATAGGCTTTGGGCATGGATCATGCTCGTCAAACAATGGAGAATCGATGTCTACTCCAGCAGCCAAAAGAGCCTTGTTTCATCCCTTCTTGAAGTTCAGTCGGCTGATGTAGCCTATCTGAACTTCAGCATCCTCGTACGCAGCAGCCCACCCGGCATTGTACGAGCTCTCCTCCACCTTCTTCACCTTCTATGCAAGTACCCTGTTCTCCTCCACCACTGTTAACTTGCTCGTGCAGACCAAGTCGTAGGATTGTCGCAACTCATTGAGCTCTTTGATTGTCGCCTCCTTCACCCGATTGGCTTCACGAGGGCGAGATTGGAAGACGTCTGGGCATCATTGGCAGTCTTCAAATTGGCCTCCATCTCGACACTCTTCCCCTTCTTCTCGGCATTCTGCTTCTCCAAATCAGCATTCCTCTTCACCAGCTGGTCGCGGGTGCGATAGAGAACGGCGAAGTCAGTCACAAACTGCAAAGAAGAGAAAATATTAAGAAAGAGAAGCATTGAATAAAATATTGCAAGCATAGAAATGCAAGAATAGACTTACCAAGGATAGACTCTAACTCGCCTGCAGAGCTAACTAGTCGGTCCCTATCGCCTTCTGACGATCAGTAGTTAAAATTGCTCTCTCGAGCAACGCGGGAGCCAACTGAGGAGAGAGGGCGACAGAGGCCCCCTTGGGAAAAGCAGACACGGGCACCAGAACTTGCCCTACCTTCGTCCTCACCTCCTCTCTCCTTCTCTCCTCTTCCCTTTCCTTCTTCTTCTTCTTCTTCTTCTTCTTCTTCTTCTTCTCAGCTCTTCTTCTATCCTCCATCTTCTTCCTATCCTCCACCTTCTTCTTCTCCTCTTCTTTCTTTCTCTCCCTCTCTCTCAACTGCTCTTCCTCCCTCTTCTTCGTCTCCTGCTCATTGACAGCAAACTGAGAATCAGTGGCAACTTCCCCACTGCCAAACTTCTATTTCTTCAACCGCCGAGAAAGGAGCATATCATCATCGTCATCATCCCGAATCAGATTCTTCCTGGGAGGAGCCATGTCTTCCTCGCTGGAACTGCTCGATTCACTGGAAGACTTTCGAGCTTTTGAAACTTCTTTCGAGCTATAAGTCCCTTCACCACCGGATCTCTCTTCACTGGATCCACCTTCAGTACCGCCCCTGTTATCACCCTCGCTATCCTCACCAGAGTTGCTCTCTTCCTCGTCCAATTGGATGGGATCTGCAGCAACTTCTTCAGTTATGTCTAGCTCAGGGCTTCTATCTACAGGTTGCACAATAAAGCTGGGCCCAACGTTCTTGTATTCCAAGAGAAAATCCACTGATCGAGGGTGTTCACCGTCATGCAAGAGTTCCCTGATATTTCAGGCTTTGACCAACTCAGCAGCTCAAACCTTGCTGAGAGAAAGTTCCAAGTTCTTTGTCCTTGCTGAAAAGAAAGAAAGAAAAATACCAGAGAAATCATACATTAACAGAGGATCGAAGAGCAGAGCAAAGACTAAGCCTACCTATGTACTCCCCCCCCATAGAAAGGGACCACAAATCTGGCAGACCTCGACCCTCAGTATGGGGAGGAAACTGCCAATTTCTATCAAGAAAACCCTCATGCCAGTAATCCTTGTGGAAATCAGGTAGATATACAACCAATACCCTATCAGGACTCCTGTACTTGAGGTAAAGAAGACCAGAACTTGTTCGTGAGAAGGAATAACAAAAGCAAATCTCGGCAAGCCCTAAATTGGTGCCATAGAGCTGATTTATTCTATATACACCATTAACAATCTTCCAGACATTGGACGAACACTGTGCAGGGACTATATTAAAATAGCCAAAAAGGTGCAAAACCAAATTGCTTGGAGGAAAATTAAGACCCCCTTGGGACAATAAGAGAACGTGAATCCAGTGAGCGTCCTCAACCTCTCTAACATTACGAGGAACAGGGGCACACTCGATGTCTACCCAATTTGGAATATTATAGAATTTCCTAAATTCGGATATCGATCTATTGCCTATTTTCACCATTGAAAGATACAAACCCTAATCACAGATGCGAAGAAATTTAAACAACAAAAGCAAAGAGCGGGAGGAACTTACGAAGTAAAAACTTAGCTTGGGACGATGTAAAGTCACAAGAAAAGACAACGAAGAAGATTGAAATTGGAAGACGGAGACCTGGGGATGATAGAGCAACAGCGGGAGCTTGAAGAAGGTTAGAAATATGGAGAAACTTGAAGCGACAACAATAAAAGACTTCTTCGAAGGATTTTTAAACATTTCTAATCATAGCACACAGGCAACGAGGCGAGTTGTCGCCTAATTCAGTTCAGAAGAGGCGCTTCAATCTCAAAAAGTGTTGTACAATTTATAAAGACGCCATTATGACAAATCATTTAAAATTATTGAGCCCAAATTGTGGCCCAACAACTTTAGGGGCAATTGTGGGTACCTCGATTTGTCATCGTGGCTCAAGACGAGTAGCCCAATAAATACGGCCCAAAGTCTGGAGGCCTCACATCTCATCCAATTCAGTTACGACCCAGTCAAATTCCTAAAATCTCATGAGGAGATATTCTAGGGGTTATAGACTGGCGTGGGGGAGTCCTACACCCCCACTCCCCGAGAACCAACATGTATATAACAAACCCTAAGTCCGGGGCAAAGGGCATGTATTATTTTTTTCTGTAAAACACTCCCGGAGTATAGAGAAATAATATTGAGAGCACCACCATGGACGTGGGCATTCTTGTCGAACCACGTAAATATTGTGTTGTGTGATTATCATTCCCTACTTTCTTTATTTGTTCTGGTGATTGTCTTTTCTTGATAATTTGTGCTGAATATTAATTGTCACCACAATTACTGTCTGTGTAATTTTTTATTTTTTTTATTTTATAGGGTTCATGAATCTTGTTTGATAGATTTCAACGAGCAGATTTCAAAAATAGTAATTTTGCGAAAAACGGATATGTCAATCAAAAGTTATGATCATTTGAAGATTAAAAATAAGATAGAAAAAAAAATTCAACCACTTATGTTACTTTCCTTAAAAAGTTACGGATGGTTGGTTTTAAAAGGATAAAATTGTGAAGAAAAAAAAGTTCCAAAAAATTAGGAATATGACATATTTAATGGTTCAAAAGTCAATAAGACTTTATTAGGAAAAGTCTATTCTTGTAGGACCTATATATATATATATATATATATATATATATATATATATATATATATATATATATATATATATAAACTTAAACATCTGGGTCACAAAAAAAGTCATAAAAAATGATCTTGTTGGAAATTGGACTTAGAAAAAGCGGTACAGAATTTTCTAGACAGAATTTTGAGCAACTTTGAACTCAAATTTAGGTGGGACCCACACCACGATAATTATGGAACCACATACGAATGCGTTCTCCTTCGCAAGGAGATTAACGTAGTATATTCATATGTCCAATTTTAATAAGTTATGAATAATAAATATCTCCCCAAAGTGACTCACAAAGCAATGAAAGTTAATGAATTGGCTCAAGTATAAACTAAGGCTTGGATGCCTTGGGGTATCCCAATTCTTTGAAGGGGAGATGGTCTACACTATGCATATTAATTAATTATAGTCAGCTCGGTTCGGCGTGGGCTTGGGTTTGGGCTTGGGCTTGGGCTTATAATCTCTTAAATATATTGATCCGCTTTAATTTAATTGTTAATTAATTACGAAATTAATTAATAATTAATTTACTGTCTGTCAGTTAATTTCAAGGGTCAGCAGTTAACGAAATTAACTGTTTTGACAGTTAAATTCGATTTTGACTGTTCCCAACAGTCAAAACATTTGTTATAAATTAAACATTTCCCCTACAGTTTTTGACTACTGAAAAATTACCCTCCCATAATTTCGAAATTATGCAACAACTTTTCCCATAAAATAATTCCTCTATTACTGATACTGCATACATCTCCTGCATATTATTTCTTTGGTCTGGTTGAGTATAAATACAGAATTGTGTTCGAAAAAATTAATCATTATTGTGCTGCTTGATTAATTTGGAAATCCGTTCTATCCTGGGAGACAATTATTCATTACCTTTAACACGCTGTGGAGGGAATAAATTTGTCTTAAGGAGACTGTTCTAAACAGGGCTCGGATTATTTCTTCTATTCTAATATTATTTCTGCAAAATCAAGTAAGTGTTAATTTTCTGTAATTTCGTTTCATGTCTGTAATTCTATTAATAATTCATATTTTCTAGTATTACTCTTTTGTAATGGAGGTATAAATTGGAAATAAAAATTAAAAAATAGTTTTCCACAACAGGGCCTTAATGGAAAGTAAATGGGCCAATGAAAAAGTGTTCATCAAGAAAGAGGTTGCTTGTCTATGTCCTAGTGCAACATAGTGCATCGCACTAACAATTTCATGTCATGAAAGCAATGATAACAAGTGGAAGTAACCAAAAAAAATCACATGCAGAGGTAAGGCCTTGTTTGGACAACGAACATGGAAACAATTTAACTTCCACATATAATTGAGAGAGATCATGTTTGTTATTCCTTTAATTTCCCTTGCTGCAAATGGAAGGAGAGTTGGCTATCTAATATATCGAATGTTTATAAAAAGCTTTCAAAATACCCTTAAAATTTACATATTTTTGTTGTTGACAGAATATGGAAAACAAACATAAATGATAATCAACCAAAGTATACTTATCACCAAAAATATATTTTAAAAAATGGTTATATGGAGTTTACCCGCATATAATTACGCGTTATTGACTATAATCCTACCAATTTTTGTTTGTACACATTCGACCACCCAAAGTGTCATAAATAATCAAAAAGCGTCATAAACTTACACTTTTGAAGGCTTAAGATGTAAAATAGAGAATTATGGGGTCCAATACCAGTTAATCCCAAATGCATGGGTCAAAATTCAAATAACCAAAAATAAAAGGAACTAAAATGAAAATAGAAGATGTAAAACAAAATCCATATCCTATCCATATCAGGCTTATTTTCTCTTTTCCTTTTTCCAATATGACTAAGATACCATTCAAGTTATAATGAGAAACAAACTATGAAGGGTCATACTTTATACAACAAAACATTAAAATGTTTAACAGTACAATAAAAGGAACAAGTGTCCCCAAACTATGAATCTGCATTTGCAGTTAAAAGAAAATAAAGGATTATTATATTTTGGTTCTTCATGCTGCACTTTAGTGGCAAAGTTTTCACTATTTGCACTTTGGGATTTATTCACTTTTTTGTAACACTATTCACAAAAGTGTGGAAAAAGATGAAAATGAACCCTATAATACAGATAGTGAAAACCTTGGACCCCAAGTACATTACAAAGATCTAATGAACCCCAAATAAATCAGTTAGATATATAACATAGAATCCAGTCATAATCAGTGAACCCCGTCAACAATCCCAGCCTCCTTAACAAGCTGCTGGGTCAAGGCCGAAAGCCTTGCAACTTCTGTACTAATTTCACCGAAACACTCATTGTGGGCCCCACCAATCCCAAATTCAGACAAATGACTCGGGAGAGCATTTACGTCATAATCGGCCTCAATGGTAAAACTAGATTTATCCAAAAGCTCTCGGCTCATTTCGATGATTTTTTGTAACGCGCTCGTTGCAGCTTCAATTTCTAACTGAGCTGCTTCTAACTGTAACTTCTCAAGCGCAAGTTCCCCAACGCTTTTATTGCCGATTCTCTCTTGTGTCATCGCGTATAGTTTCCTCAAATCGTCACCGTCTCGGATCAATTCTTCCTTCATCTTTTTCAACTCATTTTCCCTTTCCTCTAATTTTCTCATTGCCATTTTGAGCTCCTCTTCTTTCATTACAAGAGCCCTTTCAGAACCTAAAACTTCCATTTCTTTTGACCTCAGGTCTTCCCTAGTTATCTCGAGTTCAGTTTTCTGCCACATGTCAAGGTGTGATTCACCCATATATTTGTCCCTTGTGGGACCCACGAGCTTGTTGGTGAGCTCTACGATGCTTTTGACAACATTTTCTGCCTCGGAGAATTTTAGCTTCGTGTCGTTTAACTCGTGGTGAATTATCTGAACATGCTCTTCTCTCTCCTTTAGCATGGCTGTTGCTTGAGAAAGCTGGTTTTCTCTATTGTTCATAAGAACCCTTAGCTCACTTATTTCCTGGTTTACTTCCTCTAACATTTTCCTTGCATTAAAGAGTTCCAAATCTCTCTCCTCCAATATACTCCGAAGCAAAGCTTGTTCCGACTTCAAATTCTGAATCTCTAACATTGCTTCCACTAGTTCCTTCTCTTTAACCTCAAGAAGATCATTCGCTTCTCGAAATTCATTCTCTCTCCTCTTTAGCTCCTCCCGGAGAAAACACATCTCCACAATTGCTTCTTGTAAAGAAAATTTCTCTTTATTTAAATCCCTCTTTAATTCATCAGTTAGCTCCTTTTCGAGTAATAAGTCCCATTCGAGCGCTTTGCTTCGAGCCACTGAAACCTTAAGTTTACCTTTTTCTCTCTCCACTTCCAAATGGGCATCTTTCAAGTCTTTCATGTAAGACGTGACGCTTTTCTTTTGCTGTTCGAGTTCTATAAGCTGTTTTTGTAGTAGCTGTTGTTGATCTTTCATTTTATTTCTAGAGGAGGCTAAAGATTTTTGAGAAGAGACTAATTCGGACCTCATGTTAGCGAGAAGTTTCTTTACTCTCCTAAAATCCTCCATAGTTTCATTAGCTTTGTCGGTGTGTTTGGATGCTTCTTCGGCAAGCCTCTTCAATTTTTCTTGTGCTAAAAGCCAATCCGTTGTTTGTTTCTCCAAATTTGACTCGGCAACTTTTAGTTTCTCCTCGTCAACTTTCCTCATCCTCAAAGCAACTTCAAGTTCCTTTTCTCTCTCTTGGATCATGTTTCGGAGCTCTTTAAGCTCAAGTTCTTGCTTTTTAATTATTCCATTCGCGTTATTCAAAAGCTGTGCCTTGGACTTAAGTTCAAATTCGGTATTTGCAGCCTCCTCGCTCTTTTTCATCAATTCATTTATCATTTTATTTATTTCAGATTCTTTCAACGACAGTGCCGATTGGGCCACAGAAATTTGTTGATCTCTCTCCTTGAGTTTAAGCTTTAGACCTTCAATTTCGGTTGCTTGAGAAGCTAAGTTGAGATTAGCTTGCTTTAACTCCTCTTCGAGTTTTTCTTGCTTAGAACGAGTAGTTGATATCTCTCTCTCTCTCCGAACTAACTCTTTCTTTGCTTGGTTTAAGTCACTGTATTCTAAAAAAAACTTATTTTCTGCTTCTTCAAGATCTTCTTCTTTCTTCTTCAAGACTGACAAAGCTGCCTCGAGATCAGACTCAAGTTTTTCGAGATTCAGTCCAAGTTTAACATCTCGAGGGAAATTAAAATCTCTGCCAATCTGTTCTTCAAGTTTCTGTCTTTGGTCAAAAAGCCTCTCTAAAAGAATCCTTGCGGGTTCGGTTGAACCGTTGTTGTTAATACTCGATTTCCTGTTGTGCATCACTGACTTGATTATCCACACAGAATGACTCCTGCTTTTGCAAGGTACCGTAATAGCTAGTCTCTTATGCGCCCTGTCGAGCCTGAAAAAACAGAACTGCAGAAAACATTCACAATTCTGTTAAGAAATAGTCGAGCTAAATGTATGATTTAATTCTTTTTTGGGGAGTGACTTTACCCCTGAGATAATTGCAAGATTAGACTTTCCCCACGGAAGTTAAAAAATTAGACTTATCCCCTGCATGCATAAAGTACAAGTGGGTTGATGCACATATGGGACTAAGTCTAATATTTTAACTTTAAGGGGGGTAAGCATAATTATGCAATTATCTCTGAGGCAAAGTGGAAAAAAAAAAATCATTTTTATGGTAGCGGGTGGGGAATGCTAAGGGCACACCAAAACTGTCTCACTAGCACCACCGTCTTTGTAACACTCAATAAGTAGTGTTTTCTACCACCCAACACCAAGAAGGGAGAAACCACTTATGGTGGTGTTACAGAGTAGAAACAAAAATTGGTATTATAGATTAGGACCAAAATACCTTATACTCCCTCCGACCCAAGTTAAGATTCCCTGTTTGAAAGTTAAATATTTTACTGAATAGTTGAAGGAAAAAAATAATTTTTCAAAGTCATCCACCTTAGACTTGTGAAAACCTTTGGAATGCAACACAATTACTTGGATCATTAGTCTGCCATGGTAGTGCTAGGATGGGTAATTTCAGAATCTCACCTAACTTCATATACTATTTTTAGAAACATGACTCATAATTTGGGACAGACCAAATAGGAAAATAGGACTCTTACTTTGGGATGGGAATACATTTCAACCCCCGGCATTGAGAAAAAGCAAAGAAATCATTCCAAATTGGCGAGTACGGACTTTAACAATTCAAGCATGTGAAAATATACAAAATTGGTCGAAGTATGTACAATTTTCACATGATAGAGATATTAAGTGCATACTCCGCTAATTTTGTGGCGTTGCTTGGTGACGAGGGCCAAAATATATGTTTTACAGCAATTACTTCAGAACACGCACATAAATCTTGCTTTTTCTCCGTAATATCACCATAAGTATATGTGGTCAAAAGGGAGGAACTTTTAGTAAACAAGTGCTTTGTTTGATCATTCTTGTTGTGTTAGTGAGAAATTTTTGGGATGCCCTTAGCTGCCACCTTTTTTATTCCCTTTTACTTTCTTATAGTCAATATTAAATCCTCGCTGACCAGTTATGCAGACATGTACATGGAAAACATGAGGTTGAATGAGGAGAAAAATATTGAACAATGTACAGACAGGCTATCAACAACAATCAAAGAGTTTAAAATTAAATATGTATCCTTTAATATTCTCCTATGAAATTTAAGAAGACATGAAAGTGGAAAGTATTCCACCTGATATCCATTCATTTATCAAAATCTGAAAAGAGACAGAATAAGCTTTAGCCTAACTCAGCATTTTGCACGGATTGGACAAGCAATAGAAAGTCTAGTGTTTTTCCTTTACTCTTCTTTATAAATAACAACTAACTCCCTCTGTCTCAATTCTCATATTAAGAGTCGTGTTTTCATTTTTGTGACTTTTCAAATCAAGAGTCATGTTTCTAAAATCAATGTGTACCAAATTACATAATAGTTAGATAAATTTTTACATTGATCATCGATTAAAGTAAGATTTAGTGTTTCATAAAATAAAATAAAAATAAATAAATAAAAGGTTGACAAAAAGGTATAGCCTAGGTACACAGGAAGTATACAACGGATAAACAAAAAGAAAAATGACAAAAGAAGAGAAAGCAAAAACAGCAAGTCAATCTAGAGTCGGGAAACAATATCACAACAAAACCTTTTATTTTCTTCCTTTAAAAATGCTTAGCCAGCGCAGCAAAACAAATAAAACATCAAAAGCATAAAGCCCCGCTCCCATCCCAGAACTACTGCTATACAACAGGCCCATCCACAATCACAAAAAACCTCACCCCTTTAAAAAACTTTGAAGTTGACTCCCAAAGTGATGCTAAGAATTTTGTTCTTTTCCAAATTTTCTCCCAGGGTGTTCGTTTCTCCTTGAAGATTCTATCATTTCTTTTTTTCCAAACACTTCATGAATCATGTCACCGCTAGAACAATGCATCTTTAAAGTGACTTCCCTTTATTTTCCACCTTCAAATAAAACATCCATAGAAAGGAACTCATTCTGTGATCATGGGACAGCTCCAACAACTTCAACTTCCCAAAAAACTTTATCCACAAAAATCTAACAAACTCACAATGAAGAAGTGTGTATTATATGATTATATATTTTCATCCTTCTTTTCCCACAGAATACCATGAAGGGGATAAGCAACTGTTAAGCCTCTTGTGTTGCATCACAAGCGTTCATTTTTATTGTCGCCAACCATGCAAAAGCCTGGGCTTTTGAAGGCATGTTCTCACTTCCTAATCACGTTATGTGTTAAAGGAGGATATACATGAATTTGTATCTAAAGTAAAATGTAAGAAGATCCCACACATTTCTTTATGTGCGAAAGCAAATTTGAATTAGGTATCCCATATGAAGACCCGAGAAGAGAACTCCCCAATTTCCCAATCATTGAGATTTTTTGAGAAAGTTATATCCCTAGAAACATTTAAAGGAATGTTCCAAGACATGGAGGAAGAAAAAATATGATGGTCTTGGAAACAATGCCCAAAGTTTGGTCTCCCCAATCTCAAAACTTAATTCTTGTACCATCCCCCAATTTAAGCCTAACGTGTAAAATCTAAGAATCTAGCCTTTCAAAAACAGACCCCCGTGGATTATGGAGGAATATCTTCCCTACCAATTTGGAATCTCATTTATTACCTTAAACCCCATTTTTTCCTAGAATGATGGAAGCCCAAAGAGAATCCTGTTCAATATGGAAATCTCCATAACCATTTTCCAAGAGAGCCGAATTACTTTTTCTAAGATTTCATAAACCTAACTCTCCCTTGTTCCTTGATGTACAAACAACTTTCCAATTAACAAGATGACCCCCTCGTCTACCTCTTCTCAGAACAAATCTCTCATCAACTTCTCCAATTTTTTTGCTATGTTAATGAGAATCCTAATTAGAAATGGGAAATAAAGAGCAAGACTTCCCAATACATAATGGATCAAGGTTAATTTACCATCCCTTGTCAAATTGTTCAAAAGCTTCACGGGGTGACAAATCCTCATAATTCAGTCAAAGCGACCAAGATATTTACCTCTAGCTTATCTCCTCTGTCGGAGCAATCCTCTTCATTCCCAATTTCAGTTCTTCCTCCTAGTTTTTTCAATGAAGATAATCTGCTCACTCTCTTTTCATTCACCTCCGATATTTTCCCTAAAACCTTAGTTCGTCACTCCAAATTAGCAAATATTCCATTTGCAAAAATTACCCTTCAACATCTCCAATTTGCAAGCCATAACGAATCAAAGAGCACTAGATACTTCATGCCCCTACCACCAGTCGTCTCCAAAAAAAACTTCCTTTTTCAGGAATATATATTCCATATCTAAAAGGACTTAAGCTGCTATTATCCAAAAAGAAAAGGAAAAAAAACAAACAAAAAGGAATGTGATCAAACAACAGCCTAGACAAGGAAGATTGTACCACATTAAAATTTCATAACCTCTTATTGACATACATAAAATAAAATTCATCTATAACCTTATTTCGTTGTTTTAAGAAAACGATGGGCTACACAACTGGGGTATAGTCATGAGAGGTACTTACTTACCGATGAGTTACTCCCTTTGGTTAAAATTGATCTTTATAGCCAAGAAAAAATAGATTTATGCAGATTATTGGACCTGTACCCCCACCCCCCACGCATGCACATACAAAAGAAAAAGGAACATCTTTAAGGACAAGTACCCTGATATTATAAAAAAGAAAATCTCGCATCAGTGCATAAAGGTGATACATCCCACCCTCTCGTGAATAAAACAAATGACATCAAAATCTCCCCCAAAACATGGATCACTCTGGCGAACTCCCCACCCCACCCCCACCCGCCCACACATGTATATCACAATAATAATTTTTTTTATTCAAAAAAGCAAGAAACATGCCCTACAAACTTCCTCCTTTGACATCAGCTAGCCGTCCCTCGTAGCAAGGACACCACCAACAATTCCAACAAACTTGGTCTTTAAAGATGGACCAAGCCAAGTTTTCACTCTCAATACCAACCTAAAAACCACCCTCTGCATTAAATCTTGAGCATGTCATAATAAAATTCTTGTAATCATAAGGAAACTACCAAGGTTCTCTTCTTCTTCTTCTTATCCAACTACACTATCACCCTCAACCCTTGAAATTCACTATTGTGGTAAGCTTCTTCAACTTGCTCTTATATTTCAACATAAAGTCCCTTTCCTTCCTCTTATACTAATCAGTCATCACCTGATTTTGGACAGTCACACCACCTATCTTTAACGTTTACAGAGTAAGCCAATGCTAATCTTCTTCCCCTTCCCAAAAAGATACCTAGAGCTGTACTCAACTCAAGAATGTTTGATAGGAACCATTTCAACATTTCTGTACCAGTGTTGTCTTGCACATAAGTTTGGTTACCAACCACCAGATCCTCGTTCAAGGCAAAAACAGCTAACTCCAAGCGATCTGACATGGAAGCAGAGTCCTCAGGAACAACAATATCCCAAGCATTCTTTTGATCACTATCATTGATGTAAGCGCAGCTGAGTTTACACATGCATACAAAGAAATAATCAAGGGTTTCTCTTAACTCATTCTCATTAATTCATAGTAATAGTGTAATCCAAAATGAGTATGTGTGTTGGTTTGGTTTTTTTGGGGAGGGGGGGGGGGGGGGGGGGGGAGGGAGGGCCATTTGGTGTTGTCAACGGCAATTCATCATTCATTAAGGCTAACTAAAGAAGCCCTTAAACCAATACCAAGAGGCATCCTACCGGTAGTGATGGAATTGGGTCTCTATTTTAGGGTTTATTAGTCATTTTATTTTCTTTCGTATTTTCTTTTATTTTTAGTAATTTTGTTTTGTTGTTTATTTGTAAGTTTGGACATAGGTGAGCACAAATGGGTATTAGGGTTATTTGTTAAGTGGGTGTCCCACATTCGTTAGAGAACCATTTAGTGTTCCCCTTCCCCACTTATAAATAGACCCCTTGTATTCCTCATTTGAGGTACTCAATATTTGGAAGAAAAGATTAGTTTCTCTTAAAGTTCGTGTTTAGTTTTTTGAAGCCTTTTGACGTGTAGTTTACGTCAAATTGGTATCAGAGCGGGTGTCGCTCCAACATTGGTGTAGTGGTGTATCGGTGTTATTTTATCAAAATCGCATTCTACAATTCAAATGGCTCTGGAGATGGCGCACGTTCATGAGGGGTTAACTTTTCTCTCCCAAATCTCCCAAAACCTAGCTACCCCTTTCACCCCACGCCTAAAAGTCGCCACCCTTGCCGCCGATTACCAAACCCTAGGGTGGCGCACCAACCAAACCCTCCCACCACCACAATCACCTTCCCACTCGCCGCCCCTCCTCCACTCAAATCCCCACTTTCGTTTCAAAACCCTAACCCTAGTCTACCCCCCAACACCCTTCCCAACCCCTACCACAGCCCCCCTACGGCGACCCCCTCCAAAACCCTACCTACTCCGCTGCTGCTGCCCTAAAGAGCCCCACCCCTCCCTCTTTGCTGCCAACAGGACAGCCCCCAAAACACCCACCCACTCCACCCCGCTGCCCAGAATAAACCCTCCCCCCGCTGCCCTACATCCACAAACCCTCCCCCGCCCCACTACTGCCCAGGGCAGACCCCAGAGTCTCCCCAGCCCACCACCCCCTGCCGCCCAAACCCCCGAACCCCCTCTGCGTCCCCCACCCCACCCGCCGACCACCCCTCTAGTAAACAAACCCCGGCCCATCCAAACTCAAACCCGTTTTGGTACTCCGAAACCGTGATTTTTGATCTGGGGGGAGACTTTTAGGGCTGATTTGGGTGAAGAAAGTGGAGAAGAAGAGAGAAGATGAAGAAATAAAGACCAAAATTTGTGGATGTGCACTCCTCAACTTTTAGAAATTAATTTTGGCCCCCACAAGTTTTTGGTTCAATTTTTGGAAACTCTTCACGAATCCCTATTTTTTTTTTAACGCTCGAGGACGAGCTTGGTTTTAAGAGGGAGAGAGTGATGGAATTGGGTCTCTATTTTAGGGTTTATTAGTCATTTTATTTTCTTTTGTATTTTCTTTTATTTTTAGTAATTTTGTTTTATTGTTTATTTGTAAGTTTGGACATAGGTGAGCACAAATGGGTATTAGGATTATTTGTAAAGTGGGTGACCCACATTCGTTAGAGAACCATTTAGTGCTCCCCTTCTCCACTTATAAATAGACCCATTGTATTCCTCATTTGAGGCACTCAATATTTGGAAGAAAATATTACTTTCTCTCTTAAAGTTCGTGTTTATTTTTTTTAGCCTTTTGACGCGTAGTTTACGTCATTTAGTCATTCAAGAGCCTTTCGAGAAATTGAAGACGGACACATTTGAAGAAGCAATCGAAAACGATTATGGTGGAAATGGCCACAGTAGGGTTTAATTGTCATTTTTTAATATTTTGTTTTAGTCTTTCTTTTATTTTAGTTCCTTTATTTTCTTTTTAGCTTTTACTTAGTCTCCAAGCATGTTTGGGACTAATTAGGTATATTTTATTAATGATTGTCCTTTTTAGTCATTTTAATAATTATTTGATTAGCAAGTAATAACCCACCTATAAATACTCTTGTACTCTTCATTTGAGGACACTTCTCCATTCTTGAAATATAAGACATCTTTTGATTCTCTCTCCAAAAGTTAGGGTTTGGTTTATTTCTTTTGGCCATGGTATCAGAGCGGTGTTGCTCCACATTGGTGTATTCGTGCGTTAGTGTGCATCGGTGTGTGTAGATTATCAAATCGTACACTACATTATCAATGGCTCCGAAGAAATCCAACCAACGACAAGAGGAGATTCAAGAATTAAGAAGCACTCAAGAATTGAAAGATAGTAGTCAAGAATTGAAACGACGAATGGATGAATTCGCATGAAAACAACAAGAAAATTTGAAACCCTAATGCAACAATTTTCTATGTTGCAAAACTCTAGCCCCTCTGCCCCTCCCCTGCTTCAAACAGTAGCCCTTAACCCTTTAAATCCTAACCACTACCGCCCGAATGAGCAGCCCCCACCCATCCGACCCACCCCACAGCCCCAAATAGCAGCTCGACTACCCCTTTTCTGACCCCAACACCACCCCGCAGCCGTCCGCCCCCTTCTGCCTCACCCCAGCCACCCTCATACCCCTGTCGACCACCTCTATCCCAGCCTCCCTGATGCCAGCAACCCCAAAACCTTTACCAAGGCCACCCCGCTGCCCAGAAAATACCCTACCCCTGCCACCCTCCCTTCGCCTACCCTCCCCACCCCTCCGGTCCAGAAAAAAAAAAACACTGGGGCTGCCATGGGCGAAAACTCAGCCCTAGCCACACAGATGCAGCTGTTCCCACCCGACTCCCTTGCCCACCCCTCCGAACCAAAAAAAAAAAAACTCCCGACTGCCGACCCAACCCCTGACCCAGAAAACCCTCCGCTCCGACACGTTTTTTATCCAGGAGGAGACTTCTACGGCTATTTTGGGTGAAGAAGAGAAGGAATAAGAAGAAAATTGAGGGATGCACTCTTACTCAATTTTCAGAAATAAATTTTTGGCCCCCCTATAATTTTTGGAATTTTCACATGAGCCCCCAAATTTTTCAAGTTCACGGACGAACTTTTTCTAAGATGAGGAGAATGATGGAAATGGTTCACATTAGGGTTTAATTGTCATTTTTTAATATTTTGTTTTAGTTTTTCTTTTATTTTAGTTCGTTTATTTTCTTTTTAGCCTTTGCTTAGTCTCCAAGCATGTTTGGGACTAATTAGGTATATTTGGTTAATGATTGTCCTTTTTACTCATTTTAGTAATTACTTGATTAGCAAGTAATAACCCACCTATAACTACTCTTGTACTCTTCATTTGAGGACACTTCTCCATTCTTGAAATATAAGACATCTTTTGATTCTCTCTCCAAAAGTTAGGGTTTGGTTTATTTCTTTTGGCAATTGACGTGTAGTTTACGTCACATTCAAGAATAGAGGAATTGAACTCGACCAAAGGCAAACATAATCACCCTCTCGGCTTCAACATTAGGTATCATCTACACTTACTGATTTTTTATCAAATGCTTTCAAATCCTAAAAGTAATGGGGGGTGAGTTGGCAGAACTCAAATGAATCTCGAACTTCAATTGAAAGAACAATTTTAATGCCTTGGGGTCTCTCAAAGGTTTTGGCATGGAGGTTGGAGAACAAAGTTTATTGGGCTTACACTTGGCCAACCACCCATAGGTGAGTATGAAGCACCATTCCAGATCCCACCACATTCTCGGTAGATTCTTGAGCAAAAATAAACAGTATCCCAAACGGTATTTTTTATCACCTTAAATAAGAGGTGACTTTTGCTGCAGAAATATCCATCCCAGTCATATCAGCCCCCATCCGCTAATCACGATACACTACCGGGTGCAATTTAATACCCATTCCACCATCATTTAATGTCCATCCCACCATCATTAATGCAGCCCCAAGCCTGTATTAGCAAGACTCCGTTAAACATGCAAAGATCGATTGTTAGGATCATCTCACCAACCACTATATAAATAACCCAGTCCATTTACTCCAGGATCATCACTTCATCATCCATTAACTCTCCGCTCTCAAGCTTGGCATCCACTAACCACCTTAAAACGTCCATTAATATTTCCCGAAAACTCCTGTGAAAACTTGTTATTCTCCCGTTATCCCCTATGAGCATCCAGTAACTCCACCTGCACGCCACAGTTTATACAACCAACCTCCATCAAAAGGAAAAACCTTTTTGATAACCAAACTCCTTATAACTAAGAGCATCGTGTTGGACAGCCTTCCAATCTTTATTGCCAACAGGGTGTCTGTCCTCTCACCCTCTATATCCTCTCACCCTCTATATCATCACTCTTGAAAATCCTCAAAGATATTCATTTACTTTATTATTTATGGTTGGTCAATAGTTATTTAGCATTTGTTATAGTTGTCAGCATTTATCTCGCATTCTTGTTTTCATTGACTGCATAATATTATTGTTTTCTCTTTCAAGCTGGCAAAAGACTACGCTAAACCGAGCTACATCTTGATCCTTCAGGGACATAATCCTGATCTACATAATACTACTTACTACTTATAGAGTGAATATAAATATATTTATAGGGACCGTATATTTGATGGCCAAGCTAAGCACGATGTCATGAATGATGACTGATATCATGGATTTAGTGAGCTAAGCCATGACATCACGAATCCTAACTAATCTATTCTAGAGTATTTTAAAGAAATATTCATTTATTCTAATAATTAAACAACAAAATTAAATAAAAATTACAATAAATATTGCTCTACATCCTTGAAATCCACATGCACACCGTGTCATCATGCATGTCAATCACTCTCTATATTTTCAAAGCAGGAGGTCTCTCACGGTTTAAGCCAATCAAAATTGGATGCAATATCGCACTTTACTCTCAGTTTAAAGGCGTCAGTATACACTTAGTTGCCATATAAGTGCTATGAGATGGTGGTTGATATGAAACTGCTATAGCCGGAATGTAATTGTTGTTAATTATGTAGTGACTTTTACCTGTTGTTACTTAGTGAGTTTCATAATACAATTGCACCATTCTAGTTGCCTGCTATATATTAATTAGATGTGCTAAACTACATCACTGCAATAGTAAAAATTACTAGTTTTGAATTCCATAAGAAAGGAAATTTAACTCTATATTTTCAATTTTTCATGTTAGTTACATTTTAAGCCTTACTTCAACCAGGCTCAACGTCACCTTGCACTTAGGATCTGGTGAGACCTTGGTGCGTGTCTTTAAATAACTAGGCTACTACATGCCCATATATTTGAAACTACAAGTTCCAAATCTCTATCATAGAGCCCCTAAAATTTTATCAAAGAAGCTCCAAAAAAAATTCACTGTATCTGTGTGTATGTGGGTGGGTGTCAGTTTTTTTTTTTTTTTTTTGTGGGGGTGGGGGGTGGGGGGGGGGGGGGGGGGGGGGGAGGATTATGCCTACTAACCTTGATTACTAAAAGAATGAATAAGAGGGTTACTAGGCCAAAACCCATTGAAACCTATACACTGATCCAATGTTTTAAATCGCGGTCGCTCAGGGTGTCGCGTTCTGGCTCCGAAGTAGCGTCTCGCTAATCGCGTCGCGCATCGCGCAAGCAATTCATGCATTCCCGCTTTTTAAATAAAAAACTTAGAAATAAAATATAAATAAAAAAAATAACATTTTAAAATGAAATTTGGAAGAAAGTAACATTTTAAACTGAAATTGGTAAAAAAAAGTTACAATTGAAATTGATTGTTTTTATTTTTTTCTAAAGTTACTTTTTAAATTGACAATTAAAAAAATAATAATAATAACATTTTAAACAGAATTCTGAAAATAAGTAACATTCAAAGCTAAAAATAATAAAATAAATAAAATTTTAATATGAAATTTGTAAAATAAGTAAAGTTTAAACTTAAAATTATAATATAATAACATTTTAAACATAAATTTATAAAACAAGTAGTATTTTAAATTGACAAATATAAAAAAAAAAAAAATAATAATAATAATAATAATAATAATAATAATAATAATAATAATAACATTTTAAACAGAAATCTGAAAAATAAGTAACATTTAAAGCTGAAAATTATATAATAAATAACAATTTAAACAGATATTTAGGATACATGTAGCATTTTAAACTGACAATTATTAAAAAAAAAAACATTTTGAACTGAGATTTGAAAAATTAGTAACATTTAAAACTGGAAATTATAAAATAAAAAACATTATTTACTGAAAAATGTAAAATAAGTAAACATTTAAGTAAACCGAGAGTTTAGAATAGAAAATATTAAATAAAAGTAACCTTTTAAGCTAAACTTTTTAAAATAAGCAAATAACATCATTGAGACCTTCGTAAATAAGTAAATTGAGGGTCGTGAACAAAGAATACCTCATCCAAACAAAGTCCGTACGTGAAATAAGTTAACACTTTTTCCCCCTCCTTAACTAAACTGAGATTTCTAAAAAAAACATGAATAGCGTTCCTATTGCGCCAAATAGCGCAAAATAGCGCACAATAGCGCCAAATAGCGCACGCTTTTTGAGCATCCCGCAATACATTGACCGCATTGTTGCGTTTTTGGCCCGCAAAACGCAATAGCGCGCTTTTTAAAACATTGCACTGATCCTTTAAGAAAGGAATTAACAACATACCTCAACTCTAAACCCCTTCACTTCTTCTATAATGTAAGGCATTCCAGTCTTGTCCATCCTCACAATATCTTTAAGATACTCGAGGACGTCTTCAGTTAATTTTTCTTTTTATCACAGTGCACTCTTTACTTTTGCAACCCAAATTCGCCAGATAATCTGCAGCCATCTCTGTAAGTATGATTGACTTTAATATTCTGTGTAAACACATTCTCCTTTTTTCTCTTCACCACATAACATATCTTCGAAGATGTACTTGGCATTTCTAGTTAATATGTCCACAATCACCTAAGAATCTGTTTCAAGGACATCTATCTACATACCATAATTGCTAATAGCCTCAAGCCCCTGAATATTACAATCAGTTCCAGCTATAATGAGATCAACATTCCAGTCTCTTAGTATAAATAAAACCCCTTCCACACTCACCAGCATCACCTTTAGAACACCCATTTTTTTGCTAATATAGTTCTATTACCGGGATCACTATACCCCCTATGTACCGCGATCCGTGGTCGTATGATCCGAAACATGGTGAGTTCTCGATCCAGATCTCTAAATGTGGCGTTCCCAATTTTAACAATGATGTTTGTAGCTATTACTTTTGACTCCCATAACATAACATATTACAAGAAAAAACTTCTCAACTAATATATTATAAGAATGGTTCGTATATCTTATTAATATATTGTAGAATGCAGTGATTATACACTACATACATTCTTAGTGAACTCTTGTCGATGTTCTTTTAGCACTATAATCATGTCTCGTGAAACAATTAAGCCTACCCTCAATGTACCGCGTACCGGCTAAAGCAACGTATCCCGTGCCAGTTCTCGTACCGCGTACCAGAGTGACCCACGTACCAGGTAACATTCTACCCATTGATAATAAGTCTTTTCACACGCCAACACCATCACACAACCCCACATTTCTCTCTTTTTTTTTTATAAGTAAATGATTCAATAAAACAAACCCGCCTAAGGGGGCGGAATATACAAAGCAACAAAGCGCAGGGCCGAAACCCAAAACAGACAACACAAGCCCCTAAAGCTCCTCCAAAAACTCAAGGAAGAGAGATAACGACGAATCATAACTTCCCCTATACCAAGTAAGAAGAAGACTCAGAAAAAATACCTAATCCTAAAAGGGCTAAGATCGACTCCCTAGAAGCATCTCCCGTTCCTCTCCTGCCAAATGGTCCAAAAAATACAATGAGGAACCATCATCCAGACCACACGCGAGCCAGTCCAACCCCTAGGCCTCCTCCAAGTAGCCATCACCTCGCACACCGTACGAGACATAACCCAAACAATATGGCATAAAGAGAAAAACAAATCCCAGAGTCCCTTAGTGATTTGACAGTGAAGAAGAAGGTGATTGGACGTCTCCTCCTCCTTCTTACATAACCAACATCTACTGCCAACCTCCTACCTCTGTGCTGAAGCCCCTCAATAGTCACGATGGCCTGCCTTGCAACGGTCGACACAAAGAAGCGGACCTTGGGAGGCGCACGACACTTCCAGATAGCCTTCCACGGAAAAGAAGCACCCCCACGACCCCTCAACACATTATAATAACTCTTAACTGAAAACAAGCCGTCTCGAGAGCACGACCACCTCAACCAATCTACTCCCAAAGATGGAGTCGGCGCTAATCTCAACCAGTCAAAGAAGTCCCCCGCCTCCTCCAGCTCCCAATCCCGGAGTCCCCTCCTAAACTTCGGATCCCACTCCCCATGAGCCCCCACCCCCCGCCTATGATTCTCAACTAATCCCTCTTTATCTTCCTAAAGACGATATATCCCCGGGAAGAGATCCTCGAGAGAGCCCCCTGCGCCCCATTTATCCTTCCAGAATCTAATACGGTTCCCAGTCCCGAGCTTAAAGGAAGTGAGCAAAGAGAACTTCCCCCATCCAAGCGCAATATACCTCCACCACCCCACCCCATGAGCAGAACGCCCATTAATAGGAGCCCACCCAAACGGACGTACCCCGTGCCTAGCGACCACCACTTTCCTCCACAATCTGTCACCTTCCCTATTAAAGCGCCACAGCCACTTCCCCAATAAGCCTTATTGAAGTGGGCTAAGCTCCTCAACCCAGCCCCCCCCCCCCTTCAGCAGCCTGCACACCTCATCCCAACTCACCAAGCAATAATGAAAGTGATCATCATTACCTCTCCACAGAAAGTCCCTCATCAGCTTATCGAGCCTAATGGCAACGTACCCAGGTAAAGGGAGAACAAACATAAAATAAGTCGGCATACTCGATAAAACGCTTTTGATCAACGTCAACCGACAGCAGCATAAGGTGGGAGTTTTGCTGCAGTCACAACAATTTAGTTCCTAGATTTTTCATAAGGTGGGAGACTGCATAGGAAACTTTATCCAAGCTACGGTTGGTCTCGGGTTCGAGACTTGGGAGCGGTCTCTTCATATTATAAAACAATATGGGGGTAAAACCAGACGACATCTACCTCTCCCAAACCCTGTGAAGCGGGAGCCTTGTGCACTGGGTACGACCCTTTATCCTTTGATCCATTCACCACTGGAAACTTTAGATTTGTAATATTCCTGTGTCGATTCTCATCATAGTAATGCAATGAAAGAGGGAACTACAGATGTAAATGAGGAAATTAATGATCTAAGTTTTATATAGACAAAAATGCAAGGGCCTTGTAGCCTTAAACTGGATCTTCCATAACTGGCTATATAGCATCATAGCAATTATTTGCAATGGGGTTCCTTTCCAGCTGAACTTCATGTAGCAATGTCCTCGAGTAGAATGATGGAGTTGTATTTAAAAGGCTAGCAGATGTGTGGGATATACCTCTAAAGCAAAGGTTAAGCTTCAAATTACAAAGAACTTGCAATGAAATGGGGATAGAGATGACTAAGGT
The DNA here is from genome assembly GCA_949130495.1 of Sambucus nigra. Classification (NCBI taxonomy): domain Eukaryota; kingdom Viridiplantae; phylum Streptophyta; class Magnoliopsida; order Dipsacales; family Adoxaceae; genus Sambucus; species Sambucus nigra. The sequence continues at coordinate 704,382,422 of OX422211.1, forward strand.
CATGGTTCAAAGTCAAGGCCGATACCGCGACGATACGACCGAGTTGACTAAGTATCGGTGGCCACCGATCCGATTCCGAGTTACGAGTTGAGTTTTCAATTATTAATGTGAATCGACCCTATATCGGTAATTTCTCGGTAGTATCGGTGATATAGCGGTATAATCGGCCCATATCGACGATATCGCAGTAGAATCGGCCCATATCGGCGATATCACAATAGTATCGACCCACATCGGTGATATATCGGCCGAGATGTTATAAGTTATTAAGAATCAATCTCTCTCTCTCTCTCTCCAGTGTTGTGTTGGTAAGCGTGGTTTTTTGGGGGGGTTACGAAATGCTAATTGTTTTTTTAATTTAGTGTGTTGTGTGTGTGGGTTATTTGGTCATCGTGTGGGTTTAATTTAGTGCGTTGTATATGTGCCAGTTTTTTTTTTTAAAGAATGCAAATGATCCAAATGTTATTTGTTATTATTTTTTATAATAATGTTCCCAATGTTATATTTTAATAAGTTATTATTTATAAAAAAACGTAAATTTTATTCTTTTACAAACAAATATACAACTGTAATTATTGTAAAAATAATATTTCTATCCTCTAAACATTTGTTAAAATAATATTTGCATCCTTTATGTAAAAATAACATTTGCAACACAAGCAAAAAAAAATATTTGCATCCTCTTTGTAAAAAAATAACATTTCCATCAATTTGAAAAAAAAACATTTGCAACCCAACAAAAAAAAAAAAAATAACATTTACATTCCTTTTATAAAAAAATAACATTTGCATCATTTTTTGTAAGAAAATAATATTTGCATCCTTTTTGTAAAAAACGATTGTAAAAAAAAATGTAGTGTTTTGTCAAAATCACTATTTGTATCATCTTTGTAAAAAATTAACAATACTAAAAAAGAAACATTTCTATCCTTTTTAGAAAAATATAACATACTTAAAAAACACATTTGTATCCTCTTACTAAAAATAATACTAAGAATATAATAGTTGTATCCTCTTTGTAAAAAAGAAAATTATCCTCTAACTAAAAAAGTAACATTTATTTTTCATTGTAAAAACATAATATTTGTATCCTCCATGAAAAAAAACATTGAGTTATTATGGAATATTGAACCCGGAAACAGGGACGAAACCAGAATTTAATCTTTGAGGGGGCCAAAAAAATTAAGTGTGATTTTCCCAACAAAAATTGTATATCTATCACCAATTCTATTTGTACTTCCAACACTTTTATAACACAAAATCTTCAATAAGAGTTTACTATAAGGTTAAAAATTATTTTTGCAATTAGATTAACAAAAAAAGTGAAATACTTGGTAAAGATATTTCAATTAGGATCAAAAGTACATTTACAGTTTGAATTAAAAATAAATTCTGCATATAGAAAGTTAATCTATGATTAATATAAAAATGAAGGTAAATACTAGATACTTTTTGACACATTTATAGTCGAAGTTAGGAATGAATTTACTGCCATGAGCTCACTACTGCTAGAGAACTTTACCTAGAGGGCAAGGTTATAAATGTTTAAAGGTGGACTGTTGTTTAGTGAAAATAAAATTTATTAAATAATGAAATCGACAAAAAGTTGGGCTCCTCACCCTCTTTCTAAAAAAAAAAAAATTAAAATGAGTCTTTGAGTTTTCAACGTGGGTCTAAACATGGGCTGAAAATCATATTTTTCCTCCATACTTGAGACTTAACACACAACAGTAATAATCTTTGGAAACCTAAGGGGGGCCATGGCCCCCTTTGGCCCTTACCTAATTTCGTCACTGTCCGGAAAGTTCGCAGCACGTCAATATAATCAATTGTACAATGTTATGCATATTAAAGGATAGTTTTGAACTTATCTGATTGGTCCACATTGTTAATCGTATTTTTTTAAAATTTTCTAGATTTTTTTCGGAATTTTTTGCGCTCTCTAAATAGTGTATCTTTGCGTATCGGCCGATACCGCGATCGAGTTGAAAATCGAGTGACCGATACCGGTACCGATACCGAGACTTTGAGCCATGGGTCTTAGAGAAACATCGCAAATAGTGGGGGATAAAACAAAGAAAGTGATCATATTCAGCTCAGTTGAGAAAAGGGAGAGAGAGGAACATAAAGCTGCCATGTCATCGCCATGGTCATGAACCGTGTTAGTAGTGCTATTCGTGCTTTTATTTGTACTTTCATGTCAATTGGGTGTGAAAATCGTGAATCGTGTTGCGTCGTGTTTATGGTAAGTGAAAAATTACAAAGCTGTTTCATGTCGTGTTCGTGGTTTGATGGGTCTTGTCGTGTTTGTGTTATTTCGGTCCGAAACACGATTTGCCACCTCTACCACTACCGATGACCAACTTCCCCCCAAAAAACTCGACTTCGCATCAAAATATCCCTAGAAAAACACAACATGATTTGTTGGTCAATTTTGCATTGTTTCAAAATGGCCACCCCTGGATAGTGGTTTCCCACATATATTTTCTTTAATCATGCCTAATACCTTGTGAGTTGCATCTAGTAAGTTGTTTTTCATTTGTTTATGAAACAGTGTATCCCTAGTGTTTGATGGTGTGGGTGCTAACTTTAGTTATGATTAATGGTGAGTAATTCTCGAAAGTCCCCCTTTAGATTCTTCTACTTAAAGAAAATTAGCGTTAAAGTTTGTCACAAGAGACTATTGGGTTAGGAAGGTAACTAGTGTTCAACAACTCGACTCGACGAAGCATTTTCCCAGTTACTTGCCCTCATCTACATGAATCTTATTTCCCCATCCCGTTTTGTTTTACCACAATGTCATCGATCCAAGTGGTCCAAAATTGTCGACAACGTTGTCACCAAAAAGCATTTTAAATTAAATACACCACCTCCCAATTCACCTAAAAGCAACTAGTCATCTCTATAGTTCAACAATGAACACACTAAAACAAATAAACAATCCTTCAAGCAAATATTCATAATGCAGGACAACTGGAAACCCCAATTTAAAAATAAATATATAAAACTAAATTAAGGACTGATATGATAAGGGAACAAACCTAGTAGTTCAAAAAAGAAATCCTTTTTCATCTTTTACTTAAACAAGTACCAAAGCTGTTTGTTATTGACTTTGAAAATAATCCTCCAAGGCTAATAATAAAATACATACCCAATGGTCCCAATCTCTTTTTATTTTGCAATTGATTTACATATGAACAAATCTTCAAATATATTTACCTTGTTAAAACTCTAAAAACTATTAAGTTAACTTAATCATTCTCACAAGACTCCTAGTTTTTTGTTAAAACCTGATAAGCTAAGGAAATGAAACAAATTCATCAATTTACACCAAAATCAACAAACGTTCTCTGATTTAGCAGCAACACTTGCTAACATTTTACAGTTCAAGGTCTTTATGATAAAACCCCAACCCCGGTTTGATAATACATATTTGATTTAACCTCAGCTTTTTAAAATAATTAGTCATAACACCAATTTCATGCAAACCGACACTTACCATGGGAATCGACACTTACTGCATGAAATTGGTGTTATAAAAATTGCTGAGTTATATCGACAAAACCACAGTTTGATAATACGATATTTGACTTGACCCCAGTTTTTGAAAAACCACAGTTTGATAATGCGATATTTGACTTAACCCCAGATTTTGAAAATAATTAGAAATAACACCAATTTCATGCAAATCGGCATCAATAGACACATATTTCATTGAAAACTACACATATTGAATGCAAATCGACACTTTTTTCCATGCAAATCAAAAACTAAGATCAAGTCAAATATCGTATCATCAAACTGAAGTTCGGTCAAAATGACCCATAACTGTTTTATAAAATCGGGATTAAGTCAAATATACTATTATCAAGTTTGGGTTCTTATCAAAAAGGCCTCTCATATGAATAGGCAAAACAAACTAATACCTAATATTTCTACTAAAAATCATTAAATAAAATACACACACATTCCTATGCAACTATACGCTCGCGTGTGTGTATATATATATATATATATATATATATATAGGAGGACTCTCAGATGCGGACCTACACACCAGTTTTTCTAAAATGGTAAAAAAAAAATGGGTTGATTTTTTTATGGTTTAAACATTTCGCCTAAAAAAATGAATTCAAAATGATTTTTTTGTTATTTAAAAAAAAAAATGATCAATTTAAAAAAACTGTCAAGCATTTACCCATTTTTTTAAAATAACAAAAAAATTATTTTGAACTGATTTTTTGTAAGGTACCTGAAATGTTTAAAACCCACAAAAAAAAAAATCAACCCTTTTTGGTAATTAAAAAAAATCCGAATATATACATATAGAGAGTTGCTCTCGTACATACCAAGTATACATATTATTATTGCAAACTATTATTTTTAAATTTAAAAAAAATACATTTTTGAGTTGAATTTTTTTTTATAGTATTTAAATATTTCAGGAGATCCATATAAAAAATCAGCTCACCTCTTTTGTTATTTTAAAAAACCGATCAAACTCTGCTCTTGTGCAAACTAATCCGTATTTTAAGAGTACGGACCGGACACGTGTCAACTCCCTTAGATTTATTATTAAAAAAATATATATTTTTTTCTTTAATTTTTTTAGGATTTTTTTTTTTAATTCCATCGTCACGGGAGAGAGAGAGAAGTACCTTAGATTGTTGATAAGAAAAATTGGCGTGCATAGTAGCTGACAACGCCTTGGTTTAACTCTAGCTCGCATTTACTACAAATAATCAAACTCTTAAATTGCAAATATATATAGGTGTATATATAGGTGTATGTAATATGGGGAAGAGAGAGAGAGACTTGAAGGAGTGGGAAAGGATTGGAACCTTGGAGGGAAAACGGAGAAAACAAAAGAGAGAACGGCTTACGTTAGCGAAACCTTAAAGGGAAGGCTAAGATGCGCTGGGATATACAGTGTTGTTATCCACAAATTTTATCTTCTGCTGTCCCCACGTGAGTTGTGCTTTGGACCTGACATGGGAGTTTTTTTATTTTTTATTATTTTTGGATCACTTTAAATGTCAAGTCGGCACAATAATTTTTTATTAAAAAATTTGCACATATAATATAAGATCAAATATCAAAAAGCTCTTGAAATATTTTTTAATACACATTTAATTCTTACATTTTATTTTGTACCAAAAAATATGGTGAAAAACTTTTTGATATAAAATAAAAAGACTTAGACTATACATGTATTAAAAGAAGTTCAATGAACTATTTGGTATATTCCCCTATAATATATAATATAAACAAAAATACATCATTTCAAATTATATTCACAAAAACTTGGTGGTGCTCACTTGTAGCGGCATCACGTTGAATAATTATAATAGCAATCATATCATATAACTAAATATAAAATTGGTGTCTTCATTCTTAAGTTTGACACGTAGCAACGACATTCAATGCTCAACTCACCATCAGTTTTGACATTTTATTCCTGTTTTCTGTTCTAAAGGGGGAGGGGGTCAACATAAGAATCTAAATGCATTAATCAAAGCAACAGTCGTTCAGTGTCTCCCCACCTCTCTCTCTTCCTCATTTTATACCTCGTCCTGTCTATATATATGTGTCGCCTCAATTACAAATTTAATTCATTCTCTTTAACTTTCTTGCACATAATTATAATTGAAATGATGATTGTCCTTCTCTTCCACGAATGTGAAAGTTAAATTATCACTCACTCTCTGCAATTTCCCTTCATTTACCTTTATATAACTCCACCTCTTCCCATTTCTCAATATTCAATTTTTTAGAGGTTTAAAACCATAAAAACCTTTAGCAAAAAGAAACCCATAAAAACCCTAAAATGTTTGACATTTCGATTTAGCAAAGAAAAAGGAAAATATTTGGCTTTTGGTCTCAGAAGGTTTGCATGCTTCAAATTCTCTCTCTACATCATCTCTTTGAGCCTTACTTCTGTTATGCATGGCTTGAGTTATTAGGGTTCTAATATAAGAGGTTTGAAACCATTAAATCTCAATCTACCTTAATTTCTTGAGAGATTGTTTTCCGCCTTTTTGATAATTTTTATACTATTTGTTGGTATTTGAATTTTTCTATGGGAGGATAAATGGTATTTAAATTTTTGTGGTCATTTTGTTATATACAATGTTAGATTGAATTGTGTATTAACTTTTTCCATTGTTTTTACAGTTTGTGATACACCTCCAAAAGATCTTTCTTTTTGTCAATCACTACACCAAAATGACAAAATTGTCACCTTTCAGCCGGCCACCCTTGTCAAGGTCATTGACCGTGACAAAAAACACGCGTTTTATGTCACGATCATTGACCTTGACACGACCGTGACAAAGAATTGTCACGGTCAATGACCTTGACACGACCGTGACAATGTCTCCAGCAAAAACCCTTTCCCCCTTCTTTTTCCCTCCCGCCGTTCCCTCCCTCTCTCCCTCTCGACGCTGCTCTCTCTACTTTGAGGTTTAATTCTCTCTCTCTCTCTCTCTCTTCCATTTATATATATGTTTGTGTGTATATATATGTGTGTATGTGTGTATATATGTGTGTGTGTGTGTGTGTGCGTGTGCGTGTGGGGGGGGTGGGGCAGGGTGGGGGGTAGGGGGTGGGGCAGGGTGGGGGTAGGGGGTGGGGCGGGGTGGGGGTAGGGTGGGGGCAGAGGGTGGGGTAGGGTGGGGGTAGGGGGTGGGGGGGTTGCATTTTTTTATTGACAAATTTTGTTAAATTGATCTATATTCAGTACAAATTTTGGTTTTTAGAATCATGTATGCCCAAAACTTTGATCTTTGGTAATGCAATACCTAATGAATGACAAACTTAAGAGGTAACCAAAAGAAAATCAATCTAAATGCAAAGTAAAGGGATATAGCTCAAAGAAAATCAATCTAAATGCAAAATCAATCCATATATGGCGTTTTTTATTGACTTTATATGGTGAAATAATCACATGACTTTATATTCATCAAATAAAAGCATGAAAACTAAAAAACTACAATAAGGGTTAAAATGGCATCCGAAGTTGCTAAAAGCATGAAAAATAAAATATTTTTTAAGATTTGTGGTGAATAACTAAAGTTAAAAAAAGTATTACTTTAGTCATTAAATTACTTTTTGAATTCGGGCGATGCGCATAAATTTGTAGTAATTGTCTTATAATAAAGATCATTTAGTCTATATTGTTGAAAAATTTGATCAAATTGGTGAGCCCTAATTATATTTACTTTTTATTCCTATTTAACTTTTCTTTCTATACACCCCTAATTATATTTAAAGTTTAATAAAATAGGAGTTATAGAAAGAAAAGTGGGGTTTAAATAAAAACACTTTTTTTAAATTTTAGGTTCTGGTCCATAATCTTACTACTGTGTGTGTGTGGGGGTGGGGTGGGGCATGATTTATAAAAAGCACAAAACAATAGTAGAAATTCAATACATGAAATTAACATTGAGATGATTTTAAATAGACAGTCACTACTGTGTGTGTGTTTAAATTGAAAGAAGATATGAGAATTTTATTAAAGATTTTTATGGGAACTTGTTATACTAGAACTTAGATGAACACTAAGTGATGAAAATAGTCCTAAAAATTGAAAATTAAATAAAGTTTATAAAAGTAAAGATGCTGGTAATACATCAAAGATAAATTAATAAGGACTAAATTACAAAACGTGTTCAAGTGTATAACAAGAAAGAAAATGTGGTATTTAGATTGGGTAAAATTCTTAAAGTAATGTTAAGGGACTAAAAGATCCAAGACAACTGGCCAGTAAGCACAAAACAATAGTAGAAATTCAATACCTGAAATTAACATTGAGATTATTTTAAATATGGGATGTAATTCACAATATATATATATACACATGCATGTTGTTAGAAAGTCTTAAATATAATTCTCACTTTATTAATGCCAAACCCGACTCTCTTATAATATATGCATATAGTGATAATATTATATCTGTACTAATAACATTTTTTTACAGCAAATGTCTCCTTCAGATATTAAGGCGAAGATGATGATGATGTTTATGATGATGTCGTCTGGGGTCGGTGGTAGTGGAGGCGACGAGGGCTCTTCCGCCCCTAGGCTCCCCAAATATGGGAAATATGGGATTACCGTCGAGAACAAATCGGAGATATTAGCGAGATCCCTCGTTCTGCTAAAGACGGTCATCGGCCCGGGGTTTATGAGTTGGAAGGAGGTGCCATATGAGCTCAAGTTAGCTGTTTGGACGGCACTACAGGTAATATATTTATATTTATATTTATATGAATATTTCAATTTCAATTTCGATTTCATATTTATATTTATATTTATTCGCAACTAACATTGTATTTGTTGGACAGGAACAATTCAACTTTGATCCAAAGCTACGCGATCCCGTCTTGGAGCAGATTAGGGAGCAACTCAAGTCGTGGAAAAAAAATATACGGGCACGGTACTTTGGGAAAACACAAGAGTCGATTATCCAATGGCGTGAATCCGTCCCCTCCAAGGAGCCGATCTCATTGGCACAATGGCAGAAGTTCATTGACAATAAGATCGAGGATCGACAATTGGCATCTCGCCAATCGGGGAGGGAAAATCGGGCAAAAAAGACGGACGTGCGGTACTCCGGCCGGACCTCTTATGCCGAGGTGGAGCATAGGATGCAGGTAAGATTTAATTTTTCTATAACTACAGAAATATATTATTCTTCATTATTTTACTTTGCGGGGCCGATACTAATTTTACTTTACTTTATTTTATTTCAGGGGGTAGGGAGTGGGGCAGGGGGTAAGCCACATAAGCTCGATACTTATGTGGATCTTCGGACGAAAAAGGGGAAGGACAAGGAGGTGTCCCCGAGCGTCGCGGCCACGATTGTAAGTAATTCGACAGTTTAATTTTTTTAATTACGTTATAATTTTTTAGTTTACTTATTTTACTAATCATGTGCTTTTTGTCGTTTCAGGCAAAGCTTAAGGAAGTGCATGAGTCGCAGTCTGATGCCGACAAGGCATCTTTGTCCACAGATGCACTCAGCCAAGTGCTTGGCTCTGATCGCAAGGGGAGGACAAGGGGGGTGAGCTCGCGGGTGGCCAAATCTAGGATCATCGGATTGGAGACGAGCGACACCGGGTTGGCTCGAACGGTGGATTCACACGACGCAAAGTTGTCCCGTTTGGAGGCGACGGTCCAAGATATGTACACATTCATAAAGCGTACATTGGGCGGAGACCGTAAAAGGAAAGGGAAAGGGAAAGGGAAGGAGAAGGCGGTGGAGGAGGAGGAGGTGCGGGAGGACGAGGCGCATGATGACGAGGATGTGGACCTCGCTGCTTCATCACCGACACGTTCGTACTTCGATGATCCACTTCCCTATTTGGCGCCCTTCAACAGACCAATGTCGACACTTGGTTGGCCGAGCGTGTTCATATTGGACGTATTTGATGGCCAACGGATAGGGCGGGGGTTGAGAGACCCGAATATCGTCCAGGGTGGAATAGTTCATGGACGCGCGCTTCAAGAGATGGAGTCCAGGGTGCTCGTCACGCATGTCATACCCGGGAAGGAGAACTCCCTATTGTGGTTGCGCGAACAATGCGGCACGACGTATATTAGTGGGTGCGTCAATTCGTATGTCGTGTGGCCTACTCACCTCCTCAGTTTTAACAATACACCAGACTTGTAGTGACATTGTTTTAAGTTTGAATTGAATTGTTTTAAGTTTGAATTGAATTGTTTTAAGTTGTTACATTTGAATTATATCGTGATGCATATTGTCTCTATTTGAATATATATTTACATTATCTTTAGTTTGTTTGGATATATGATGTCTGGAACAGGTACAAATATACTGCTGGGCAGTGGCACTGGCCATACTGCCCAGCAGATTTTTTTTAAATTCTGCCCGGAATTGTCACGGTCAATGACCGTGATAATTTTTTTAAAAAGGGTCACGGCTTTGTCACGGTTAGAAACCGTGACAAACGTGTCACGGTCATTGACCGCGACACGACCGCGACACGACCGTGACAAAAAAAGTTATCTCGCCTCGAAATGTCACGGTCATTGACCTTGACAAGTTGGATTTGTCAAGGTCAATGACCTTGACAATTCGGCAGATTTGGTGTAGTGAATATATATATATATATATATATATATATATATATATATATATATATATATTTGAAATCATAACATTTTTAATAAAATATGAAAGTTTACATTAATATATTTGAAATCATCCATTACCTTGCTAATTTATACAATATTACTAATTTATGTAACTTCCTTAACTATTGATTAGGAAACCATAATGACATGGCTATAGCATGAGCTATAATTGATGCTGTAATTTTTGGGTGGATGAATAACATGAGCGGATTCAAATATTCAATTTTCAAAGCGGACATCGTGTTCTTCGTGGGAGCAATAATAATGGACGTTGCTACAACTACATAGGGCATTAAAATCAAAAGAATATTTGTTGCTTTAAAAGTTGGAATGGCATCCTATACATTTTGAAGCATCCCTGCTAGAATAAGAGGTTCACTGCTTAGCATGAATGGTTTGGTAATCACGAGAGAGCAGTTTTTATCTTACCTTATCAATTTACCATTTATCTTCATATTTTTGAATTGGGAAGAAAAACTACTACTGTTAGTCTCATTGCATATTGGAATGTTTAAGATATAGTTTTTAAACATGACCATTTGTATTACAACTTTGGGATGATTGATAATATGAAAAACGGTTCCGAGTATAATTATATAGACTATTTTCTAACAGCCTGCGCATCGCGCGGGGATGGAACCTAGTGGTAAAATAAAAGTAAAGTATAATTTGGTCCATTTATTACTTGTTACAAAATATAAGATCAAGTTATGTGCATACAGTAAATAGGGAAATGATATATGATTAAATTAGTAAAGTAAGCGAAAGCTCAACAATCGCAAAGTTAAAGTAAAGAAAGACTCTTTAAAAATCAATATCACAAGTAGTTAGTTAGTAAAAAAACATATATAATTTCGTAACATTTGATAACTTTTCACGATCCTCAATTAAACAGCATGTTTGTGTGACGTTGAGAAATGTTTTAATACATCGATGATTTTGATGTTACGCATCATTTTGTTATTATTATTTGAATTTAGCCCTTGTTTTCCTTCCCTTTAAAATTTGTCATGATTTTGACTTCTAGAGATGCGAAATGGGTTGCAAAAAAAAAACCACTAAAAATGAAAATGGTGACTATAAGTCTGAAAGAAAACAAAATGGTTGCTAAACCTAATTAATGATAAGTAAATGGTGGTAAAGTTATAGTGATCGTATCTTTATTTATGGATTTAGATGATATTTAATTTAGTACCTAAATGTAGATTGTTCCAATTAGTTTAAATAACACAGGTTCGAAATTTCTTTAACTTTTTTTCTAAATGAAACTTAATATTAATTAAGTGTCGAGGAAGCTTGGGCATTCTTCTATCCAAACAAAAAGACAATTCACTTTCTTGACATATTTTGCCAAATGATGTGCAACTATATTACCCTCACGTTTAATGAAAACAACTAATGAACACATGTAGGATCCAATTTTCCTTTTCACTTCTTTTAAAATGTTTCCTTGCATAATTAGGTCCTCCTCCTCATTGAGAAAACATTTGATGATTCCGAGACAGTCCACTTCTAATTCAAATGGAGTGTAGCCACATTAAATAGCAAAATATGTGGCAATCCCTGCTACAATAGCTTCAACTTGCTCAACTTCCAAAGGCTACCATCATTGTCGAGATAGTTTGTCCATAAAACCACCATTTACATCTCTAGTGAGTGCTCCTAAGGTGTTAGGTGGAACGTCTCATATGTATTTTCACTTATCGAGATAATTTTTCTCAAAATAAAAGCTTTATTCAAAACGAAGGTATTTTACATGTGATGTTTCTTCCTTCTGACCGGACTATAGTACTCTGACTTTGATCTCGACACAAAAAAAGGGAAATAAAAAATTAGGGACACAAATAAAAAATGTAGAAAAAAAATGACTAGACACAGAAAAAGTAGCAAGGACATCTGCACACATCTTAGCTTCTTAAAAACACAGACACAGGGTCACGTGCTGGAACCTCTGAAGAACATCACGGGTTGCCTGGATCAAATCCCCTTGGACTGGATGTTGGGCTATGTTCCTGTAGATCATATGGAGTGAAGTTTGACAATTCGTTTCCATTTCAATACATTTTATGCCTGCATGAAAAATTAATTATATACCTGTTTTTAAGGCCCAAAGTTTAGCGATCAGAGATGACACGTATCCAATAGTTTGGGAATATCGGGAGACGAATTCGCCGCGAAAATTTCCAATAATCCCACCAATAGATGATAGGCCCGATATGTGGAATTTCACTCCATCAGTATTACACTTATAGAACGGTTGTACAAGAGGCGACCAGGAAATATGAAACTGCCTGTTAGCCATCTCCGATGAGGAGGTCTGTGCTCGATATGCATAGAGAAACTCTAAGATTTGGTCCAATAATGTATGGACGATCATGAATTTGGCAATTTTTCTATTTTTATTGCCTTTTGCTCTTTTCATTAGGCTCTTGCCAACGGTGGATTTCATGCAAAGGAGATTTGCTACTTTCGTAGCCCTTTCCCATGCACCCTCTTTTCTTTTCTATTCTATTCAATTAATTCTCACGGGCAACGATTCTTATATGCACAAATTCCCCATAGTCCCTAAGTATGTAGATGACAAAATTGATGGGAGAATATTTCACTTAGCTTAAATATACATGTGAAGTTAAAGTTCAAAAAAGCTTGTGTATGTGTGTGAAAAGGCATATACGAAGAGAATTCGTTAAGCAAATCAAAATCAAACTACTCCATGCAATCATGATAAAGAACAATTTAAGAATTGAAATTCATAACGAAAAGTTCTAGCCACGTGGATATGGAGTGATATAAGATTCAAATACAAGGATATGCCACATAAAATGTGTAAAACGCAAAAAAATCTTTTTGAGTTTTCATTTTTTTAAAATTTAAAAACAAAGACAACTCAAAGGATAAACAAAATCTTGTAGTATTTTTTCAGTAAGACTCAATAAATTCAAATACAAAATATGCACTTGTAAGGATTCTAGCAAAGCATATATGATGAAGCATATGCTAGAATATGACTAACAAACATACAACTAACAAGAATATATCATGAAGCACAACTAGTGTATGTAAATAAAGCTAACACAATCAACCTTTTAATCTAGCATGAGAAGTATCATGTGCAAGCAAATGAGAATCATAAAGTCTATCATGTAAAGCCTCCAATTTAGATCTCCTAACCCACATAGGTTTAACATGACACTCTCGGGTTTTGATGAGCTTGGTGACTTTACCCTTGGACTTCCTAGGATCGTTTCTAAGATCAAAATAAAACCTCCTAAAGTGACGCTTTCTACCACAATATGTGCAAGTGAAAACATGACGAGAAATATTACTTAATGGTTGACCTTTTCTAGCGCTGATTCTCTAAAAATCATGGTTTTGACTTCATTAGCGGAAGCATTTTGAGTGTCGAAGTCAATACCACACTTATCATTTTTTATTTAGACGGTGACTAATATATTATCCAAGTTTTTGAACTAAGTCTCCAAATCAAACTTCATATGACTCGAGTCTCTCAACTTATCCTCAAGCTCCATTATCCTAAACTCAAGTAAACTCCTAGTCTCTTCAAACTCAAGAAGCTCTTTCTTCATATCCTTCATTAAACCTCGAAGACTATCTCTCTCACCTTCAACATACATTAGCTTCTCTCAAAGAGTCTTCTCACGTGCCATAAGATCTTCAATTAAAACACTTTAATCATTACCTGCGGCACGTTCTCTCATTCTATCTTCCAACTTTAAGTTTGCCTTATTCAATTTCAAGGATTCCGAATACAACTCACGAAAGAATACTTGGAGTTCACTCACTTCCTCTTACTCTTATTCATTCTCACTCTCTTCTCCACTCACTTTACCATCAATCACTTGGGATTCACAAACAATGGCTTCAAAAGTGTCATGCAAAGAAATATCTTCATGGGAAGATTCGTCATCCATGCTCACATGACTAGCCATGAACGCAGTGAAGTTACGCTTAATGGGGGAATCGGGTCCCTCTTTCCATTCATTATCACTAAGGGTGGCGTTTTAAGAAATGGGTTTCTTGCCCTCCTTCCTTAGTTTAGTGGGACACTTGACTGTCCTATGTCCATAACCTTCACAATCAAAACACTTATTCGATTCGTCCCTCTTAAGACCATCATTGCGATTTTTAGGGAGTTTATCAGCTTTATTGTACTTAGATTTCTCAAATTTCTTAAAATCATTTTTAAATTTCTCATTAATAAACATAAGAATTTTTCTAAACTTCTTAGCAAACATAGCCATATCATCCTAGTAGATGTTAGACTCATCATTCGAAACTGATGTTTCCTCCTTCCATGCTTTTAAAGTTTGTAAGGACATGATTTTATAAATGTTTGGGGTAGAATCTAGAAATTTTCTGTTTACCCCAGATCACAGCTATTATATCTAATACCACTACATTCGGCACGTCAACACGGTCATCCACGATGACCTTGATCTGAATCCACGCATCCACCATCTTCACACGTGCATCATGTCTACATGCAACTTGCACTTTAACGGTTCCCACTACTCCACTCGCGTTAATGGTAAAATGGTTTATTTGGAGTGTTTATTATTTTCATAAATATTTGGGAACTTTTAGAAAATAATTTTAAAGTTTTGAAATGTTTTTTCCTCGAAATCATAAATTTTTCTAAGTGTTGAGGCGAGGATTTTTTTTATCGTTGACGTCGTTCAAACGACATCAGTATGTCATTCGAGCGACATAAGGATGTCGCGTGAAGTCGTTCGAGCGACCTAACCACCTTGATTTCTGTATTTATAGCAGTGTCCATTCTACATGTTTTTCAAGTCCTTGGCACTCACATTTCTGTAAAATTGCTGCGATTTCCAGACTTCGTTTTCCATGATTTTTCAACCCTTTTGATTCATAAATCGTTCCCAAACATTTGTGTGAATACTTTAAATCTTCAATGGATCGTTCTACTCGTCTGGAGTAACTTTGTGGAGAAGAAGACTATTTTCCACTGCTGACTTGGAGCTCTTGCGGGATCTCTTACCAACAACGTCGCCGATGACGAATCGACACATGTGGGTATTAGTTTGTCAAGTTGTATTTCTTTGTGAATGTAAGTTCTTACAAATTATAATGAAATAAAAAGGTTTTACCTCTTTGGGGGAATTTTCTATATATTGTGATTGACTTGCATGCTTGAGTATTTACTATTCGTTTGTCACAATTTAATTGTAAGAGTTAGACTTTCTGGGATTAAAATTTGGAATTTAATTAAACAAGTTAAACATTGATTGCTGGCGCACTCTCAAATTGGTATCAGAGCCAATTACACAATTATACCGTGTAATCTTTTCGCAAAATTTTTCTGAATATCAATTTTTTGCTAAAAATTGATTCTTAAAAAAGCACTAATTTAATGTAAAACTTGTATAGTCGAGTGATATTTTTTGACGGGTCAAATTATGCATATTGGAAGGCCCGTATGAAATATCACTTAAAAGCCATTGACGAACGTATCTGGGTTGTATGTGAAGGAGGGTGGACTCCTCACATTGTCACTGTTAATAACGTAACTAGTCTTAAACTTGTGACTACTTGGACTAAGGATGAATTTAAGTGGAGCATATATAATTCACGTGCGCTTAATGTTATTTTCGAAAACGTCACACCCGACGAGTTTTGATGCATCAGGATGTGTACCACGTCTAAAAAAGCATGGGATGTTCTTGAACTTACACATGAGGGCACTGATGCTGTTAAAGAGTCAAAACTGCAAAATTTAACTACACAGTTTGAAACTATCACCATGCTTGAGACTGGGTGTTTTGATGAATTTTATGCACGCTTATCTGATATTGTTAACACAAGTTTTAATCTTGGTGAGCACATTCCTAATGCTAGAGTAGTTAAGAAAATCTTGATATCTTTGCCCAAGCGTTTTATCCCCAAAGTCACTGTGTTGAATTCGTTAGGTAATTTGGGTAGTCTGAAATTAGAAGAATTGGTAGGAGACCTCCAGACCTACGAAATTGACATGTTTCCTACCACGATAAAATCAAAAAACAAAGGGGTAGCAATTAAAGTCCAGCTAGAAAAAATGAGGGGTCAGCAAGAAAGAGAGGTAAGTCGTCTATGAGAAAAGAGGAAGAAGTGTCCGATTTCGAGTTTAATTTTGACTTAGACAATTTAGCCTTGTTTGAAAAAAAATTCAAGAAATTTTTGAATTTAAAGAAAAATGGCAACTCCAAAGATAAAAGAAATTTTGAGAAAAATAAGTTTGAAAAGAAAAATGATAGAGATAAAAAGGATGTGCCTAAAAAGGACGACGAGAGATGTTATGAGTGTGATGGTAGAGGTCATAAGGCATTTGAGGTGTCCTACTAGGTTGAAACATTAACGCAAAGGCAAAGTTGCTCCTAATGTCTCCCTTAGTGACGATATTGAGGTCGATTCGGTGGATTCTGGATATGAGTCACCGCATGAATATAACTTCACCACATTCATGGCTAGTCATGTGAGTACTGACAGTGCACCTCACGACGATGAGGATGTTGCTCCACAGGGACACCTCGATAGAGAGAGATATGAGTGAGGGGGAGGATGTTGCAAGTGAGAACGAGAGTGATCTTTAATGCGCATACGCTGATTTATATGCTGATTCTTTTAAAACTAAAAAAAGAAACAAAGCGTTAGCTCTTAGGATCGTTGCCTTAGAAAAGGATTTGGGAGATACGAGAGAGGGAGAGTCCTCCATTAGCACTGCCTTGAAAGAGAGAGAGTTTGTGTTGAGAGATAAAGTCAGTTTGGAGAGAGTGATAAGTGTTTAGAGAAAGAAAAAGGGGACTTGGCCAAGCAAGTGGCTAGTCTTACGAGTGAGCTCCATACCTCCATGGACACTTGTAAGAAACTTGAAGCCCTTGTTGCCCAATTTACTCGTGATCTTGAGAGAGACCGAGAAGCCAAGGTAAAGATAAAGGACAAATCTGGAAAAATAGGAAAGATGCTCCTCGGCCCCATTTTAGGTTTTGGTGAACGACAGGGAATAGGTTTTAACGGTGCTTCCATGTCTCATATGACATCGGAACCAATTCTTGAGTATACTACGACTCCTTACGGCCATCATAAAAAACCCCAAAGAAGAGTTCATACAAGAATATCAAACCAAGGTCGGCCAAAGAATATGTACTTATGTACCTACTAAAAAAGAAAGGGTTACCTTAGGAATTTTTGCTATAATTTGGGTCGGACGTGACGTAAAGTTAATCCATATACCACTAGTAATTTTTCTAGTCTTAAATAGCAGGTTGAGTTTCTAGTCGCCACTTCTCAGAGTTTAATGGAAGAGTTCCAATGGATTTTTGTGCCATCTGTGGACACTTCTAAAATCCCGACTAGAACCAGGAATGACAAGGGTAAACAAAAGGTCACCTCCACTTGGGTACCTAAGCACAATGTAAATGCCCTTTTTGCCCATGGTGCTCTTATAACACATAATACCTCACAGTAGTATTTCGATAGTGGGTGCTCCGGGCACATAATAGGTGATGTCTCATTTTTTACCTACCTAGAGGATCGCAAGGAAGGTAAAGTCACCTTTGGAGATGGGAACAAGTCTAGTATAATAGGACGAGGTACTGTAGATATACCGAGATTTCCTAAGCTATAGAATGTTTTGTAAGTCAAAGGTTTGAAGGCAAACCTTCTCAGCATTAGCCAGCTGTGCGACGTTGACTTTGCACTAAAGTTTGATCGGGACGCGTGTAATGTATATGATCAATTCGGTAAACTTATATTGCAAGGGGTGACGACTGATGATAATTGCTCTGGAATTGTGCCTAAGTCCTCATTTGTCTGTAACAGCACCACGATCACTCCTATGGATCTGTGGCATCAACATCTAGGTCACGTTAACTTTAGAGATTTAGAGAGATTAGCTAGAAAGAACCCAGTACGTGGCTTACAATCTCTTGGAAAGCCAACTTTCGTGGTTTGTGGACCTTATCAGTTGGGAAAGAAAATTCGTAGCCCCCACAAGAAGTTGAATTCCATTAGCACTTCACGAGTGCTTGAGTTGATACACATGGATCTCATGGGTCCCACTCGTACTGAGAGTTTAGGTAGTAAGAGGTATATCCTCTTTATGGTAGATGATTTATCTCGCTATTTGATTATAGGTTTTCTGAGAGAGAAATTCGATGCTGTGAAATTTCTTATGATTAAGTGATGTGTTGTAATACCCCGTATTTTCTGTGATATTTATTTTTGGGATTAATTGAATTAAATGTGTATTAATTTGGAAATTAATTCGGATAAAAATATTAACGAGATGTGAGTTAGTATTTGATTATAATGTGTATATATGGCAATATATGAATATTGGAAATATTGAAATTGTCGTGAGATTTAAATACGGCAATTTGGGAATTTTGTTGAGACGCGGGTGACCGCCGCGTCATGGTATAATATTATTATATTTAAAAAGTGAATTTTAGTTTCATTAACCGTATGGTCGTTTTGAGTGCGCCAACGCGTCCGGAAGGGTCGAGATAGTCAGAAAACACTAGCCGGGGGTTTAGGTTGGGTCCCGGGGTATTTTTAGGCCATACCGACAACATAAAGGGTAGTTTGGTAATTTTGTATTTTTGGGAATTTAAAAGTGACGAAAATTAGAAATAGAAATCTGACTTAATCTCCATCCACTAAACCCACTAACTACACTAAGGGACTATATGGGCTACGGGAGAAGTTAAGATATAATCTCAACTTACCAAAAACCACCCACACCTCCATTGTCATCATCCTTAGAGAAACTTGTAGAGAGAGAGAGAAGGAAGAGAATTCTGCAGAAAGAGAGAGAAAGGAAAGATTCAACCTTCAAATTCAACATCATATTCAGAGAAAGATTAAGGCAAGTGGTTTAAATTCATTTGATTCAAGCTATGCTTTTCCATGTTTAGGAATTTTCGAAATTGATCTTGGAAGATGATTTAGACCCATAAATTGGAAGTTAAAAGCCATGAATTATGTTAGGAATTGCATGTAGTAATATTCTGGACGAATTATATGTTCTAAACAGAACCATTGATGATCTAAAAATGGAGTTTAGAAGAAGTTTATTGATGATTCTTGAATGAAGAAGAAACTTGGAAATTTTGATGAAATTTTGATCTAAACAAAGCCTTTAAATGATGAATTATGGGATTTAGAATGTTAATACTGTTGTAGGATGATAGTATGATGATATTGTAACCTTGTCTTAGAG
This sequence comes from Sambucus nigra, assembly GCA_949130495.1. Classification (NCBI taxonomy): domain Eukaryota; kingdom Viridiplantae; phylum Streptophyta; class Magnoliopsida; order Dipsacales; family Adoxaceae; genus Sambucus; species Sambucus nigra. Next base: position 704,401,818 of record OX422211.1, read on the forward strand.
TTTCATGCTTGTAAATGGTGTTTTGGGACAAATTGGTAACTGCAAAACGAAGCAGTCCGTAACCATACCTGGTGCGTTCGATCGATCGATGTTCTTCAGTCGATCGATCGACCATCATCGATCGATCGAAGGTAAAGGTCGATCGACCTTCCCAGAATGAGTAAAGTTTTTCCTTAATTAAATTTTAATGGTGTTAACCCTTGGATGATATTATTGGAGACCTTATGAATACCCTTAACCTTAAGGAAGACCAGTAGGCATGATTATGAGATTGGACCTTAATTGGAATTCAATTTGAGGAATTATTCTAAATTAATGAAATTCGATAAGTGAGATAATATTTGGGTTAATAGTGTAAATTTGAATAATTTGATGAAATAAGGTTTGGGGCAGAAGTAAAGACCTTAGGTGTAAAGATGTTATATGTGGGAATAATAGGAACTTAATAGTCTATTTGAGATAGGTTTTAAGTTTAAGAAACTACGACGTGAGACGTGTCGACAATTTAATTTCTATATTATTGAGATACTTGAAATATATGAATTTGGAATAATGGTATAATGATGTAGAGTATACCTTTATTAATATCGAGATATCTAAGATGTGTGAATGCTTAGTATATAATTTTAAGTGTATGACATACCTACCACACTTGCTATCACGGGAGGTTTACGTTCGCTTAGGGCCTTCTTATCCTTGTGTTGCCCGGATTTAGATTGGTTACCTCGATGAACATAGGTCATAGAAGGACTTATTGGGATGTTAATAAGTTTGCTGATCATGGGAGCGCAGGTATGTGCGTGACCCATGTGATGTTGACTGTGTTCGCCTCCACTATGTGTGATGTTGTTATCTGAACGATTCCTGAGAGATTCGGAATGCGTGATCCTTATGTACGTGATGTACCGGGATGGATAGCAGAGTATGTGTGCACCGCAGCTTAGCCTTTGGGTGCTTGTATTGTATATTTATGATGTGAAAATATACGGTTAAATGAGAAGGAATTTACTATGTTAAATTGTGAGTATAGTTATGGTAATGTTACGAAAAGATAAAAAGGGAACTTTTATCAATAAATGATTTTGTTAATAATTGGGAATCCGAGAATTAAAGTAGAACTCTCTATTTAATTGTTAAGGTTGGAAATTAAGCGTGAACCGAGTAGAAGTGTTAGAACTCTTTAGAGTTAGATAGTTATGAGATAACACATGAATGGGTACAGGAACGTTAGGAGTGCACAGTTAGACGAGAGGTGAGTATCTCATGTGAGAGCACGTCCTAACATGTATTTTGCATATACTGTTTTAAATGTCTTTAAAGCACTTGCAGTTTTTTTTTTTTAAATATCTCCACATTCGGGCTCTGACCCGTTTGCTTTCAAATCTATTTTTGTAAAACCATTTTAGGTGCCCAGCCACAAGGACACCATGCATAGGATTCTCACTCAGATGACGAGCTGTAGATGCTTGTGGAAGCTACAGGGATTTGCTTTTAGACGCTTACATCATTTGGATTCCATACTCAGTATTCCTCAGTTGTAGGGCATGTTGCCCAAATTCTATTAGAGGCATTTCCATTTCAGTTTTTCAGACTTTGGCATGTAGTGATTTAGTATTCAGTATTTCGTTACTTATTTCAGTTGTGGGATTTGTTGTGAGGAGTTTTTCCTCCAGATTTATTCATATCATGTGTTGGTTATTCTATTATTTCGTTATGGTGAATGGTGATATTATTCTTGCTTTAAATCTTTTACTGCATGTTAATCAAGCTTTAATTAAAATTTGGCAACTTACTTTTTAAATACTAGGTGGTTAGTAATAATAAAATGTTTTCGACAGTGATGCTATTAACTGAGCCAACTTGGCGTTTTGATTTAATTTAATAAAGGAGTAGTTACCCGGTATTTAATTAGTCGGGGTGTCACAGGTGGTATCAGAGCATCAGGTTCTAGTGTCCTTAGGATCTGTACGGCTTATTATGTTTCCGCTGAGCTTTCTTTGATATAGAGCCCTATGCTTAGGATTGTTGATATCTTTGGTGAGATTTCGTTCTCCTGCTTTACTACATATGGTAGTGAATCTTATTTGCGATCGGGTGTATTCGAGTACCGAACAATGCAGTACGTCAGGCGAAGACAGATGGGTGAACAGCAGGAGGCAAACTTATATTGAGAATAATTGATTTATTTAAAGAAGGATGACCGTAGTTGAAGTCACCGATACTATGGCACTGAAGTCCTGGATGATATAAAAGGCTAAGACGCAACCTGAGACTTCAGGGTAGGGCTATAGTAGGAATGGGATCAAATTAGGCACATCCAACAAGGTTGGAATGGGAGAGTAAGAATTAAATGTAACATTGAAGAGAACCAGCAGTGGCAATACTCGAAAGGAGAAGACGGCATGTGCTAGACAAACGAACGCAAAGTATCCAAAGGCTTGGACTTGTGTCGGAGTATGGCTAATCGAGAGTGAAAATTTGAGGAAAATCTTCTTATCACGTGAGAGCGGAGTTTCTATGGGGAGAAACGATCACCACACTTATAAGTGGGATGTAACGTCGAGAGAAGGCGTACACGAATGGTTTGACCATAAGTTCCGTGATCAAATGTTTAGGGTGAGAAACGAATGTCGTTATGAACTCACACGAGAGGTCCGGACAGAGGTCACTTTGTGAGGAGAAATAAAATTATTTAGTGAACCCTACACCGGGTGAAGTAGGTGAAACGGAGAAGGGGATATTAAAGGAAGAATTTACATAGGAGAATTGCTAGTCCTTCTGGAAGAACTCTGCTTGGATGGTTAAAGCAAATGGTATTGGCACATAATGTAATTGGGAGGTAAACATCCCCGGGTGGGGGAGACATAAGAATCGAGAACTTTATATAAAGTAAAACTGGGGAAAACTGGTGGTGGAGAAGCACCACGATGGGAAGACCCAATGGAGAAACCGTTAAAATAATTCGATAGCGGAATTACTACCGAGCGATGGTAATTTAAGTAAGAAAGGTGGAAAAATTAGTAGCGTGATCCTTAGGGCCGTCAATACTAAAGGAACAACAGAGATAGTCGTCTGAGTCAAGACTACCAACATCCGAGAGATGGACCACCTTAACATGATTTGTGAGACAAAAGATAAGTGGAGTATGTGTAGAGGTATTTCTGTGGGGAGTGAAACCCGTGCGTTATAATATTTTCCCGATACAAGAGTAGGGATCAAGGTATTGTGTCTGGCGAGGGCAACAGTTATTGAAATATTCTGTTTGGGACAGATATGTGTGGTATGTCCAGGAACCATTTGAGTAGCCGGGACGATTGATAAAATAGAAGTATTAGTTACATTCTCAGATGATGATGCATGTTATTTGTGGCGTGAAGGAGTTGCTACATTTGTCACTATTGTTATTTTCACTTGAGAGTCGAATTTAGTGAGTATATCAGTAATTTTATTATATATAAGAACATTTTTTTCCTGATAGTGTGGGGGATTACTTTTATCGTCATCCGCGGAGGATGAATGGGTCTATTAATAGCGATTTTGCTTTATTGATATTGCTCGTTTTAGTGCTATATTATACGGGTATGAGATGATATTAATTATGGTTTTATTTATATAATTATACCGATAGTGTGCTGGTATTGCAAGTTTATTGGGATTGCCACCTTGGGGTAGCATGTTTTGTTCTGACGAGGCCCCATCTGTGAGAGGGTCGGACTCGCAATTGTACATTTGTATATAGGTATATATACATATATTTGAATATGTTGTGATTTCAAAGTGGTATAATGGTCTCGGATATTTAATCCCATTATGCGTAGGGATTTCATTATTATGAGTCGTATGTAATTGATTTTCTAGTCAACAAAGAGTTAGTTGGTTTTTATAATTAACGATAGAGAGGTAGTAACAAAAAGAGTGCATTGTTTTATTCCCCGCTAGAGATTTGGGAGTTTATACTCATAGTTGTATGTCTGGGGACGAGATTTTGAGAACCCCGATCTTAGTTACGTGGTGTATATGGAATGTGATTACCATCAGTGTCAAGAGAAAGTTTCATTCAAAGGGAGATCCTTGTTTAAGTGTCATTGCGGCAAAATGTAACTTTGTTGAGAAACGAGAGTGTAGGGGTACATACTATGGACAGGGCTTAACGGATTCCGATGACCAACAATGTTAGGTAGTAGTGTATCGGGGGGGTTCCTTGTTTGGATTTCGCTTTACGAGACACTCCACGCATGAAACTTAGCGTAAGATTGGTAGTAAGGAGAAGTGTGGCCCTTCGTTCATGAATTGGATACCTCTATCGATACGGGAGTATGTAGTTATAACGGGAAGTTACAAGGAGTAAATTATGTTGTAAGGCCATTAGAGCCAGTTGTTAGTAAATTACGATGTAAGTACTAATAATATTAGTTTTGGCACGGCATGTTGAGGGACGCATTGAGGATAAGGAGGATTTAGGATTTGTAATTCAGAAGCGATTGAGAACGCCCTAGTGGTATAGCACCGTTGTATTTACAGTGACGATAAAGAGTTTGGGATTTGTATGAATCGTATATAATGTTTAAAAACAGTATGGATGGGTTATAAGGGGCAATTACATCTTGATTTACGAAAGCGTAAATCAAAGGAAGAGGGAACATGGACGAATGAGATTTTTACTTATGAGATTAAACGTCATAAGATAAGGTGTAAGTGGATATCATATGTCAGTGTAGCAAATTCAAACTTGGAGAAAAGGCAGTAGAAATCCATTTAATAAAGGGATATCTCTTGAGAAGACGAATACATTATTATGAGAAATTTGGAGTAGAGTTCCGACTAATCGAATGTTGAGGGTGACTCAAGAGTAAATAAAATGAGGATGTCAATCAGTTATGAAGTCTAGTTATGTACAAAGTAGTGAAAAGGGTAAAGGTACAAACTTTTGGTATTCGTCGGGAGGATAAGATCATTAAGTATCATTTAACGAGGAAAATTTTATGTGAATATCGGCATTGAAGGAGGTATTATAAGTAGTACAACAGTCGGGGTTAGATGACCAACCAGATAATTTCGTATCAAGACGACGATTCCAAAAAGGGAGGGTCAAGTTGGAGAATTTTCGGGAGAGATAACCAACTTATTGATAAGTAATGACTTCTTTCAATTAATGTGGGACATGTTGTCCAGAAGGAGAGAAATTGTTATATACTTAGGATGATTTACACTATTAGATAGTGAACACGCCGGTACGTGGTTCGACGTAATACTATTTAGAACTGGGATGAAATCCCCGATATCCACATTCAAGTGGGGTGACAATAAGTAGTGAGAAATAACGATTCAACCCGAGGGTTGAATCACCTAAAACCCGGTGTGCAGGCGCAAGGTGACTAACGATTAATGGATTGTATGAAAGAAATTTTGGATTCATTACGATATTTTCAATTCCAAATCGGGTATAACTAGTGAGGTACATTGTAGACATGAGGAGCAGATATTACCAAATGGTACCGTTGGGGGGGAAAAGCACCCGTATATATTTATGGTGGACAAGGTACTTATAAAGGTTGGTGTAACACCAACAGGCTCAAGTGGTTTTCCCTTGTGTAAAGGTCACAACGTCGGGAATAGAGATTCAAAGAGTGGGCAAGAGTAGTCAGATATGTTATTGATTCCTTCCAGAATGGGTGTCTCATGTTTTGATAAAAGAGGGAGTTAATACGTGAGGTACAGACTCATAAGGATATTGAGACAATATGGCCAATGATGTATAAAGTATTTTTACTAGAATGTTGTTTAATAAGAGCACAACGTGAAGTGCATTTATCGAGATTATTCTGATAAGGTATCAAGTATGCTAAACAAACTCATTGTGAAGCGAGGGTTTTAGTAATTTGGACTTCTCTTTATAATTGTTTTGAACACTGGAGGATACCTATTTTTCCAGACGTACCTTACTTTTCCGAATTTCGAGACGAAATTCAGTTATTAGGGGGGAAGTATGTAATCCCCCGTATTTTCTGTGATATTTATTTTTGGGATTAATTGAATTAAATGTGTATTAATTTGGAAATTAATCCGGATAAAAATATTAACGAGATGTGAGTTAGTATTTGATTATAATGTGTATATATGGCAATATATGAATATTTGAAATATTGAAATTGTCGTGAGATTTAAATACGGCAATTTGGGAATTTTGTTGAGACGCGTGTGACCGCCGCGTCATGGTATAATATTATTATATTTAAAAAGTGAATTTTAGTTTCATTAACCATATGGTCGTTTTGAGTGCACCAACGCGTCCGGAAGGGTCGAGATAGTCAGAAAACACTAGCCGGGGGTTTAGGTTGGGTCCCGGGGTATTTTTAGGCCATACCGGCAACATAAAGGGTATTTTGGTAATTTTGTATTTTTGGGAATTTAAAAGTGACGAAAATTAGAAATAGAAATCTGACTTAATCTCCATCCACTAAACCCACTAACTACACTAAGGGACTATATGGGCTACGGGAGAAGTTAAGATATAATCTCAACTTACCAAAAACCACCCACACCTCCATTGTCATCATCCTTAGAGAAACTTGTAGAGAGAGAGAGAAGGAAGAGAATTCTGCAGAAAGAGAGAGAAAGGACAGATTCAACCTTCAAATTCAACATCATATTCAGAGAAAGATTAAGGCAAGTGGTTTAAATTCATTTGATTCAAGCTATGCTTTTCCATGTTTAGGAATTTTCGAAATTGATCTTGGAAGATGATTTAGACCCATAAATTGGAAGTTAAAAGCCATGAATTATGTTAGGAATTGCATGTAGTAATATTCTAGACGAATTATATGTTCTAAACAGAACCATTGATGATCTAAAAATGGAGTTTAGAAGAAGTTTATTGATGATTCTTGAATGAAGAAGAAACCTGGAAATTTTGATGAAATTTTGATCTAAACAAAGCCTTTAAATGATGAATTATGGGATTTAGAATGTTAATACTGTTGTAGGATGATAGTATGATGATATTGTAACCTTGTCTTAGAGTTTCATGCTTGTAAATGGTGTTTTGGGATGAATTGGTAACTGCAAAACGAAGCAGTCCGTAACCATACCTGGTGCGTTCGATCTATCGATGTTCTTCAGTCGATCGATCGACCATCATCGATCGATCGAAGGTAAAGGTCGATCGATCGACCTTCCCAGAATGAGTAAAGTTTTTCCTTAATTAAATTTTAATGGTGTTAACCCTTGGATGATATTATTGGATACCTTATGAATACCCTTAACCTTAAGGAAGACCAGTAGGCATGATTATGAGATTGGACCTTAATTGGAATTCAATTTGAGGAATTATTCTAAATTAATGAAATTCGATAAGTGAGATAATATTTGGGTTAATAGTGTAAATTTGAATAATTTGATGAAATAAGGTTTGGGGCAGAAGTAAAGACCTTAGGTGTAAAGATGTTATATGTGGGAATAATAGGAACTTAATAGTCTATTTGAGATAGGTTTTAAGTTTAAGAAACTACGACGTGAGACGTGTCGACAATTTAATTTCTATATTATTGAGATACTTGAAATATATGAATTTGGAATAATGGTATAATGATGTAGAGTATACCTTTATTAATATCGAGATATCTAAGATGTGTGAATGCTTAGTATATAATTTTAAGTGTATGACATACCTACCACACTTGCTATCACGGGAGGTTTACGTTCGCTTAGGGCCTTCTTATCCTTGTGTTGCCCGAATTTAGATTGGTTACCTCGATGAACATAGGTCATAGAAGGACTTATTGGGATGTTAATAAGTTTGCTGATCATGGGAGCGCATGTATGTGCGTGACCCATGTGATGGTGACTGTGTTCGCCTCCACTATGTGTGATGTTGTTATCTTAACGATTCCTGAGAGATTCGGAATGCGTGATCCTTATGTACGTGATGTACCGGGATGGATAGCAGAGTATGTGTGCACCGCAACTTAGCCTTTGGGTGCTTGTATTGTATATTTATGATGTGAAAATATACGGTTAAATGAGAAGGAATTTACTATGTTAAATTGTGAGTATAGTTATGGTAATGTTACGAAAAGATAAAAAGGGAACTTTTATCAATAAATGATTTTGTTAATAATTGGGAATCCGAGAATTAAAGTAGAACTCTCTATTTAATTGTTAAGGTTGGAAATTAAGCGTGAACCGAGTAGAAGTGTTAGAACCCTTTAGAGTTAGATAGTTATGAGATAACACATGAATGGGTACAGGAACGTTAGGAGTGCACAGTTAGACGAGAGGTGAGTATCTCATGTGAGAGCACGTCCTAACATGTATTTTGCATATACTGTTTTAAATGTCTTTAAAGCACTTGCCGTTTTTTTTTTTAAATATCTCCACATTCGGGCTCTGACCCGTTTGCTTTCAAATCTATTTTTGTAAAACCATTTTAGGTGCCCAGCCACAAGGACACCATGCATAGGATTCTCACTCAGATGACGAGCTGTAGATGCTTGTGGAATCTACAGGGATTTGCTTTTAGACGCTTACATCATTTGGATTCCATACTCAGTATTCCTCAGTTGTAGGGCATGTTGCCCAAATTCTATTAGAGGCATTTCCATTTCAGTTTTTCAGACTTTGGCATGTAGTGATTCAGTATTCAGTATTTCGTTACTTATTTCAGTTGTGGGATTTGTTGTGAGGAGTTTTTCCTCCAGATTTATTCATATCATGTGTTGGTTATTCTATTATTTCGTTATGGTGAATGGTGATATTATTCTTGCTTTAAATCTTTTACTGCATGTTAATCAGGCTTTAATTAAAATTTGGCAACTTACTTTTTAAATACTAGGTGGTTAGTAATAATAAAATGTTTTCGACAGTGATGATATTAACTGAGCCAACTTGGCGTTTTGATTTAATTTAATAAAGGAGTAGCTACCCGGTATTTAATTAGTCGGGGTGTCACATGTGTCCTGCAAAATCAGCACGTTGTCACTATCAATAGAATACGTAGTGACAACAGCACATAATTTAAGGAAGCTAAAGTATATCTTTACTGTGATAGCCTTGGGATCAAACATGAATTTTTGACCCTTAAGACTCCTCAGCAAAATGGGATTGTTTAGAGAAAAAATCGAACGATTCTGAAGATGGATAGATCTATGCTTCTAGGTCGTAGAGTTACTCGGAGATTTTGGGCAGAGGCGGTGTCTATCGCATGCCACACGATGAATAGGGTTTACTTTCGTCCACACATTATTAAGATGCCTAACGAATTGTGGACTGGAAAGAATGCCAACCTATTATATTTTCGTGTCTTTGAGAGTAAGTGCTACATCATACGGGATAGAGAGAAATTTAGAAAGTTTGACTCTTGGAGCGACGAGCGAATATTGTTAGGATATTATCGACCAGTAAAGCATACCGGGTATTTAACCCGAAGAGCTCTAAGGTGATGTATTCAATAAAAGTCAATGTGCAAGATGACGAATCATCGACGTTCATTGATTCCACCCCTTTATGTGAGGAGGATACTTTTCCTGATGATGATCCCATTGTCCATCCCACTTCTAGGGTGGACCCTACTCCTGATTTAGGGAACACACCTACTTGGGTCCGCAAGAGTTATGATCCTTTTTCCATTCTAGGCGATCCCACACTTGGGGTTAAGACTCATGCTCAACTAGAAAATGTTATTACCCATGTCTTCTAAACGTCTACAAGCGAGCCCAAGAATCACAAGGAAGCACTCAAGGATGAACACTGGATATGTGTGTGACACCCCGCCCAACTAAATACTGCGTGATCAGTCCTTTATAAAATTTAAAACAAAATGTTCGGTTGGTTCATTCTTAGCATCACTATCGAAAGCATAACAACCTTATTAACCACCTAATAATTAATTAAGCTAGTGTCAAAATGTTATTTTTTTTCCTTTTTAAATTGAAACCAAAATCATTTATTTATAAAGTCCAAGAATTTAAATATAATCCATCCACTACACAACTGAATAAAATAAATACTGAATCTGAATCACGTACTGAAATAAACAAAACTGGATAAAACATTTCCAGTTCAAAACTCTAAAACAATAACCAAAGTAAAATAAATCCGACTGAAATGACTTGAAAGTAATCTGAATACAATCTCTCATAAAAAGTCTAAGGAGAGGGCGCCACATGCCCTAAATGAAAAGTCTAGATAAAACTGAGTGAAATGATGGAGGCGTCTAATATAAAGACCTACAGCTTCCACAACAGCTGCAGCACGCCAAGCAATTCAAGTCTCTAAGACCGGTGTCCCTGTAGATGAGCACCTCATATAATACATATATATATATAGCAAGAGAGAAAAGAGATAAAAGATATGGGTCAGAGCCCGATGTGTAAAAATATTTGTTTTAGCAAGTATTTAAAATTTGCTATAAAGCAAGTATCAAATGCATGTTAGTTCGAACTCTCACATGAGATCCTCACCTCTTGTCTATTGTGCACGCCTAATATACATCTATTCTAACCTAGCCATCCGTAATCCTTCTAACTAGGTAAGGACTTATACTTCTAATCATACCTCGTAGTAGAAACCCGTAATTCCCAGCTTTCACATTATTAATATCATCATTTATTAATTCGGTTAAGTGTTATCACACTAAGTTAAGTATTCAAAACTTACGTGACTTAAGATTGTATTATCCTAATAACCTACAGTTATCTGACAATAGTAATAACACAAGTATACATGTATATATTCACCACTATAATATACGTATACTAATATAGCACCCCAAGGCTAAACCTGTAGTGCATTGCATACTCTGCTATCATGTCCAGGTACATCATTGTACTATTCTAATAACCTACAGTCATCTCACAGTAGGTATACACAAGTATACATATATATTCACCACTATAATATACATATACTAATACAACACCCCAAGTCTAAACCTGCAGTGCATTGCATACTATGCTATCATGTCCCGATACATCTCGTACTGAAACGAGGACTATCGGTTCAGAAGTCTCCCACGAATCATATACACAAATCACACATAGTGGAGGTGAATATAGTTCACATACCTGTGGGTCACGCACATACATGAGCTCCCATAGTCAGTTGACTTATCAACTCGCAAATAAGTCTTCACAGTCCTATGTTCTGAGATACAAGTCAAATATCCCCCCGAAGGTCACCCAGTATAAGATTGTCTCTACACAACCTCCCGCGATAGCAAGCAGCTAGGTATGTCATACATATAATATTAAGCATGTAATAGGTATCCACACATCCTATTAAAATTCATTAGGTATCAAACCAACGTGATCATATATATTCCATATGGATTATTCTCTCATTACTACGTATAATATATTTACTTTATCCCAAATAGTCAATGTAGTAGTAATTCATAGCTAGATTCATTTCTGAGCGCTCGGGAGTATTTCTCCTCACTCGAAGGATACCACTTTATTTATATAAGTAATAGGGTCCCAATACTCTACCAGTCCAGGTATTTTTATTCCTCAAATCTCACAATATAATATTCTAAAGGTTCTACAAGGTTCTACAGCGGCACCGAAAAATCGGCAGAAAGAGAACCGAACCCATCCCCCATAAATGGAACCGAATCCCCCCAAAATGGAATCGATTCCGTTACATCAGACTTGTTCTTCAACAATTACGTTTTCACCATTTTCACACCTAAAACCTCATAGTTCATACCCAATCTTCAATGTAACTATGTTGATTGATAACCCAACATGTTTACATAATTTCTAACATCCTAAGATCATCCACTCATTATAAATCATAAGGTAAAAACGAAATCCCCAATTAATATCATAAGAACCCTAGTTTTCCAATTTTCCATTAAAGAACTTAATTAACCCATATTGTTCATCGATTTGTACTCCAATTTCATATTAAATTCTATTACATACATGAAGGAATTAACTATTGAACCATCTGCCCATAATCATAAGTTACTTCTCCTATTTTCACTCAATTTTAATGTAATTCATTAACGAATTTACCTACACTAACATGAACATGATTATTGCTAAATGAAAAGCAAGTAATAAGCACTTGCCTCAAATTCAAAGGTCTGATCCGTTGATGATGTTGGTATTGGTGCGTTCCTCACTTTTCGATCTACGCGTTGGTGGAACTATTGGTGTGAAAGCTTAAGTCTTTCTCTAAGAACACCTATGGAGTTCTTATTCTTCCTCATAGGTTTTTCCTCTCTCCGACTTAGGTTTAGAAACTGATAGGTAACCTCTCTTCCACGTACCTTTTCTATTTAATTACTGATTTTCGTCCATTTTAATTCTCTAAAAACCAAAATTACAAAACTACCCCTCCGGGGTGCCGGCTTGGCCTAAAAATATTCCAGAGTCCAAATAAAATAAACGGGTAGAGTTTTCTAGCTATCTCAACCCTCTCGGACTCAACGACGCACTCAGAATGACCATACGAGTTTATAAAAATAAATTCTCTTCTTATTTCAATTAATTAGTCCCGACACGACTTACACGCGCGTCCGACTTAAATTACCAAATGTCGCATTTCTCATTCCCGACAATTTATCAAATTCAATAATTCCATATTACTTATTCATTCAGTAATATTCAATCAATATGTATTAACACTGGCACACTAGTTAATATCTGTCTATTTTAATTCGAATTAATTAACAATTAAATCTCACATTTTAATTCAATTAATCCAACAATAATTATAAATCACATAATTATTTAAATGCTCAAAAATACGGGGTGTTGCATTCTTCCCCCCTAATAACGGAATTTCGTCTCGAAATTCAGAAAGTAAGGAATTTCTGGTAAGGACAACTCTGGGTATTTACCTCATATCTCATGTAATCTATGATGTACCACCCATACAGTACATTACCGAATATCCATAATAGTAAACACTTGACTGATGTTATAATTTACTCTCCAAGCCTTACCATTTATGTTTCACTATTTAAATTTTAGATAATTATTATCTAGCCCCCTGCTACTCGCACTAGTAGATTAATCAGTATTTAGAAATATACGAATTCGTATTACTACCATATCGCATCAGTAGTTTATCCTTGTTTATATGGTATATACTTTACACACAATATATACTATCCATGTTAACACATTTCCGCCATACTGACTTAGCAACGGACTATGGAACCCAAGCCTGTAAGCTACCGATTCCAACTTAACAATAATAGAAAAAGATCCCATATCACTTGGTACTAATTTCCTCATTCCAACATGCAACAATGCGACTCTAGATCATTTCAATCCTAGCTAACGGGACCTAAATTCCTCTGGCCTTAGTAGCTCATTGTCCTCCACCTCCATCCAATAAGCACAAGGATGATAAGATTTTACATATGATGCCTCAGTTGGAGTTGTATCGATATTGAGCTAAGGGGAATCGTCGTACACTAACTCCACCGGTGGAAGATATTACTCTAAACCTTCCCATACTTGTAAATACACAACATATTTCGCAATACATAACTAGAACTCTCAGTTTACCCGTCCGCCTGCGGGTGTGTTAGGCCGTATACATTCGCATCTCAATACTCATGGCCTCCCGAAAACTCTTCTCGATATTTGAGTCATAATTCTCTCAAATCTATTAGACAAAATGTCTACTTATACCCCATATAACCTTACTATCTCAGGAATAATGGTTGGGGTTTACCGTCACATGTTATGACCAGTCCTTACTTGGTATAACGTGAGTTACTCCCATCACCCGACCCATTTGCACCCGAATAGAGTTGTGATCCCGTTACGAAGTAATTTACTCTGTTATGGTCCAGGGATATATTATCCCATTACTAAGAAGGAATTTCTAATGGTGAAGGAAACTCTATTATTTCTTGATGGTCCACTTCCAAATTGAGCTTAGTAATGTCTTGTCTCATTTATGCCATCACAATTACTGATATGCCCAAAATGTACCTGATAGCTCGGAGGCAACAACCTCGGCCAAGAAGATGGCTGAGGTAACAAGGGCTCCAGATTGGCAGCCAGTGATCTCGTCTAACATAAGGTCAGTTACGGCAGACGTTACCAGTTACCCCTTCATCGGGCCATAACCGAGATCTTCATGATCCATAAGGTCAGTTATCCATCAGGTCATCCACAGTCGACCGCACGTTTACCTCGTACATTAAACCTCAGCTAGGGATAAGCCGAGGTCTGTGAGATTTAGGGCTACCATCAGAGAAGAACCTCGGCTATTAATCAACCGACGTTTCAACTACTCCAGAGTTACCTCATCACAGACCGACGTTACAACTCTTCCTCGGCTCTTTACTGGGTCGAGATCATCGTGGATAACCTCGAATTAAGTAGCAGTCAGACTTCCCCAACTCGTACTCTTCCAGACCGAGGTTGCACCTATCAGGGACAAGGCCGTGCATTTACGAGCATATGCAAGGGAAGTAACACGTGGACATTTTCAGTTGTAACCAAATCAATCCCCTCACGTGGGGGAATATTTCATCATCATTATCTACATGTGATAGTGACAGATGTCTTCATTAGATTGGCTAGATCAACACGTACATGCTCATTGCATGTATGGGGGGTACATTACACCCCCCCCACTATATATACTTGTCTTCTATTACCTTGAGAAGGATCCGAAATTAATAACCCTAGCTGAAACTCTGTCCAATTATATAGTAGAGAGATAAAGCTTGAGAGATTGTATCCATGGCCGTTAATGCCTTATTCTGGTGACCTTACTTACTCACTTGCTTACGCAGTGGACGTAGGCCTAATTGGCTAAACCACTTAAATATTTGTGTTCATTCTCTTCTCCTCATCTCTATCTCTTATACTTGTATATACTTGAGCTGCCATTGTTATCACTAATTTGAGATTACGAACACCTTGAAGGGTGTTGTTGTTTCTAGCATCATCATTTTGGCACCGTCTTGGGAACGAGAAGCTGTCTCTTCCTCTTTTTCTGATTAATCTCACCGGAGACTCTGGTGGTGAACCAGGACTCACCCCTTGCATGGAGATGTTTCACCATTGAAAGAGGTCCTTTAAGGGATTAGGCTCATCTACTTCAAGAGATTTTTAGTTTTAATGTATGGAACCAGAATTGCCACTACCTCTTCCACCACCTGGTGCTGGAGGACTTAGTTCCAGTCAGGCACCACCCCAGTCAGAAATGGCTAAGGTGGAAGCAGCCTTGAGGTCTTTGGCTGCAACGCAACAAGCAATGAAGGAGTAATTTACACAAAGCAGTTAAAATATGATGAGACCACCTGGGTTCTCACCAGAGATGATTACTCCGATGGCTGCTCAACCCCATCTTGAGGCCAGGGGACCACCCCAGGCACCGTGGAAAGACCAACCTGCACCTTAACGGAGCAGGGACGCTACTGACCATAGGCATTTGTATCTAGGGAGGCAAGGACACCCTTGCCCTGAGGATAGGTATGATGATATGGAGGCAGAAGATGCTCCGAAAGATTGCTGAGAGACGTATGAGGTTTTAAATAACATAGTGTGTCCTATCCAGCAGAGCCGAAGTTATGGAGGCAGAAGAGGTGAAGGTGCCCAACAAAGAGGATCAACTTTTGATCGATTGAGCAGAGGGTCGGCCTTTAAAAGGCTTGGCCCAATAAATGACATGAGGCAGAGGTTATCCAGGTCACGAAGTGCCACTGACTCTCAAAGGGGAGATGGGGAACATCGGCCTCATCATGGCCGACCTCATCAGGGTCGAGACAGGGATCAAGAGGAGGTCAACAATTGACATTGTGCTGCAGCTGTGGAACCCTCGGTATACCCCTTGGAGGTGGATGGGAATAACCTCGGCCAAGCCAACATTGCAAGACCATGGAATGACTCCATCTAATGCCTTGAAGAGAAGATAGGAGACCTCATCAAAAGCCGAGACCCACTGCAAAGGGGTTTGTCAGAGGGCTCTCCATTCATGGCTAAGATAGTGAGCTTCCCAACCCCTACCAAGTTTAAGCCACCTACGGTGTCTCCCAAGTATGATGGTAGCACCAACCCTGTACATCGTATTGAGATGTAGCAGTTTGTGGTGGACATTTACTCAATACCAGATGATATGAAGTGTCGGGACTTCTCCGGAACTTTGATGGGAGCTGCACATATCTAGTTTATCTCTATTCCGAAGAACTCAATAGAGAACTTTAAGGGCTTGGTTGAACGGTTAATCCATAATTTTTGTTTTGGAGTAAGTCTTCAAATGAAGACCACTCATATGCTATATGTAAAACAAGGCAAGAATGAAAGCCTAAGAGATTACATCGTAAGATTCAACAAAGAAAAACTGGAGGTTGAAGATTACGAAGAGAATATAGCTATAATTGCCCTCATAGGAGGTCTCCAGAAAGGGAAGTTGTTGTGGAAACTTGCAAAAGACCCTCCCAAGTCCATGGCAGAACTATTGGCAACTGTGGGGAAGGTCATGAATGCTGAAGAGGCCATGGTCGCAAAGTATGAGGATGAAAACGGCAGTGGCAACGAAAAGTTCCAAAAAAAGAAGGACGGAAAGAAGAGGTCAACTGACAACAAGTTTGCACAATATACCCCTCTAACTGTGAGCTGGGAACACATCCTCGACGAGATTAAGAATTACCGGTCATTGAGATGGCCAGAGAAGCTTAAGGTTCCTCCGCATAAGAGGAATAAGAACTCGTGGTGCGAGTTCCACCAAGACCATGGCCATGTGACGGACAAGTGCTTCGCCTTAAAGGATGCGATTGAGAAGATGTTGAAATTCGAAAAGTTGAGGAAGTATGTTGATGGCAAGGCTCCTAAGAGGGGAAGAGATGACCCTAAAAAGAAGAGAAACGACAGATGTCGAGATGATACTCCAATAAGAAGAGACGATGACTTAGATGGTGATGATGAAGACGATGACTTAGACGACAATGCCCTAGTGAAAAGGGTTGGTATGGTCTCCTTCAGTGTTAGCACCGTATGTGGAGGAATTGCAGGGGGTGGATCTGAAGTAGCTGACCAAAAAGCTCATGTGGTAGAGGCCAAGTCAGTGGCCAAGGTAGAGGTGGTAAATCTAGCATCTTCAGAGGCAAAGCGGAAGAGAAAGAAGGTGGATATGGACACTCTTATAGTTGGGTTCTCCCGACTAGACTTCAAAGGTATCCTAGCTCCGCATGATGACCCTTTGGTAATTACAACAAGAGTGCATGGATGAGAGGTACAGAGAATTCTCATAGATGGAGGAAGTTCAACAGATGTGATGTTCTGGCCTTATTTCAAAAGCCTAGGCCTCAGCAGAGCCAGG
Organism: Sambucus nigra; assembly: GCA_949130495.1. Classification (NCBI taxonomy): domain Eukaryota; kingdom Viridiplantae; phylum Streptophyta; class Magnoliopsida; order Dipsacales; family Adoxaceae; genus Sambucus; species Sambucus nigra. Next base: position 704,419,110 of record OX422211.1, read on the forward strand.
CTAGTACCCTATCATCATCTGTTAATGGGCTTCAACGGCTAAAAGGTCCATCCTTTGGGCATGTATGAGATGGACATGCGAATGGGTGATGAGTGTCCTAAGAGGTTGACCCGGAAGATTAGTTTTTTTGTTATGGACGAAAACATCTTCTCGGCCTATAACCTCATCATAGGAAGTGTAGCCCTTAAAGAGTTTGAGGTCGTGCCATCGACGGTCCACTAGATGCTAAATTCTCGACCCCCTATGGGGTAGGGGAAGTACAGGGTGACCAGACCATAGCACGAGAATGTTACTTCAACTCAGCTGAAGAGAGAGAGAGGCCCATAAGAGAGAAACCACTACGTATAACATTGATACACTTGATCCTAGAGATGAAACTAAGTTGAAGAAAGGAGAGGTCACGGAAGAGGTAGAATCCATCGTCCTTAATGAGGACGAACCAGAAAAAAACGTCTAAATTGGCAAGGCCTTAAAATTGGAGATCAAGGAAGAGCTGATAAGATTCTTGAAGAAGAGGCAGAGTGTCTTTGCTTGGAGCCACGCAGACATGCATGGCATCGACCCAGACGTTATGTGCCACAAACTCAACGTGGAAGAAGATGCTAGGCCAATCAAATAAAGATGAAGTGCTTACTCTAGGGAAAAATATGACGTCATAAGAGAAGAGGTCGGGAAATTGGAAGAGGCAGAATTCATCAGGGAGGTTATATACCCAGAGTGGTTATCAAACGCCGTCATTGTGCCCAAAGCCAATAAAAATGGAGGATATGCATAGATTTCACCGACCTGAACAAGTCTTGCCCTAAAGATAGTTATCCCTTACCTATAATCGATCAGATGGTAGATGCCACGACAAAGCATGAGCTCATGAGCTTCATGGACGCGTATTTAGGCTATAACCATATCTTCATAGATGCTGAAGACTCAAAGAAGGCAGACTTCATCACCGACAAGGGGATATATTGCTATAAGGTTATTCCATTCGACTTTAAAAATGCAGAGGCAACGTATCAACGTCTTGTGAATAAGATGTTTGAAAATTAAATCAGCAAGACTATGGAGGTGTATGTAGACGATATATTGATGAAGATCTTAAAGGCCTGCACTCACGTGGCAGACCTAGAAAATACCTTCAATACCATGGACTTATACAGAATGAAACTCAATCCTGCGAAGTGTGTCTTAGGGGTAGGAGCTGGGAAATATCTTGGATTCATTGTCAATCAGAGGGAACTAGAGGCGAACCCTGAGAAGATCAAGGCTTTTCTTGACATGAAGACGCCAAGAAGTATCAAACACGTTCAGAGACTCACAGGAAGAGTAGCTGCACTCAACAGATTTGTTTCCAGAGCGACGGACCAGTGTCTTCCATTTTTTAAGGTGCTTAAAAAGGCCTTCGAATGGGATAAAAAGTGTGATGAGGCTTTCAATCAGCTCAAGTCCTACCTCGAATCTCCCCTGCTCTTATATCGACCCATAGTGGGAGAGAAGTTATATATTTATCTAGCAGTCTCTGAGTCAGCTATAAGTGCAGCCATAGTACGGGAAGACGTTGGGGTGCAAAGGCCTGTGTATTTCAACTCTAAGGCCCTTCAAGGGTCTAAACAAAACCATCCTCGAATGGAGAAGTTGTCCTATGATTTGATACATGCTTCCAATAAGATGAAGCCCTACTTCCAAGCCCACTCTATGGTCATCCTCACTGACTCCCCACTAAGATAGGTCCTCCACAAGCCTGAGAAGTCAAGTAGATTGATGACCTGGTCCATTGAGTTGGGAGAGTATGACCTTACTTATCAACCTAGGGTAGCCATTAAAGGGAAGGCACTTGCAGATTTTGTTGCTAAGTTCACGTGGGAAGAGACTGAAATTGACAACAATCCAGTGATCACAAAGGGATTAAATAGTAACATCTTTCGAGACCCGGAAGATGTTGTGTCCAATAAAGACAGAAACAGATTAGCTGAGAATGAGGAAGACAGGTACCTCTTCAAGCAAGGAACCGTGTCAGAGGGGAGTTTCTCTTCGAATGAAGACGTTTGGAACCTCTTCGTTGATGGGTCTTCTTGCGAAAGTGGAAGCGGTGTAGGGCTGATACTCTCAACTCCGGATGGTACTAACATTGAATATGGACTAAGGTTAAACTTTAAGGCATTAAAAATAAGTCATAATATGAGGCCATGATATCATGCCTCTCCTTGGCAATGACCCTTAGGGTTGGTCGACTCCTACTTCACAGTGACTCGAGGTTAGTTGTCAGCCAAGTGTTTGGAGTTTATGTGTCCAAGGATGAGAGGATGTCTAGATACCTGAAGAGGGTAAGAATGATGATAGAAGGTTTTAAAGAGGTAAAAATAAAGAGGGTACCTCGATAAAATAATAACCACGCAGATGCACTAGCAAGGTTGGCCTCAGCAACAAGGACATACATCAGGAGGACAGTACCAGTCAAGATCCTGCTAAAATTGTCCTTTAAGGTGGAAGAGGTTGCCAGCTCTTTCCTCAACTTGAACTTAGGAGACTCATGGATGGACCCCCTCATTAGATATATCAGAGAGGGAGAGTTGCCTGAATCAAAGCTAGAGAGGAGGAAACAGAGGTACAGAGATACAAAATTCTTAATAGTATGAGATGTCCTATATAAGAAAGGATTTATGTTACCTCTTCTTAGATGCGTTCATCCCACAGAGGTTCCCCACGTCCTACAGGATGTACACGAGGGTTCTTTCTCTAGTCATATAGGAGGAAGACCTTTGACTAAGAAGATTATCACGCAGGGATACTGGTGGCTGATCTTAGCCAAGGATGCAGCAGCCTATGTGAAGAGGTGTGACAAATGCCAAAGATTATCCACTAACCCCAATCAACCTATGATGGCAATATGTTACCCTTGGCCATTCGAAGTATGGGGGATTGACTTGGTGGGTTCTTTGCCAAGGGCTGCAAATAATTACCAATTTCTGATAGTAGTGATTGACTACTTATCCAAGTAGGTGGAGGTCGAGCCGATGATCACGATCACAGAACATAAGACCTTTTTGTTTATCTAGAAGAGCATTATATGTAGACATGGCCTCCCTAACACCCTCATCTCAGACAATGAAACTCAGTTTAAAAATTCTTCCTTAGAGAAGTATTGTGAGAGAGTTAGGATCAAGCAATTTTTCTCTTCTCTTGGTCGACCTCAGGCAAACGGTCAGACCGAGGTCACAAACAGAACAATACTTGACGGGATCAAGAAGAGGTTAGAAGAATCTAAGGGGATATGGACTGAAGAGGTTTATGTTGTGTTATGCACCTACAGAACAACGGTTAGGACACCAACGGGGGAGACCCCATTTATATTAGCACATAGCTTAGAAGTCGTCATACCAACAGAGGTAGGACTCCCCACTCACGGAGTTCAGACCTATGACCCTGAGAAGAATGGGGAGGAGAGAAGACTTGATCTAGATTTGATTGAGGAAAGAAGGGAAGACGCTGAGATCAGACAGGCAGCCTACCAGCAGAGAACAGTGAAATTCTACTACCAAAGGGTGAAATCGAGGCCCATAGCTGTAAGAGACCTAGTGCTGAAGAAGACATTGCAGAAGGCAAATAAGCTTCACCCAAATTAGCATGGCCCTTATAAAGTGATCAAGGAGGTTGTACTTGGGACCTACAAGCTGGAAAACCTTAAAGGGGAACCTTTCTCCAATCCATGGAATTATGATCATTTGAAAAAGTATTACATATGATGTTGCGATGGTTTCTATGTAAATGTATCAACTTATGAAGAAATTATTAATGAGAAGATCAGTTCCTGTGTTAATTATTGGTTCACTATGATTCAGTGGTGAAATTTATAGGGGTAACATCTTAGTTTGATGACCTGAGACCTTAAAACATCATAACTTGGTGATAAGGTTTAAGGTGAACATCATATTTGGATGACCTCAGACCCTAAACATCATTAATTTGGTGAAATTTATGGGGGTAACATCTTAGTTTGATGACCTCAGACCTTAAAACATCATAACTTAGTGACAAGGTCTGAGGTAAACATCATATTTGGATGACCTCGGACTTTAAACATCATTAATTTGGTGAAATTTATGGAGGTGAACATCATATTTGGATGACCTTAAACCTCAAACATCATTAATCTGGTGAAATTTATGAGGGTAACATCTTAGTTGACGACCTCAGACCTTAAAACATCATAACTTGGTGATAGGGTCCGAGGTGCACATCATATTTGGATGACCTCATACCTTAAACATCATTAATTTGGTAAAATTTATGGGGGTAACATCTTAGTTTGATGACCTCAGACCTTAAACATCATTAATTTGGTGACATTTATGGGGTAACATCTTAGTTTGATGACCTCAGACCTTAAACATCATTAATTTGGTATTATGTTACAACTAAAAAATCATAGTTTAGTGATGAAGACACCGGTGCACGATATATAAGAACATTCAAGCCCAAGAGAAGCAAAATTCTCCTCAAAGAATGGTATAGCACAAAGAAGTTAGAATTACAAGTCAAAAGCTAATAGAAAATATTATCAGAGGTTACAGACCAATATGAACCAGAAATAAAAATTAAAAATAAGAGCTTCAAAAAATACGGCTTAAGTGTCTGCAATCTCAGGATTGGTGGCCATGCCCCCACTTCCTTAGCCGATGTTGGTCACTTCTATCCCATCATCTTGAGGATTAACGTCTTTAGTCCTTGTATCTTCTGGTTGGGCAGTCTCAATAGGTGCAGCACCTCCTTTATCCTCGACCTCTTGCAAGGCCTGAGCAAACCGAGGATCAGTATAGCCCAGACCAACGAAGTTCGAGGTTTCCAGGCTCCCCGACTCCTTCTCTTTCATTGTAGCCCATTTTTCAGTGGCCTTAACACCCTTTTTTAGGTATTCAAATCAAAAGCTGAAGAATTCGTCAGAGACCTTGTAGTCCCCAAGGTAGCTTTGACAACAGCATCCACCTTTCGTTGAAGGGCTTCATCCTTGGCCTTCATAGCAGAGCTGTGATCATCCTTAAGTTTGACAATGTATTTCTCCAGCTTCATAGCTCTAGCTTCAGACCCCTCAAAGGCAGTCTTCAGACGCTCCACTTTGCCATTAAGAGCGGCCTCTGTCTTCTGGGCCTCTCTCCCCTCTTCAATCAGTGGCAGCTTCCTTAGAGTCCAGTCGACAAACTAGTGCATGGTGAGGACACCCTGTAAAAAACATTCAGACACATTAGTTTAAGAGTCAATAAAATTCAAAGCCGATGTTACACTTCAACAACAACAACAAAACTTACTTGGATAGATCGGTGGAGGCAGAGCTCGGCCAACAGAGGGGTGTCCAGAGAATGACAAAATTATTTATCGGCGTTAGTCATCACAGAGCCGATGGCATTCAAGGCCTTCATACTTTGGCCAATATGGTTGTCGCCGATCTTCAGCTGCTCCAGACGAGCAACTAATGCATCCTCAGAGGAGATGGGTATCGCGCGATCCCCCTTATAAGTTTTCTTCTTCTTCTTCTTCCTCTGATACTTAGGGGCAGGGTCATTGGATTTCCTTTTTTGGAGTCATAGGCCCTTGAAGAGGTAGGAGGAGGAGTAGGCACATTCAGAACTTCTTTCTTAACTATCTTGGTGAGGCTGGGGGCTGTCATTTCCCAGATATCGTCTGGTATTCCTTCTGGACGCTCTGCAAAAAGAAAGGTCTGAGTTAGAAGAGCAGAGACATAGCAAAATCAGAGGTATAACTTATTGAAAAATTAAAGTAACTTACGGAGCTCGGTCAGAGGACTCCCCCAAGGCCAATTTCAGAGAGGTAGTAGGGGGTCATCAAATGCTCGTACTTGACCAGTAGACCATGTTCCTCCTGATCTTGAAGATCTTTGACCTTCTGAAAGTTATTCTGGCTTAACCTCGGGTCGGCCCTTGCAGCCATTGACACCTTTCCCCATCTCAGAGGTATTCTCGGCTCTAAGGATAAAGAGGTGGCACATGGACCAAATTCCCATGCCCATGAGGCGAAGAAGTATCATGGTTTCCAGTTATGGTTCGATGTCTGGGTAACCAATAACATCTTCTTATTGGACTTTTGAGCTAGGAAATGGTGGTAACTCGGATGATTCCTAGCAGAGGGGGGCACATAGCACCCTGTGAAGACCTAGACGGGAAGGTCTGAATGATCGACTGCCCTCCATAAGACTATAGCTCCAATCATCACCCTCTATGAATTGGGGGATAATTGGGAATTATCCAAGTTAATATGAGACAATATATCCCTAAATATCTGATGAATGGGAAGGCTAAATCCTAACTTAAACATCTGCTCATATAAGAAGATCTCACCATATCGGTCGCCAAAGGCCCTCTCATGCCTCAGAGTCCTCCTAAGTCTTATGGAGGGACCTATGGAATAAATATACCTAAAATCTAGGAGGTCGAGTTCGCTGACAGTGCTCTCTATATCGGCTGCCTTCGAGGTGTCAACATCACTTTTGCTACCATCATCCTTATCCCGGGCAACGTCAGCTTGGGCAGGAGTGGGAGCACCAGTAGGGAATCTCTGGGCGAACACGGCCCCTGTGACAGACGACGGGGGGATAACATCAATGGGTGGGGGAATAGCCACACTCGGCCCCACAACCTCCACGTTAGAGGAAGTTTGAGTGGTATTAGCTCCGTTATGTGACGAGGCTCGACTTTTGACCTCGGCCTGATCAGGGACCTGATCCTGCCTAATGGAGAAGTCCATCGCCTCCTGGAATGAGTCAACATACATGGGGTCTGAGGTGGATGACTCAGACTCAGACATTGGAGTGGGTTCCAACGGAGTCTCCTCTGGCTCAATTGGTTCTGCTGGCTCAGGGTATATCACCCTCAGAGGGGGTGGAAAGATTGGTCTGAAAGGGAAGGCCTCTACCCTACGAGCCTCCTCTTGGGCTCGTTCTATTTTCCTAATCTTATCTAAAGTCTTCTCCCTAAGAGAAGGGAATTCCTCTAAAAGCTAGTAAAGAGGTCTGAGCATAGGAGGACGAGACTACACTTGGGACTCTAAACCACAAACAACTTGGCATAACCTAAGCTAAAGATCAAACTAAGATATTTGAAAGATTTTTACCAAGAACAGTCAAGAGCAATCCACCGAAAAACTCAAGATGATACCAGAAAATGCAACAAATGGAAAAATAAGGCTGAAAAAAGGGCAAAGGAGAGGTAATAAGAAATACCTGACGAAATTCGAGGTGAAGAATGGGAAGACTGATAAGAGGAATCCACAAAATGCACCCTTGATCAAGCTCTGGAAGAGAGAGAAAACGAAGAAGGTTCAGATGGGATAAATGGAAAAAAATGAAGAAGGAAAGAAAAGAAAGGAGGTTTAAACCTTTAAGTGGATTGACACAACTCCTAAGGCCCATCATTGCCTTAGGAGCCTAAAAGACCACCATCATTGCACTTGCCAAGCACGCAACCTACTTCAGAAGCTGACACTTGTCAAAAGAATATTGGCACATCATGAAGAAAGGTCTTGGAGCAGCATACCCCATAGTCACTTATTCACATAAGCAACTAAGGGCTAGGGGTGATTAATATGCCTAAAATGTACCTAACAGCTCGGAGGCAACAACCTCGGCCAAGAAGATGGATGAGGTAACAAGGGCTCCAGATTGGTAGCCAGTGATCTTGTCCAACATAAGGTCAGTTATAGAAGACGTTACCAGTTACTCCTTCATCGGGCCACAACCGAGGTTTTCATGATCCATAGGGTCAGTTATCTATTAAGTAGTCCGTAGCCGACATCACGTCTACCTCGTACATCAAACCTCAGCTAGGGATAAGCTGAGGTCTATGAGATCTAGGGCTACCATCATAGAAGAACCTCGGCTATTAATCAACCGGCGTTTCAACTACTCCAGAGTTACCTCGGTGCAGACCGACGTTATAACTCTTCCTCAGCTCTTTACTAGGTCGAGATCATCGTGGATAACCTCAGATTAAGCAGTAATCAGACTTCCCCAACCTCGTACTCTTCCAGGACAAGGTTACACCTATTAGGGACAGGGCCGAGCATTTACGAGCATATGCAAGGGAAGGAACATGTGGACATGATCAGTTGTAACCAAATCAATCCCCTCACGTGGGGGAATGTTTCATCATCGTTCTCTACATGTGACAGTGATAGATCTCTTCATTAGATTGGCTAGATCAACATATACATGCTCATTGCATGCATGGGGGGTACATTACACCCCACACACACTATATATACTTGTCTTCTCTTACCTTGAGAAGGATCCGAAATTAACAACCCTAGCTGAAACTCTATCCAATTATATAGTAGAGAGAGAAAGCTTGAGAGATTGTATCCATAGCTGTTAGTGCCTTATTCTGGTGACCTTACTCACTCACTTACTTACATAGTGGACGTAGGCCTAATTGGCTGAACCACTTAAATATTTGTGTTCGTCCTCTTCTCCTCATCTCTATCTCTTATACTTGTATATACTTGAGCTTCCATTGTTATCACTAATTTGAGCTTACGAATACCTTGAAGGGTGGTGCTGTTTCCAGCATCATCAATTTCGATTTTATATCATGATGCATTTTACCTTTCTCACAAACACATCCACATCCATGACTCGTGTCATAATTGTTATTGCCACGTGTCATAAGTCCTTCCCTCTCTCTTTAAAGTTTTAAATTCTCGTGAAACATGGTCTCTACACGTCTTACCAATTAAGTTTCAACTTTCTCGAGTTAAAATCTATCTATTTGTTTCCTATACCATCCTCGTGGAAAATTAGGGAAGTATCAGGCCTAACTGACCAAAACCATCAATTGTCTAAGTCCTGAAGTCACCACTTCTACATTCATTTACCTTGAAAATATGCATTTTATCTCAATTTTCACTTATGGAAACTACTATAGTCCAACTAACTAGGGCACCCATGCACCCTATGTTTTGTGCATTACAGCACCACTATACAATACGTGTTATATATATCTCAAATTTTGCCCCATATGCTTGGCATGACTAAATGGTAGGGTCCTACTCATCTACCCTACCTTTTCCACTTAATTATGTCTTAGGTTGTCCCTCTGGTCTGCTCGTGGTGCCAACAATTGGTAACACTTTCACATATTAACCTTATACGACTCTTTCGGCCTTATTTTTTAATATAACAATTATTTCACAGTTATAACTATGTATACGTGTAAACACTACGATACTAAATCCATGTACTAAAGGCAAACTTCTGCCAACTTTCGACGGTCGTTAAGTTTCATGCGTGGGATGTCTCACAGAGCGAAATCTAAATAAGGAACCCCCCCGATACACTACTACCTAACACTGTTGGTCGTCGAGATCTGTTAAGTCCTTAATCCATAACATATATCCCTGAATTCCCATTTATGAACATAAAAATTCTACTCGTCCACTCTCATGTCACTAAGACGGCATACAACACGGTGTTGTCACTATCACAAGTTATTTGCGCTATATAATTAACGAGCTATCTCTCTCCACTCTACAACAAGTCAATATACCCTGAATCACATCAGTAAAGCATCCATGCTCCCCGGGATTAAAATAGTAAGACAACATACTCAGTGAAGTCTATGAAATAATTCAACATACATGCAAGCTCAACCGTCTTTCAGGTGATGCCTCGCCAAAACCATATTTTTAAACTAGATATATTAAGTACGATAGTCTTATCACACAATTTACTACCGTTCGAGCCCTCTGCATCTAGTAACCATACAATATAATAAGGATTTGTTCTAGTGTCATAACAATCAAAGGGTCACGAATCATTATGCAATACCATATACAAATTCTTCTTATTGCCCACACCTGCTCCTCCCCGCAGGTGGCACAAAAGTCTTGCCACCAAACGGTAGTCATTTACACAATAAGGCTGCTATCGCTAGCCATCCACTACCAGATGTACACTTGAATCCCTAGTCTTAACCATTCACACAGGTTATGACATGCTTATGTCATTGAATCCATCATTTTCTCATAAGGATGGAACAAATCTTCATCATACTATCTTGATCATAAGGTCCCCGCACATACGTTTCGCGACCCATAATTATCTATCATCGTTATACCTTTCGAATTCCATTCATTACTTTTCCCCTTTCTCATTATGGGTAAATTATTTTGTCCAGCGACTTACATGCCTCGCATTGATATGTTGGCCCCATATCTCTAGGCCTCAATTATGTCCTTACTTGCATTCCTTTTATTCCCTGGGCCCTGTCGACCCTGAAATGTGATATACTATAATCGTTGAGGACTACACTGGTCCTGCCCGGACCCACTACTCTCGCGTCATTAGTTCCTGGGCCCAATTATTTTGACCCCAATTCTACACAGGATATCTTACTTCCCCAATTGTTACGCCTTATCGACATGGTTTGACATTCGCATTCTTATCAATTCAACTCCTTATGTGGACGAATTCAATACTAGTAACCCCTCTCTCTACAAATTGGGATATTTCCCTTTCCCTGGTCCTACTGGCCTTTTTGGGATCTCCTTTTCTCGAAACTGGCAGTCGTAGCTTCCAGTTGTCATTTTCGTTGTTCCTTTGGCTCTACTGGACATATGGAACACGTGGTCGACCTCACTGGTCTTGGCTGAATCCATCATCACTATGTTGAAATGAAATCATATCCCTTTAAATAATTTTCCACACTGGGTATACCTTCTGGTGGTGTTTCACTAACATTGTTGAATTCAATCTTGCCCTTAGGCTAGGTATCGCGACTCTACTGTCTCCCTTTCTTCTGGGGCATTAACGTATTCTCATAAACGTATAATTTTGACAACATTAGTTTCACCTCCCATTCATGCTTGGGCATTCCACTCACGAGTCCATTTTCAACTTGCGTAATCTTTTTGTCTTCCGTAACCCCTACTTCGGTTATGAAGTTCCCTTGTCAAGTAAGCTTATTTTCTTACGGTCGGTCCCTACCTGACCTATTTGTGATGAGTTCAAAATATCTTTCGTATCTCCGTTTGACCAGTAGATGGAAAATTACACGGTCAACCCATACCCAATATCTCGATGTGATTGACTATTCTTACTCTTTATACTGCTTCTCTGAGCTAGAAAAATTTCGTCTGAAATTTAAATTATGAGTTTCACTTCACTCTACCTTACACTATTGCCTTTGGATTAGCTCCCTTCATTGGTCTATCACACTTAGATAATACTATTGGTGACTTCTATCACGATCACCGTTCCCCTAATGCTTCACAGCTTTCTATTGTTTCCCTCCTCCTGCAGTCCCGCTAACGGCCTTCGCTGGTCGTCCCATATTGTTCAGTGTACAAAATCCAATTAAACTCGCATATAAATTGGATTCACTAAACTTAATCGCAGGAGAGCATAAAGCATATACGCAATGGAATACATCAATCCTATAATACGGCTCTATATCAAAGAACGCTAAGCTAAAACGCAATAAGCCGTACAGATCCTAAAGGGATCTAGAACCTGATGCTCTGATACCACCTGTGACACCCCGACCAATTAAATACCGAATGATCAGTCCTTTATAAAATTTAAAACAGAATGTTTGGTTGGTTCATTCTTAGTATCACTATCGAACGCATAACAACCTCACCTAATAATTAAATAAGCTAGTGTCAAAATATTATTTTTTTCCTTTTTAAAATGAAACCAAAATCATTTATTTATAAAGTCCAAGAATTTAAATATAATCCATCCACCACACAATTGAATAAAATAAATACTGAATCTGAATCACATACTGAAATAAATAAGACTCGATAAAACATTTCCAGTTCAAAACTCTAAACAAAGAACCAAAGTAAAATAAATCCGACTGAAATGACTGGAAAGTAATGTAAATACAATCTCTGATAAAAAGTCTAAGGAGTGGGCGACACATTCCCTAAATGAAAAGTCTTGATAAAACTGAGTGAAATGATGGAGGCGTCTAATACAAAGACCTACAACTTCCACAACAGTTGCAGCACACCAAGCAATTCAAGTCTCTAAGTCTGGTGTCCCTGTGGCTGAGCACCTGATATAATACATATGTATAGCAAGAGAGAAAAGAGATGCAAGATACGGGTCAGAGCCCAATGTGTAAAAATATTTGTTTTAGCAAGTATCAAATGCACGTTAGTTAGAACTCTCACATGAGATCCTCACCTCTCGTCTATTGTGCACGCCTAACATACATCTATTCTAACCTAGCCATCCGTAATCCTTCTAACTAGGTAAAGACTTATACTTCTAGTCATACCTCGTGGTAGAAACCCGTAATTCCCAGCTTCCACATTATTAATATGATCATTTATTAATTCGGTTAAGTGTTATCACACTAAGTTAAGTATTCACAACTTACGTTACTTAAGATTGTATTATCCTAATAACCTACAGTTATCTCACAATAGGATTAACACAAGTATACATGTATATATTCATCACTATAATATACATATACTAACACAGCACCCCAAGGCTAAACCTGTAGTGCATTGCATACTCTGTTATCATATCCCGGTACATCATTGTACTATTCTAATAACCTACAGTTATCTCCCAGTAGGTATAAGACAAGTATACATACATATTCACCACTATAATATACATATACTAATAGATTACCCCAAGTCTAAACCTGTAGTGCATTGCATACTCTGCTATCATGTTCCGGTACATCTCGTACTCAAACAATGACTATCGAGTTGGAAGTCTCCCACAAACCATATACACAAATCACACATAGTGGAGGCGAACATAGTTCACATACCTATGGGTCACGCACATACCTGCGCTCCCATAGTCAGCTGACTTATCAACTCATAAATAAGTCTTCACAGTCCTATGTTCTGAGATACAAGTCAAAATCCCCCCGAAGGTCACCCAGGATAAGACTGTTTCTACACTACCTCCCGCGATAGCAAGCAACTAGGTATATCATACACATAATATTAAGCATGTAATAAGTATCCCCATATCCTATTAAAATTCATTAGGTATCAACCCAACCTTATCATATATATTCCATACGAATTATTCTCTTATTACTACGTATAATATATTTACTTTATCCCAAATAGTCAACGTAATAGTAATTCATAGCCAGATTCATTTCTGAGCGCTCGCGAGTATTTCTCCTCACTCGAAGGATACCACTATATTTATATAAGTAATAGGGTCCCGATACTCTACTGGTCCAAGTTTTTTTATTCCTCAAATCTCCCAATATAAGATTCTAAAGGTTCTGCAGCGGCACTGGAAAATCTACAGAAAGAGAACCGAACCCATCCCCCAGAAATGGTACTGAATCTCCCAGAAATGGAACCTAATCCGTTACGTCAGACCTGTTCTTCAACAGTTACGTTTTCACCATTTTCACACCCAAAACCTCATAGTTCATACCCAATCTTCAATGTAACTATTTTGATTGATAACCCAACATGTTTACACAATTTCTAACACCCTAAGATCATTCACTCATTATAAATCATATGGTAAAAACGAAATCCCCAATTAATATCATAAGAACCCTAGTTTTCCAATTTTCCATTGAACAACTTAATTAACCCATATTGTTCATCGATTTGTACTCCAATTTCATATTAATTCTCTTACATACATGAAGGAATTAACTACTGAACCATCTGCCCATAATCATAAGTTACTTCTCCAATTTTCACCCAATTTTAATGTAATTCATTAACGAATTTACCTACACTAACATGAACATGATTATTGCTAAATGAAAAGCAGGTAATAAACACTGGCCTCAAATTCAAAGGTCTGATCTATTGATGATGTTGGTATTGGTGCGTTCCTCACTTTTCGATCTACGCATTGGTGGAACTATTGATGTGAAAGCTTAAGTCTTTCTCTAAGAACACCTATAGAGTTCTTCTTCTCCCTCTTAGGTTTTTCCTCTCTCTCACTTAGGTTTAGAAACTGATAGGTAACCTCTCACTCACGTACCTTTTCTATTTAATTACTGATTTTCGTCCATTTTAATTCTCTAAAAACCTAAATTATAAAACTACCCCTACGGGGTGCCGGCTTGGCCTAAAAATATCACAGAGTCCAAATAAAACAAGCGGGTAGAGTTTTCTGACTATCTCAACCCTCTCGGACTCAACGGCGCACTCAGAATGACCATACGAGTTTATAAAAATAAATTCTCTTCTTATTTCAATTAATTAGTCCCGACACAACTCACACGCGCGTCCGACTTAAATTACCAAATGTCGCATTTCTCATTCCCGAAAATTTATCAAATTCAATAATTTCGTATTACTTATTCATTAGGTAATATTCAATCAATAAGTATTAACACTGGCACGCTAGTTAATATCTATCTATTTTAATCCGGATTAATTAACAATTAAATCTCACATTTTAATTCAATTAATCCAACATTTATTATAAATCACATAATTATTTAAATGCTAAAAAGTACGGCGTGTTACAATGTGCTATGCAGGATGAGTTGCTTCAGTTTATAAAGAATGATGTCTGGAAACTAGTCCCCTGACCTAGTGAGACAAATCTGATAGGTACCAAGTGGATCTTCAAGAACAAGATGGATGAGTCTGGTACTATTATCCGAAATAAGGCTAGGTTGGTCACTCAAGGCTACATACAGATAGAGGGTGAAGATTTTGACGACACATTTGCTCCTGTTACGAGGCTTGAGTCCGTCCGCTTACTACTCGCCATGGCATGTCATCTACACTTGAAGCTACATCAGATGGACGTCAAGAGTGCCTTTCTTAATGACATTCTACGGAGGCGGTTTATGTGGAACAACCAAAAGGGTTTGAAGACCCAAGCACCCTGATCACGTCTACTATCCGAGGAAAGCCCTGTATTATTTGAAGCGAGCACCCCATGCTTGGTACGAGAGGCTTACTTCCTATATCTTAGCCCGTGTCTGAAAGGGGGAGTTAATATGACGTTGTTTAGCAGGAGGTATGGCGATGATATCTTCGTTGCCAAGGTCTGTGTGGACGACATAGTCTTTGGATCCACGTGCTCCCAACATGCTCACCACTTTTAGAATGAGATGAAGAGTGAGTTTGAGATGAGCGTGGTAGGTGAGCTTACTTTCTTCCTTAGTCTCCAGGTTCGTCAGCTAGAGGATGGGATGTTCATCTCCCAATCCAAGTATGCTAAATACCTAGGGAAGAAATTTGGTTTTAACTCCGCTAAGCACGCGCGTACACCTATGAGTACCTCAACAAAGCTTAGAAAGGATACTTCAGGTAAGCATGCAGAGCAAACCTTGTATCTGAGTATGATAGGTAGTATTTTCTATTTGAGTGCTAGTCATCCCGACATCGCCTTTAATGTGGGAGTCTGTGCGCAATACCAGGTATCCCCTAAAGAGTCACATTTATTCGCTCTTAAACGTATTATCAAATACGTGAGTGGTTCTCTCTTATTTGGAATTTGGTATTCCTTTGATACCGATGACCTTTTATCCACTTATTCGAATGTTGATTGGGTCGGGGATCCATATGGATGTAGGAGAACTTCTGGTAGGTGTTTCTATTTTGGTTCTGCTCTTGTCTCTTGGTTGAGCAAGAAGAAAAACTCTATCTCTTTGTCCACTGCGGAGGTTGCGTACATATCTGTCGAGAGTTATTGCACACTACTTTTGTGGATGAAGCAGATGCTGGAGGATTATGGGATATCACAGGACACCCTGACTATTTCGTGTGATAACATGAGCGCGATACATATATCCCGTAATCTAGTCCAGCATTCAAACACAAAGCACATTAGGATACGCGAGCACTTTATTCCCTAGTTAGTAGAAGAGAAAGTCGTATCCCTGAGTTTTGTGCCTACTGACCTCCAGTTAGTTGACATTTTAACGAAGCCTTTAGATGCCCTTAGATTCGAGAGTCTTAGGAAGTCTTTAGGAATTTGCACAGTTGACTGGGGGATTGGTCCATGTCTAGCATAAGATGCATTTTCATGATCACATAATTTTATTCCTCTTACTAGATTGTATATTTTGTATTACTTTTGTTTTTGTTTTTTCATATTTTTTGAAAAACTCAAAAAGATTTTCCTTTTTCCTTTTTTTATTTTTTAGAAAAATCCAAAAATATTTTATTTTTTATAAAATTTTAAAAAACACAAAAAGAGTTTTATAGTTTGTTTTGCACCTTGTATGGATGAACATTTAAGATAGCCATAGTCACCCCTTCATTTCCATTTTCCATGTGCTGTTTGATAGTGATTTGAGATGCTACATCATTTTATCCATGTGCTTTACATTGTTTGGAGTCATTGAGATGCGATTAGTGATATCTTTCTACATGTTTGACTCCTTATCTCCTTTGCTACACACATGCACGGTTTTATTTTCATATTGTACTTGTCTATCACATGTTGGTTTGAGTGTTTCCATCTCAATTCTGTCTATACAACGACCCAAACGTGATAAAATGAGAATAATAATAAGTCGTGCTTGTAAGAACTGTTTACCTCGAGGATTTAATTTTCTTAAATAAAAAAATAATGAGTGTTCACGGGAAAGGGTTGCGAGAGTACAAAATTAACTTGTCGTGAAAGCCACCGTTTGAAAAGAGCACTTCAAAAAATTAAGGTATTAAAAGAAAATTTTTTCCAAAAATGGGCCAATAGGTTTTCTCTAAAGAAGTGATAAATAGTCACCTCAAAAGAATTGAAAAAATTCATAGAAACTTGAGGGAGTTAGTTGGATTTAACGACTCTACACTTTCTTAAAATCTCGAAAAAGCGTTACGTAGTTTTGGACGTTATTGGAGAGAAAATAACTTTGAGCTTTGATTTGATGATTTGATTGAGTCAATTTCTTATAATTCCACATTTTTACACCTAAGGAAGATGTTGAGATCATTCGTTAGGAATATCCGAAATTCATCATGCACATATCTTATGGTTGTATGTATTAATTTTCTATTGAATTTGATCACATCCCTATATTTCCGTTATCACCGACTAGGTTGTTTTTGTGTTCTTTCATAGTGTGATTCATTGTTGCATATTTTGTGAGAAATTTTTTGAAAAATTCAAAAAGATAAAGTTTTTTACCTTGTGACATTCTCCATTTGCATTGATTTATGTTCTTCTTCTTTGTCTATTTGAAGATATCATAAAAAGGGGGAGAACGAATTATGTGGGAGAATTTTTTTTGATTTGATAATGTTTTGCTTAAGCATAATTGATATTTATTTATTGCTTAAAATTATATTTCACTGTTACGCGTCACGGGTCTCTGTTTTCTTGTCTCATATGTGTAGGTACCAAAATTGAGGATTATTTTAGCACACCCTGATGATGAAAAAGAAAGTTTGAAGAGTTGAAGATTTGAAGAGGTTGAAGTTTAGTTAAAGACATGTCTTTTAGTATTTCCAGTTTGTGGGTTTAATGGGGATATTAAATTGTATGTCATTTAGTAGCATAATTCGGATTTTTTTATGTATGCACCAACATAGACATAGGGGAAGATTTGTAAGGACATGATTTATAAATGTCCGGGGTAGAATATAGGAATTTTCTATTTAT
The DNA here is from genome assembly GCA_949130495.1 of Sambucus nigra. Lineage (NCBI taxonomy): Eukaryota > Viridiplantae > Streptophyta > Magnoliopsida > Dipsacales > Adoxaceae > Sambucus > Sambucus nigra. Next base: position 704,436,688 of record OX422211.1, read on the forward strand.
TCTAGATCATAGTTATTATGTCTAATAACGCTACATTCGGCACGTCAACACGATCATCCACGATGGCCTTGATTCGAATCCACGCCTCCACTATCTTCACACGTACATCATGTCTACATGCAACGTGCTCTTCAACCGTTACCACTACTCCACCCGCGTTAATGGTAAAATGGTTTATTTGGAGTGTTTATTATTTTCATAAATATTTTGGAACTTTTAGAAAATTATTTTTAAAGTCTGAAATGTTTTTTCCTCGAAATCAGAAATTTTTCTAAGTGTTGAGTCGAGGATTTTTTTTATCACTAACGTCATTCAAACGACATCACTATGTCATTCGAGCGACATAAGGATGTCGCGCGAAGTCGTTCAAGCGACACGTGTCTCATTCGAGCGATAGCCTTATGTCATTTGAACGACGTGACCGCCTCGAATTCTGTATTTATAGCAATGCCCATTCTACACACTTTTCAAGTCTTTAGCACTCACGTTTCTGCAGAACTGCAGCGATTTCTAGACTTTGCTTTTCATGATCTTTCAACTCTTTTGATTCACAAATAATTTCCAAACATTTGTGTGAATCCTTTAAACCTTCAATGGATCATTCTACTCATCTGGAGTAACTTTGTGGAGAAGAAGACTATTTTCCACTGCTGACTTGGAGCTCTTACGGGATCTCTTGACGACAACGCCGACGACGATGAACCAACACCTACGGGTACTCGTGTGTCAAGCTGTATTTTTCTATGATTGTAAGTTATTACATATTATAGTGAAATAAAAAGGTTTTTACCCTTTAGGGGATTTTTCCTCATATTGTGATTGACTTGCATGCTTGAGTATTTACTATTCACCTGTCACAATTTATTTGCTAGAGTTAGAATTTTAGGGATTAAAAATTAGAATTTAATTAAACAAGTTAAACGTTTATTGCTGGCGCACTCTCAAAGTTATGCTCTTATCCTTAATTTTCACATCCTTGGAGGTAAACATGTCAAGTTCATAGGTTTGTAAGTCACCTACAAGCTCTTCTAGTTTCGTAGTGTCTAAAGTTCGTAAAGAATTCAAAATGGTCACTTTTGGATTAAACCTATTGGGTAATGAACTTAAAATTTTCTTTATAACTCGGTCGTCGGGTATCTTCTTTCTTGAGTTAAAAGGCGAGTTAAGCATATCGGACAATATAGCATATAACTCATCAAAAGATTCACTCATATCCATTTTAATGGTTTCAAATTGAGTGGTGAGGTTTTGGAATTTAGAAGCCCTGATATAACTAGTACCTTCATGGGTGAGTTGGAGTGTGTCCCAAGACTCCTTAGATGTTTCACACCTCATAATATGGCGGAACTCCTCCGGTGTGACCGCACTAAAAAGAGCATTTAAACCACAAGAATTGAAATTTGCTAGCTTAAGCTCATCCTCATTCCATCTTTCTATGGTTTTAGGAACTCGAACATCTCCTACTAAACACATTGGTAGGGACCACCCTTTAATGATCGATAGCTAAACCCGCTCATCTAACGACTTAAGTGTGGACCCGATACGAGCTTTCCAGTACACATTGTTAGAACCATAAAAAATAGGAAACCTCGAAGTTGATAAATTTCCATATTCTAACTTAGAAGGATACAACACGACAATTTAGTGCACCCGCTCTGATACCACTTGTTGGACCGTAGGTGCCCGAAAAATTCAAAATTTTAATTTCAGAAGGGATGGTTCACTAAATATTCAGAATCTTAATTTCTTTCAAATTAAATTATCTCTTCTAAATAAAAGTTCAATTCAATTTCAAATTTGCACGATCCAATATAAAAAAAATAATAATTCCAAATTGAATTAATATAAACTACATTACCCTAAATAAATTGAGCACCAATTACACCATTTTGTAGTTAAATCGATTTTATTTTGTTAAACCTAAGCATGCATCTACGTGTGAATTTGAAAGATAAAATAAATAACAACAATGCCGCAATGTACGTGAAAAACCTACAATGCGAAAAATATCGGACGACCCAGCCACAAGACCACTAAGTAAGGATTTATTAGAAGGACGGGACGAAAGACTTACTCAACGACTCGATGCCCTCTCAAGCCTTGACACTCTTTGTTCCTTCCATCTCTGTCTAGTAACAACGCAGGAGTCCACCTATGTCTCGGAGTCCATCGATGGGGCACTATTACCATAACACATACGAAGTCCACCGTATGTACACCAATGAACACGAAATCCTCCCCAAGAAATAATCTTCAATGATGTTGGGAATGATAAACTTGGTGCCAAAATGTGATCTCAAAACGTATATGTATGTTGAAGCTTGGATCAAAATAACTGGGTGTAAACCTTGGTTTGTATTTGACAAAAAATAATCATAAATGATTAACAAACATCTAAGGACTCTTTTTTGGAAGAGTTTCTTCAATTTAAAGATTGAAAAAAATTCATTTTTAAAACTGCAATCCCGTACTCTTTAAATGGGTAATTAGAGTAGTGGGGAGTTAAGAAAAGAAAACTGTCAAAAAACTGATTTTTTTAGATTCGCGCCAATCTCATTTGAAGTCTCGTTCGAATGAGACTTCTAATGAGATTTCAACACAATCTTGTTTGAAGTTTCGTTCGATCGATGTCATTCTCACAAGTTCGTTCAAATGAGAATTCTAACGAGAAAACAACATAGACAAAAAAGGTTTCGTTCGAAGTGTTATTTGAATGGGGGTTAAATCTCATTCTACCGACTTGGAAAAGTCATTCTAACGACCTTAAGAAGAATTAAAACATTTTTCTAAAAATATGTAAAGTGATTTTAGAAATAATAATAAGAAACAAACATCCAATAAATAAATATCCAAGGCTCAATATAAAATATGCATTCATACCTGAGAGATCCTTGGATTGTTGATGACGAAATCGAGGCATGAAACACTGCATAAGATGTGATCGCTTCGACTTGGCCGCTATGTCTTCAACAAAAATGTCATAGACTTGAAAGGTCACAAATACAACTTATATCCTATGACTCAAATAGTTTCATCTGGCATTAAGCCAACACATACAAATTGACTCAATTGGAAATTTGTCCTTACACGATCATGAGTTTTTCTTTAAGATTTACTCCATCTACAAAATTCGTCGGCACAAGTGTTGATCAAATATTTTGAATGCCAAACTAAAATAGCAATTTCTTTTGAAATTCTAAATCCATGTCTTGATTTTATTATCGGTAAAAAACTTGGTCGGTGGCTCTTTTCAACATATTGAGTTTTGGCTTTTTTAATTGGATTTTCACCCACCTAGTTGACACCTACCTAATGATCCTCAAATTAAAATTGGGCATTATCACACTAATGGTAGTCCTTATAAACTTCTTAATTTTTAAATCTTATATTCTCAAAAGTATAACTTGAAGTTCATATGAAACTCATGCAAGATTGATTCTCTACTTTAAATTTGCAAATGCTTGTAAAAATGACAATTTATCAATACCGTTTGTGAATTCGTGCAGTGTAATGTGAATACCAACTTTCAATTCATTAAAGTCAATGTTTTTTGTGATATTTTTGAAAATTTTACTTTAACAAAACACATTCAACAGTTACATCAATTAACAAATCATATAAGAAACAAAACTTCAATTTATGAAATCCTATAGATTAATCAACGTGTTAAGCATGGGATTTAGCCAAAAATACAGAAAACAAATGAAAAATATTTTGATTTTTTTTATAAGAAATGCATAAAAAAATATGTACAAACACAAAACAAAATCAAATGTACAAATATGTAAATCGATATGCCAAGAAACAAGATCATTCAACCTCTACCACTAAAATCAAAACATCATCCAAAGTAGCATGACAAAATAGAACATATGAAGCATGTGAACATAATAGGAGTGGGAGAATAATGAAAAAATCATACCAAAGATGTACGGGCATGAATATGGAACATATGAATAAACATGAGAATCTATAACAAGAAACACAAATTCAAAAGAAAAATAATGACCACATGTTATGGATGAAGCTCAAATATCCCAACACAAATGAACCCGAATATCCAAGAAACATTGTATAGGATCAATAAGAATGTATGAGCATCATTAAGATTGACATCTTCACCAAAACCAACATAATATATCACAAGACATGTCTCAAAACATATAAGTTCACAACAACATCCAAGTTAGCATGGATAAACACCGATTAAATCATCTAACAAACATACATGTTTTTGGATTTTTCATGGATATATCAAAGCAAAGAAATAAACAACACAAAGTATGAGAGGAGTGAATCATATATGGATCAGAATCACAAGACACTCTCACACAAAACCAACAAACTCAAAAATATTTTTGTATTTTTCTCAAAATAAGAAATAAGAGAAAATCAAATTATGAAACATATACGGATATACAAAATGAATGCAACCTTCTACAAAATACATATCAACCATCCAAATGAAAATCTCATCCAAAAAAATAACAAGGATATTCCTAAAAGAATACAACACAAACACAAAGAGATCAGACCACACAAATCACATCATTATAACACACTCACTCATTAAAGAACATAACATATGACAAGATATAGAACTCGAGATTATAAGATCCTAGATATGACAACCACTATCAACTTAGTTATAAGTAAAAACCTCTCCGGTATCAATAAGAGGTGGGGGAACACTTGAAGATGACTCGCCCTTAGAGGTGGAAACCCATGTACCAACATTCAAAACACCTTTATTTTTCCAAACATCCCTTGAAGAAGGATTCTTGGGTTTAGATGAAATCCTTGACATAACATGAGGCTTCAAATTCAAATTACATCTTTTTGAAAAATTTCCTTCTTCACAAAATCCACACTCCTTGAAAATTCTCACCATCATGCTTGTGAAGAGAAACACAAGACAAGTTTTTCAAAAATCATTTCCACGTGGCATAAAATCAACATTTCTCTCAAAAATAATTTTCTTCGTAAATACTTACGACACTCCATTTTCAACTCATTGAATTTCATCACAAGCACATTCAACTCAATTTTCAAGTCATTAAGCAAATCATGATCATGCGAATGTAAACCAATATGAGAATTCCTAATCATGGAGAAAAAATCTTTAAGGTGATCGAATTTATGACAATAAGTGCACACGTAAGGTTCATGGTAAACCTCCTTAGAATGATTTTTAGGAACAACTCTTAACATTCGTTGATTTTTGAAAAAATTCAAGCGAAACTTTATCAATAACCCTTTTGTGACAAAATGTGAAAGTGTATGATTGGAAAGGTCTTTTTAAACTTTCTTGATCTTTTTCAAAATGATGACCCTTAAAAACATCTTGGTAATTTTCTTTTATGTTCAAAACATTCACATTCAAAAAGGATTGAACCATTCTTATTGTTTTATGTGTTGAACCACTTTCCACACAAGTTGTGCTATATTGCAAAGAATTAAACTCAACTTTATCAAACGTTTCCAAATAATGAAAATTTAGGTTTTCTAACCATTGATCAACAAAATCAATTTTCATCTTTTGGCCCACATCCTTTAGTTAATTCACCAAAACATAACAATCATCACCAGTTTTAACAGCTTTCATTAATTTTTCATTTCCTTCACTACTCACCAAACATTCATTCTTAGAGAAACCCACACAATGATCATCCTCAAAGTTGACTAATGCTAATGAAATTATCCTTAAGCCATTAAACACAGCGCACATTCAAAATTATCACTCTTCATTTCTCACTTACTTTTGACTTCTTTTCATTTCCAAACGTAACCAAACCACCATCAAAATTCTCAAAAGAAGTAAACCATGATTTTTCTCCCGTCTTGTGACACGATAAACCACTATCAATATACTAATTAGTTGAATTTGAAGAAATTGAAGAGTTTGATGAATTTAAAGTTTTAAAAATTTCAAAAGCCATATGACACTTTTGACTCTTTGAAAGTCCTTATAAAACGCAGGGTTATACGGATTCACTTGTATCTTAGGTCACACAGACACAAAGATTCAATTTTTTCCAAGTTTTTTCTCGATTGGATTTATGTTAACATACAAGATAAAGTCCAAAGCAAAAAGATGACAAACCAAAATCAAACCAAACAGAATAAGCATTGTTTAAGAATTTGACAGACTACTTAGATATCCACTAAGTATAATGCGGTGTAGGTCTTCAAATATTGAAATAGATACGTCACAGTCCAACACCGTTTATAGGAAGTAACTCTTTCCTCGATATCCACCAATCAGCCTTAAGATACGAAATCCTTTCTTTTTCAGCAGTAGAGTCGCAACTCCACAAATCAGTAGTAGAGAATATTCTACAAGGGTTTGATATATGTGTATGGAACTAGGGTTTGATAAACTCAAAAAATCATTATAGGGATGAAGATGATTTAGAAAATAAAAGTGTTTCTATGAAAGAAATCTTATGGGAGTTTTGGAACATGTATGGAAACTCCTTTTTGCCAAAAGTTTTATGTAAATCAGTCCACGAGGGTACTATTTATAGAAAATATATTTTTCGAGGCGGCGGAGTTTGTTCGAACAAAATTTCCACTTCATTTGAACGAAAACCATAGTTTTGTTCTAACGAGGTGAAGACTCATTAGAATGAAAGGCTTAGCTCGTTCGAACTAGCTTCCAACGAACTTCCAACGGGTACAACTCTGTCAAACAGAGAGACCCCATTTGAAGCTCGTTAGAAGTTTATTGTAACGAATTACGAACTTCATTCTAAAGAAAAATAAACTTCATTTTAATGAATTGAAATGTTCGTTCCAACGAGAACAGTATCGTTATTCTAACGAGATGCTCATCTCGTTCCAACAAAAATAAAAATAAAAATAAAAATAAAAATAAAAATAAAAATAAAAATCTTTTTGATTTTTTTAATAAAAATGCCTCGAGTAAAAAACACATCCTAGAATAAATTTGAATAAGATTAAATAAAAAACGAAATACCATATGTGAGTGAAAATCAATCATAAATAAGAGATTTTGGATAGAAATCAAAAGATGAATATAAAAATGTTAATTATACAATACACAAATATACGTGTTCGATAAATTGCCTACGTCTATGGAGAGGTCACTATATCTTTTCTAGTTTCTCTCGAGATTTCGAAATTACATCCATATTAGCCCTGGGTGTGGGTCGTATTTATAGTTGTTTAAAACCATAGTGGTTGAATAAGCCAAGGAACTCCCTTCGCTTGAGATAAGCTCGTGTGGTGATTCCCTGAATATCTAGCCCGAGATTTTGGGTAACCGATATGAACCAATCATGGCTGCCTTGTAATTATCCACGTGATAAATATTGGTATTAATCTTTTTTACTGGTAAGCTTGGTCAAGCATGCCACTAATTCCGTTAGGCTTGGTCGCCCAATCCTGAATTGGGCCCAATTATAGTTTAGTCCCCATAATTGCTCCTAAAATTCCTGGCCAAAAGTTATTGGGCCAGAGGATTTTACCCTTGTTTCAATCAATTTCATTAAATTTGAATCCGCATTTTATTCTCGTAAATAAGCGGAAGTTTTAAGGGTATGTTGGTCCGATGAGAGAATGAAGCGCCAAAAATCTCTTTGATCCCCGCACCTCATGATTGTGCAGGTTATTTCAAATTGTGCTTCACCTCTACACTTGATACAAAACTCTCATCTTTTGCTCCAATTTCCTACTAAAAAAAGGCTTCAGAGTTCTTCATTTTCATTCTTTACTTTTCGTTGTAAGTCTCTATCATATCTTTCCTCATCTATTATTTTCGTAGCTTTCCTCTTTTCCAATATATTGTCTTCAGTTGTAGTGATCAATTCTTTCAAAAATGTTGAACACTATCCGTGGTAAAAGTGTAGATGAATTTAGGAAAACATACTGCATTCCTTCTTGGGTCACAATTAACTATTCCCCCATGCCCAAAGATGTCAGAGCCATCAATAGAGGACACTAGATTGACACCCTCGCTATGGTCCAGGGGGGATTGAATTTTCCCCCAAACTCGTTGTTCTTAGAATTTTTTGAGTTCTTCAGGGTGGCTACAACTCAATGTTCCCTTAATACTTGGTGTATAATCAATGGGGTGAATCACATAAATGAGCTTTATGGGACCAATCTGGGTATTGTATAGATCAGGCATTATTACACCTGGTCTCATATTATAGACAACCTTCTCTACTTAAAGACGAGGAAGGCCAACAGAGTGTTAGTCTTAAACTTCCTTTATTCCAATAAAGGATATTGGGATGAGGGTTTTATTGCCAGAGATTGGCAACATCCACCGCTCCCTGAGGGAGAAGAATACACATGGTTTATGTGCCCAGACTGGATGGTGATATAGGTTGACACTTGCTCCTTTAATTGCTTTTATTTTCTTATCATTCTGTTGTATTATTGCTAATGATGCCTTTTATTTGTACCTTTGAGCAACCTGCAAGAAGAACAATGAGCCTTCCCTGAAATACATCACTTGTGCTGACCTGTTGAAGACTTAAATGGTGAAAGATTACCTTCCTGACGACGAGCACCCAAGATTGGCCTCCTTTCTTTTGGAGTACACCGATACTACTTGTAGCTTTATTTCTCGCCTCATAGATGATATTTCTGAGATCCCACTCCCTGACAAGGAAGCTTCTTCGTCCTTTGAATCTCTTGACATCAGTTCCATCTTTCCAGATTAAGAGGACTCTATGGATCCCACCAGGAAGAAGATCCTTCTATTGTATGATGATGATGATATCACCATTTTCCCCAAGGCCAAGTCCCCGAAGAAGCCTAAGGGTGAGTCCTCCAGAAGTGACGACCATGGTTTGGTCATCAAGGAGAAAAGAAGAAGGAGGAAAAAGAGAAGAAAAATAAGGAGAGGGAGGAAAAGAAAAAGAAAGAGGAGGAGGAAAAGGAGAAGAGGAAGTCCCTCATGGCCCCTCCTTCCTCAAAGAAAAATGAAGTCCATCCCCCTCTCTCCCAGGTCCCTCAGGCCCAATCTGTTGCCCACAATCCCTTTTTGGGCCCTGACCTGTTAAGGGGGGTAGTGATCGTTGGTGATCGCGAGCGACTGAAGATGCTGGAACCTAACCAACTTTCTATCCATACTTGCGAAAGTTTATCATGGGTGAGGATCTTATTTTTCTTTATTTCTGCTCTTGGTCTGCTCGATTATAATTAGTGAACATCTTTAACATTTACATTATTATGTTTCTCAATTTGTGGCAGAGTTTACCAACTTCTTGAATGGTCGCCCCGACCAATCCAAGTTGAATGATGAGTTAAAAGAGGTGCCTTAAAAATCCCGAGAGGCCTTAGTTCAGGCCACACATGCCTATGAGCGAGAGAAGCAGACCATGATTGAGACTATGGCCTTGTTTAAGACTAAGAGCAGTTTGTTAAAGGTTGAGAACACTCACCTGAAGACAAAAAATTCTTGGTTGGCTGTGGAGGTTGCCCAAATCCCTTTGGCTAAGTATGTCAGCTTAGGACAAGGTTGGGACAAAGCCTTCGTCGATGCCGAGATCCAATTTCGTCCTTTTTTATCAACTTAGATAATGTGCTCGGATATGGTGTAAGTGACGAAGCCCACCGAGAATTTATAATTGCTTATAAAGTTTTGAAGAAAAGGATTGAGGCTTGTAAGGACCAGTCCACCTTGGTCCCCAAACTGAAGTACGACCTCAAGGACTTAAAATACGCGTGTTCCTCGATGCATAAGGAGATAAATTACCTAAAGGCTCGTCTTGCAGAGGCCAAGGGCACGGGGGAGATCGACACCTTAGTCTAGCCAGAGAAGGATGATTTAAAGAAGAGGTTTGCTGAGGCCGAGGGAAAGGTCTAGAGGAGCAATGTCATGATTATAGGGCTTAGTCGTGATATGAAGAAGCTCCATTACTTATTAAGAATGGGTCCCCGAGCAGCCTAGTTGGTTGGTTATAATGAGTTATGGCTAGATGCTCCTATGAGACTATAGAAAGATCGCGATATGGCCTATAAGAAGGATTGTTTGAATGCGCTTAAGGTTGTTAAAGAACCTAATTTCCAGATCAAGTATATATTCCACATTGAGTGCCTAGCATATCGGTGACCTCCCGTTGGGCGACATGAGGTGTGGGTTCCCTTGGACGCCATTCCTCTTCAACTTATTGAGAGATACTTATAAGGCCATGATAACGATGATGAATACCGACCTGATCTTAATGATAGTCGGAGAAAGACGATCGAGAAGTTTTTGGGCATCCGATAATAAGCCGTTGAAATAATTTTTGTGCTTTTTACAATTATTTTGTAATTGGGCATTTTTCAAAGAATTAACTCAATACCAATTTTTATGTATTTTTACATTCCTTTATGCCTTTCATTTGTTCTGTTTGTCTTTCTTACATTTTAGGTCGTGTTGTGACACTCCTTTAGGCCTAGAAGAGACAATAACAAAATGCACCTGGTATATGGGCTATCCACCCATTGAGGATTTTATTCGACCAAATAAAGTTGGTTTACTACCAAGGGATCCCGCGTAGGGCTTTCATATTATATGGGCAAGTTGTGAGGTCACCCGTGTTGATTTTAACAAAGACCTGAGGACTTTAATTTTAATTGTAATAAGCCAAATTGCTATTGTAATTGAGTTAAAGCCTGATCGACACTTTCAAAGATTAGTGCCAATTAACAGCCTGTTACTGTGGAATCAATGTAAATCAACTGAATAAGTAAGGGATTGAGCGAAATAGGTAAAGAGTAACCTTTATTCATAACTGAAATAATCAACTACGAGCAATATTAGTTTTGAAATGAAAATTTGAAAAAACTAAGTGCTATAAAGTAAGACTAAAAGTAAATTTTTTATAGTTTAGCCGCATTCCATTCTCTTGATATCTCTCTTCCCTCCATTGTTTCTAAGCGATAGGCTCCCTGTAGATCATCTCTAATTACTTTGATGGTCCCTTCCAGTTGGGCCCTAGCTTACCGTCTGACAGCCTTACGGCGCTACCGAGAATTTTCCTGAGGACATAATCCTCCACTTGGAACTTCCTTGGTTTAACCCCTTCTTATACTGCATCGCCAACTACTGCTGGTATTAGGCCAGTTTGATCATGGCTTCTCTCTTTGTTCATTGGACAATTTAAGTTCAGCGTGAAGGGCATCGTCATTCAACCTTTATTCGACCATCTTTGTTGTCATGGTCAGGAGACCAACTTCGAGTGGAATTATAACTTTTATTCCATACATGAGTGAGAACATCGTTTCCCTAGTTGGTCTTATGGATGTAGTTTGGTATGCCCAGAGAACACAAGGAAGCTCGTCCACCCAAGTGTCTTTTCCCTTCTCCAACCTTTCTTAAGGCCATCGAGCATTATTTTATTAGAGGCCTTTGCCTAGCCGTTAATTTGGGGATATGCCACTAAACTGAAGTTATTCTTGACTCCATGCTCGTCGCATAAATTTTAAAAGGACCACTTTTGAATTGTGTGCCATTATCAATTATGATGACCCTTGGTCCCCCAAAAAGAGTTATGATGTTCCTACAGATGAACCTTATCATGTCTGCATCTCTAATGTTAGCCAGTGGTTCTGCCTCAACCCACTTGGTGAAATTTTTTGTGCGGATAAGCAAGTACTATCGATTCCTTAACGCACTCGATAGTGGTCCCACGATATCCTACCCCTACTGTGAAAATGAGCATGGGCTGGTCAATGGCCGGTTGATGGACCGTGAGAGAGAATTTATGGCACTTTTTTCACTTCCGAACATAAGCACCTGCATCTTTCTGCATGTACGACCACTAATAACCTTGTATGATCACTTGAAATGCTAGTGACCTTTCTCCCGTGTGTCTTCCACATATCTTATTGTGGAGTTCATAAATAACTTGCTCGATTTCCCATGAGTGTACACATTAGAGGAAGGGTCCTATGAAGGGTCTCTTATAAAGTTTACCCCGGGAATCCATGTAAAAATGAGTATCTTTCACTCTGAACTAGTGGGCTAATTTCTTATCGATCAATAGTGTTTTTTTTGTAAGTATTCTATGATTTGGTCCATCTAGCTAGGACCTTTGTTGACGGAGAAGATGTTCCCGAGGATAATTATTTTGTCAATAACGGGCTTGTGGAAGAATTATACTTCGATTGTTCTTTTGAGATCTGAGTCCATTGCTGAGCTTAGTGTTACGAAAGTGTCAACATGACTGTTGTGCCCCCGAGAAAACTATTAAATGTGGGCTTCCCTGAATTTTGTAATTGGATCGAACACGAATGCGTGGTAGGCTGCCATCCTATTGTCCATGGGATTGAAATCCCTATTAACTTGATTGGACACCAGTTTGGAGTCGCAATAAACGTTGAGTTGTCTTACCCCCAGCAAGTGGGAGTTGCGCAGACCAGCTATGAGTGCTTCGTACTCGGCTTCATTATTGGAGGCTTCAAATCCTAATCCGATCCCTTGCTCTATTATTGCATCCTGTGGGGTTACAAGGATAATTCCCACACTTACTCCCTTAGAATCGGAGGCACCATCAACATATAACGTCCAAATTTTAGCCTGATCCTGCTCATGTATCTTTGACTGATAGCCAACTGCTGGTCGGTAAGAGCACCTCCAAAGAACTCTGTAATAAAATTGACTAGGACCTGAACTTTGATTATCGTCCTTCGTTAAAAGTGCATGTCAAACATCCCAAGCTCTACCCACCACTTGGACATCCATCAAAAAAGGTGAGCTTTGCGAAGGATAACTTTAAGGGGAAAAAGTAATTACTGTAATGGAGTGGGCCTAAAAATAATGATTCAATTATTATGAAGTGATAAATAATGCGCAAACCGGTTTCTCCAAAGGCAACTATTGTTTCTCGACGTCCAGGAGCATTTTACTGGCATAATAAATAGGAATCTACTTTACTTCGCTCTCACAGGAGCTGCTTGCATGACTTGATACTGCGAGATAAAGGTTGAGGTGGTCCTCTTGATTAGGTATCACCAACATTAGAGGTTTGATCAAGTAGGACTTGATCTCTTCGAGGGCCCTGGAGCACTCATCGTTCTATGTGAGGCTTTTCTCTTTCTTAAGTAGATGAAAAAATGGTCAGTAATGCTCAGACAACATTGAAATGAAGGGGTTGAGTTCTGCTAGCATCCCAGTGAGATTTTGGACCTTGTGCAACATTTTTGGCGGTTAAAACATATTGATAGCCTCTATCTGATATGGATTTTCCTCAATCCCCCTCTTACTGACCAAGTAATCTATAAACTATCCTGACTGGACCCCGAATGAGCACTTGCTCGCATTAAGTTTCATTCGATGGTGCCTGAGGATTTCAAATGTGTTGGCTAGGTCTTTGAGATAGTTTATCTTATTCTTGCTTTTGACAAGCATGTCGTCAATATATACCTCCTTGGTCTCTCCTAACTAACGTTGGAACATCTTCATCACCAGTCTATGGTATGTTGCTCCAATATTCTTAAGGCCAAACGATATGACCTTGTAACAATACATACCTGATGGTGTTATGAACGAATTCTTGTCTTGATCGAGGACAAAAAGAGTAATCTGATAGTACCTTGAGTAAGCATATAAGAAACTCATCCATTCACGAGCTTCTGTGTCATCAACGAACTGGTATATCTTTGGTAGGGGAAAATTTCCTTGGGACAGGCCCTATTGAGGCCGGTGAAGTTTATACAGACTCTTCAGCTTTTATTGCTATTACGGACTACGATCGGTTCAAGAGACACTTCGAGAATTGAAATTCTTTGATGGACCTTGCCTCCAGAAGTTTCCCTACTTCTTCTTCTACTACCTTTGCTTTCTTTGGGGTTGTACGACGATCCTTCTGTATGATCGACTTAAATGTCGGATCCATATGGAGACAGTGATAGGCAACTGTAGGATCAATTCTCGATATGTCGTATGGATCCCAAATGAATACATCCAAGCTTTGTTTTAGAAAGACAATTAATTCGCCCCTCTCAAGGTTAGTCAGTGTTGTTCCGATAAAAAAAATTCTCTTCGACCGACTTTCATCGAAGTAACCTCCTCCAGGTTTGTAAAGAACCTAACAACGGGGTGGATCTTGGTTTCCTCCACCCTGGTCGGTTGTGTCATAGTTGCTATTTTAGTAGAGTAATTCCATCCTGGGCTGTCTTCGAAATAACCTCTTTATGTTTCTTATTTTTCTTCTTAGGTCTAATGGCGACGATGTAGCATTTTCGAGCAATGGCTTGATCACCTCTTATCTTCATTATGCCCCAATCTGTGATACACTTGATCTTATGTTGGTAAGTGGAAGGGACAACTCTCATGGAATCAAGCCACCCTCTACCTAAAATAGCGTGGTAGGGCGAATCAATATCCACAACCAGAAACTCTATTAGCTAGGGGTGTTTAAAAAATCGACTGAACCGACGGACCGAACCAAACCGAGTTGAACTGACTATTTTTTTCGATCTTTTATCTTGATTGGCCTGGTCTCAGTTTATTTTTTTGATGGATCGACCTAGTTGGTCCGGTCCACGATTTACATTTCAAAAACCCTGTTAAGACCGACTCTATATAAAATAATATATTTTTACATATATATATATATATATATATATATATATATATATATATATATATATATATATATATATAATGAAAATATATATTTAATATTTGATTAGTTTAAATTATAGTTTAATCCAATAATAGGTTTGTTTTAATTGCAAATTTGGATATTTTTGACTTTTTAATGTTTGGAAAAAATAGACTCGGGTATATTTTTATTATTATAAATAATGTAATTCATTAATGTGAGGACCGATGGGTTAGACCGGAACAACCCTATAAAAAATCGAACTAACTTGGGTCGGTTAACCAACATCATCGGTCTGGTCTCGATCCATTTTTTAGAGGACCGATCAAGCTGGTCTAGTCTAAAAAAAACCTCAAACCAAATCAAACCAGACTATGAACACCCCTACTTTTACCTTTGAAATATTCTTTGCCCTCACCAGTAGTATCATTTTTCCCAAAGGCATGGTCATCTTCCCCGCAAAGCCGACCAGAGGGACAGTCGCATCCTTAAGATCTGATATCTTAAGATTGAGCTTGTGGAAGGGCTCCGGGTATATCACCTCTGAAGAGATTTTTTGGTCCACTAGTAACTTGCCCACATCCCAGTTCACGATTTTGAGAGTGATTACCAGCGAACCGCGGTGTGGGGTTCTTACCCCAACCAAGTCCTCCTCGGTGAAAATGATATGCTCATTGTAGTCGACATCCTTTGGTCATCGGTGCTAGCCAGCTTAGATTTTGGTGGGATCTATCTGGAAAGCCTCCATCAAGGCTGTGACCTTCTTGAGCTCCATCCAAATAATGTTACCTTGAATTTTCTTAGGTCAGATGCCCCATGTTTGACTACGAACTCATGTCGCATCTCATCATCTAGGATATTGTCTGGTTTTTGGTCACCAAGAGCCACGACTGGGTTAGATTTCTTCTCAATGTATTCGTTCCAATGCCCAGCCTGAACTAACTCCTCTAGATGATATTTGAGCTCCTTATAGTTCTCAGTCTTGTGGCCATTTTCTTTATGGAATTCACATCAGAGTGTGTTGTTTCTCTTGGTCGGATCCCCTCCTATATTTTTAGGCCACTTGAGGAACTGTTGATCTTTGATTTTCACCAGAATCTCGTAGATCGGTTCCTTGAAAATTGTGTTGATGGCTTGAAAGGATTTAGAGGATTCCATTCGTATCACCATTCTGTTTCTTTTTCCCCTTCTTAGGATTGTTCTCCTTATCGCCAATCTCATCCTGACTGGTGTGGACCACGTTCTCCACCTTGACATGTTTCTCAATACGGGACATGAGGTTATTAATAGTATCAACTTCCTTCTTGGTATGGGATTGGTACAACATGGATGTGGGGGGAAGATATATCTTAAAAGGTGCCATGATAACCTGCTTCGAGCAATCTTCCACCTCATTGAAAGCTTCCCAATAAAGTTTGGCATATTCGTGCAAAGACTCTCATGGCTTCTTTTTCATAGTGAGTAGCAAATCCATTCTCTTCGGATGAGAGATGTCGGTGATGAAGCATGTAGTAAAGAACTTGGAGAGGGACTTGAAGCTCTTAATGGATAAGTGAATCAGCTTCTCAAACCACTTCTGGGCCACATCTCCCAAATTGGAAGGTAAAATACGACACATTAAAGCTTCTTTATGACTCCATAAAGGCATTTGCTGCCTATACTATCAAACATAATTGACGATATTAGTCTTGCCATAATAGATTTTGAACTTGGGTGTTGCAAACTTTTTCGGGGGTTCCTCTTCCTTGTTAGTTTTTAAGAAACAAGACTTAATCTGGGTAATAAGAGTTCTCCTTGCTATCTCTTTTATAGATCTGGCGCCTCTATGAGTGGGGTGTCGATCCATTTCCCTTCGAACTAAACTCCTCATGTCATCCTTGTGATGCTCTTTATCCCTGTGGAATTTGCCTTGATGACTTCCATGACCTAAAAGTTCTTGGTCGTACCTGGTGCTCCTTCCTCGATTGCGAGTCTTGCTCGCCTATGGGCTAGGAGTCCGAGCACGGTGTTTACGATTCTGGCAGAGTTCTCTCTCCATTTATTATAGTCGCCATTGGAGGCAAGAATTCTCTTCAAGATGAAGGCGAGCTGCATCCTCTTACTGTTAAAACACTTATTTGTAGGCATCGACCAAGCGTGAGATCTATGCATATCTAGGTTATTTATGACTTTCCTTCGAAGGCTATTATTCTGGTAGAAACCTTGGGTTCCCATTTTGAGGAAACTCAGACCTAACTCTCAGTGGAGCCAAATCATCTCTCACATCTCTAGGTTGGGGTGCACTGTTTGGTTGGGGAGACATTATAGCTATTCTTTGAAGAGAATGCTTTCGTGGAAAGAGAATAGCTTCCCACACGCGACGTTAATTGTGAGTGCAAATTAATCACCATTAAGAGATTCTTGATAATAATCAAAAGATGAATACAAAAATGTCAATCACACAACACACAAATATACGTCGTTTGGAAAAATTATCTACGTCCATGAAGAGGTTAGTGTATTCTTATTAGTTTCTTTCAAGGTTTCGAAATTACGTCCATCTTGGCCCTAGGTTGTGGGCTGCATTTATAATTGTTTAAAACCTTAGTGGTTGAATAAGCCAAAAAACTTCGTTGGCTTGAGGTAAGCTCGTGTGGTGATTCCCTGAATATCTCACTCGAGATTTTGGGTAACCGATATGAGATAATCATGGATGCCTTGTAATTATCCATGTGATAAATGTTGGTATTAATCCTTTATACTGGTTAGGTGGGCCGGGTGTGACCCTAATGTTGTTGGGCTCGATCGCCCAGTCCTGAATTAGGCTCAATTATATTTTGTTCCCCACACCATATACCTCCAAAAAGTGTTTGTGACGATTTAACCGATTCGAACTTCAAATGTTGCACGGTCACTATGTTGTCTTCAACGACCATGGAAGCATACGTGGATGTGTTTGTTTGGTTTGCAACGGGATAAGCCAAAATAAATAAACTATGAGAAATAATAAAATCGTGCCCTTACAAATTTCCACCTTTCACTATTTCAGTATAAATAAAAGCCGAACCAAATTAAACCCCTAAGACAATGTACTACAAATTCCCTCCCAAACTTAATAACGGAAAAACATTTGTGACACCCCGCTTACATTAATAACGGGTGGCCAGCCTTATTCTATAATTAATCAGGAATCTCAAGTGGATCATTCTCAGCATCTACTGACGATATTAAAATAAACATAGTTAACTGCCCAATACTATAAAAATAGGGTGCCAATTTTTTTTTAAACATACAATAAACATTAACCATCCAACAACATAAGAACTACTGAACATGATAATGTACGCACACATGCTAAGATAAAAAAGAATAGTTCTACGGTATACCAGAAATAAACAAAACGAAATACCCGAATATGCTGTCGGGTCACAGATAATACAACAATCTGAGAAAAGAAATATAAAAGTGCTACAACCACAACCCTTGGGTGTAAACCCATTATAAAAACTGAATCCTAGGCTAGAATTACAAAATATAGGAGATGAATATAACAAAATCCCGCAACAGTCTGCAACTGCTACAACTCTACTAATGCACTGGATAAAAAAAAATCACTGGCGTCCTTGGAGAGGAACACCTAAAAAAAATACGATATATGCATAGCAAGAGAAAATATAAACGCGTCTGAGCCTGAGGTGTGAAATTTTTTTAGCAAGTGCATTAAAAGGCATAATAACTACAAATGCACTATAACATGATTAAAGTGGAGTTGCACTCTCCTGGAAGTCCAACTCACCCCTCAACGAGAGAGCGCACCTAAACGTATACACATGGTCCTCAAATAACTACCCAACACTTTTTAGGGACAATTCAATCTAACCTACACCAAATCCACACTCGCGTAACCCATCATCTAAAACATAACCATAAACTTACGATTCTACCATAACCCAAATATGCATCTAAACTTATTTAACATATAAATATACATATACATAACTCTTACTAGAATTAGAGGATTCTAGTAATTAACTTGCAGGAGTTATTAGCATCTAAATGCTAAGGACTAAACTTCTCCCAACTCTCAACATTGCACTGAGTTTCGTGCGTGGGACGCCTCGCAAAGAGAATTACAAATGAGGAACCCCACGATACACTACTCCTTGACAATGTTGATCATCGAGATCCATTACGCCCTCTATGCACGACGCATATTACATCAACTACTTATTTAAAATATTCTCTAGTTTATAGCATTGTTTCACTATAGCATATAAATCCGAGTACTAAGGACTAAACTTTTTTCTACTCCCAACATTGCACTACGTTTTGTGCGTGGACGTCTCGCAAAGCGAAATCCAAATAAGGAATCCCCCGATACACTAATCCTTGACAATGTTGGTCATCGGGATCCATTACTCCCTCGGTACCCAACACAAAACTTCGACTACTTATGAGGAGCAATAATCTCTAATCACATAGATAATATAATGCTCCGAACCTTTAGGGTTTATAACATTACTCTAGTTACAAAGCACAATCATTCAACCCCAATAAGTAAGTATACATAACATACGTAGCATACAAGTAAATGTCCAAAATCCAATCACTTATGGATATAAAAAATACTTCACAATGCTATCATATTCCAGGAATTACTCTCTTTATCCCGGGTTACCATTTATCGGATTACTATCACACCGCTATAGTAATAAAACAAATCATAACGTATAGAAAATGGTCATACTTCCGAACCTAAAAGTGAGAACGAATCATACCCAAGACTTCTGACCCAGAATAAAATTACACAATAAATAAAGGACGACTATGACCTTGGGACTATACGCACCCTGCTCCTCATGCTAGGGGCCTCACCCACATTGCGCAACTTCCCATGTTAGCACTGGAGGGTATTCCCACACAATATATATATATATATATATATATATATACAGAGAGAGAGAGAGAGAGAGAGAGAGAGAGCGCCAGACTATAGTACATCATACTCAATACATCACCCATGCATCACGCTTAATTTTAGACCCTAAAAACTTTTTTTTTCAAATTTTATATTTTTCCCTTGAAATTAACATTCCAATAAACCCTTATGTAAAAAATTAGCTCAAAATACATTTTGTAGCTATTTTTAAAAAATCCACAAAAAACTGCTAAAAATACCTTATTTATACAAATAGCTAAAAAATGTATTTTGACCTAATTTTTAGCATATGGGTTTATTGGAAGGTTAATTTAAAGGGATAAATATAAAATTAAAAAAAAAAGTTTTCTAGGGTTGAAAGAGTTGTCGCTTGCGTTCAATTAAGAAATAATATAATAAATACCATTTTAACCCAAATTAACCCTAAGCATGCAACTAGGTGTGATTGAAACAATATGAAATCATACATAAGATATTCAACACACAAAGTTTAAGGAAAAAATCCCCCACAGGGGAAAAACCATTTGTATATCACTATAATTTGTAAGAGAAACAGCTTACAATCGGATTACACTGAAATACAAGTTTTTGACTAAGAATTACCCTCGGGTATCGGATTCTGTAGTCGCGGCTGGAATTATCCCTTTCCAGTAGGGTGCGGCTGGAATTATCCCTTTCCTGCAGGGCTGCAATGAAGAGGAAGAAGCGGTCCACTTCACAAGGGTTGAACAACAACAATGGTGTTCTTGGGTTACCAAACTTTGATTCACATATATATGGAAGATGTGTGAATCTAAAAACCTAGAATCATAGGACTCAATAGGTGAAGACTTTAGGGTTGATATGCTCTGAAAATCGTGGGAAAGTCTTAAGAAAACCAACTACTGATCGTGGTTTAAATAAGGAGTCAAAACCCTAAAAAATCTGCTACATGATCTGGCAGAGTCTATCCTCGTCGGATCGGTCCGGTTCTTTAGGCGGATCGGTCCGGTGAACTCGGATCGGTTCTTTTTCTGAAACCGGATCCATCCGGTTGGCATCGGATCGGTTCGGCCTTTTTGCCTTCATCGGTTCGTTATGGATCCGGGGTGTACTGGTCTCAACTCAGCAGGCGGATCGGTCCGGTCCCTTTAGCCGGATCAATCCGGTCAGGTCTGATTCCCAAATTCCTTCTTCTTTTGATCTTCAGATTTCGGATTTCGTTGATGACGATGTGGACATGAATTTCTTCAACGGTGTTACGGCTAATGACATATACAAGTATGTTGGACAAAATGTCCTTACAAATCTCCCCCTATGTCTATGCCGGAACAAACATAAAAAATCCGAATTATCAAGTATGAACAATGCCTATACAAATCTACCCTTCCATGAACCCAAAACTGAAAGAGGTACATATGACTAAGGCTGCATCGTTTGTTCTTCAATTCTTCAGGAATCTTCACGCTTTTCTCATCAGGGTGTGTATCATGGGTTTATCAAGGATGTATTATCAAGGATGTACCTACACACATGAGATAAAGCAAATACCAAGTGACGTATCGAGTTTGAAATGAGATAAACATAAGCATATATATCAATTTAAGATGATATTCTCAGAATTTCAAAACTCCCCCATAATCAATCAGATAATTCATTCTCCCCCTTTTTATGATGTCCCCAAATAGACAAATGAGAGAAATAAATCAAACAATCAAGTACCGGGGTGACACACGGCATGAAATCACACCATGAATGAACAAAAAACAACCAAGTCGGTGATAGCGTAAAAGATTGGGTGTGATCAAAATTCGATAGGAAAATCAAAGCATACAAACATGACACATGTGCACGATGAATATTGGATATTCCTAACGAATGAACTCAAATGCTTCATTTGGTGTAAAAGATTGGAAATATAAGACATTGACTATATCAAATCTACAAATCGAAGCTCAAAGAGATTTCTACACCAATAACGTCCAAAATGATTTTATGCTTTTTCAGGACTTTCAAGGAAGTGCAAACCCGTTTTTCAATCTCCAACCAAACTCCCTCAGATATTATATGGAATAGAGGCATTCTAAATTCTCAAACTTTGGAGAATTGATGGTGAAACCTAAATGGCCCATATTTGGCATGAATTGCTTTTTATTGCCTTATCAATTTTTTCGGGCTCTTTTAACCTCTTAGGACCTCGGATATTAAAATTCCTCCATTTTTTAGGTCCTTTTAAACGGTGGCTTTTGCGCAAAGGATAAAAATCAACTTTCATAGCCCCTCCCCGTTATGAAAATATACACACAGTCTCACCAAAACGGTTTTTACATGCAATCCAATCTTGTCAAGTTTTATCGCATATTGTACATTGTATAGACAGAATTGAGATAGAAACACTCAAGCCAATATGTGATAGACAAGTGCAATAGACAAATACATCCGTGCATGTGTGCAATAAAGGATATAGGAGTCAAGCATGTAGGAAATATCACTAATTACATCTCAAGGACTCCAATCAATGTTAAGCACATGGATGAAATGATGCAGCCTCTCAAATCTCTATCAAACAGTCACATGGAAAAATAGAATGAAGTTGTGACTTGGCTATCTTAAATGCTCATCCATAAAAGGCAAATCTCTTTTTGAATTTTTCAAAAATTTATCAAAATAAAATCTTTTTGTATTTTTCAAAGAATAATAAAAAAACATAAAAGATGTACAACAAATCTATGGTACATATAAAACAGACTAGCAATAGGAAGCATATGATATGAACATGAAGAAGCATCCTATTCTAGACATAGAACAACCCCTCAGTCAACTGTGAAAATCCCCAAAGACTTCCTAAGACTCTCAAATCTAAGGGCATCTAAAGGTTTCGTGAAAATATCGGCTAACTGACGGTCGGTAGGAACAAAACTCAGGGTTACAACCTTCTCCTCAACCAATTGACGTATAAAGTGCTCGCGTAACCTGATGTGCTTTGTGCGCGAATGTTGGACAGGATTACGGGATATGTGTATCGCGCTCGTGTTATCACAGGAAATGGTCACGGTGTCCTGTGAAATCCCATAATCCTCCAACATTTGCTTCATCCACATGAGTTACGTGCAACAACTCCCGACGGCGATGTACTCAGCCTCCGCAGTGGACAAAGAGATGAAGTTTTGCTTCTTGCTCAACCAAGAGACAAGAGCAGAACCAAAGTAGAAACACCCACCCGAAGTGCTCTTACATCCATCTACGTCCCCGGCCCAATCGACATCCGAATAGGCGGACAAACGGTCATCGGTATCAAAGGAATACCAAATACCGTATGAGAGAGTCCCACTCACGTATTTGATAATACGTTTTAAAGCGAGTAAGTGTGACTCTTTAGGAGACGCCTGATAACGCGCACAGACTCCAACACTAAAGGCAATGTCGGGACGACTAGCAGTCAAGTAGAGAAGACTGCCTATCATACTCCGATACAAGGTTTGCTCTACGTCCTTGCCTGAAGTGTCCTTACTAAGCTTGGTAGTGGTACTCATAGGTGTACGAGCATGCTTAGCGGAGTCTAAACCAAATTTCTTCACTAGGTCTCTAGCATACTTGGATTGGGAGATGAACATCCCATCCTCTAGCTGACGAACCTGGAGACCAAGGAAGAATGTAAGCTCACCAACCATGCTCATCTCAAACTCACTTTTCATCTCCTCCTCAAAGTGGTGAGCATGATGGGAGCATGTGGATCCAAAGACTATGTCGTCCACATAGACTTGGGCAACCAAGATAGCACCGTCATTTCTCCTGACGAACAACGTCATATCAACTCCCCCTCTCTTGAAGCCACGGGCTAAGAGATAGGAAGTAAGCCTCTCGTACCAAGCACGGGGTGCTTGCTTCAAACCATACAAGGTTTTCCTCAGATAGTAGATGTGATCAGGGTGCTTAGGGTCTTCATACCCTTTTGGTTGTTCCACATAAACCTCTTCCTGTAGAATGCCATTCAGAAAGGCACTCTTGACATCCATCTGATATACCTTGAAGTGCAGATGACATGCGATGGCGAGCAGAAGACGGACGGACTCAAGCCTCGCAACAGGATCAAATGTCTCCCCAAAGTCCACACCCTCTATCTGTGTGTAGCCTTGAGCGACCAACCTAGCCTTATTTCTGGTTATGGTACCATTTTCATCCATTTTATTCTTGAAAATCCACCGGATACCAATAACATTAGTATCACTAGGTCGGGGGACAAGTTCCCAGACATTGTTCTTCTTAAACTGAAGCAAATCATCCTGCATAGCAGATATCCAGTGTTCATCTTGGACTGCTTCTTTGTGATTTTTGGGCTCGACTTTGGACGTGTAGCAATGATGACTAACAACGTTCTCTAGTTGAGCACGAGTCTTGACCCCTAGAGTGGGATCGCCAACAATGGCTGAAGGATCATGACTCTTGCGAACCCAAGCAGGTGTGTCCCCTAACACAGGAATAGGGTCCACAGAGTGTGGGAGAGGAACAGGAAAATCACTGTCAGAACAGTCCTCATCCTCACACTGAAGGTTGGGATCAATAACCGTCGGGGGTTCATCATCTTACACGATGACGTTTATTGATTCCATAACCTTAGAGCTCTTCAGGTTAAAAACTCGGTACGCTCTACTGTTCGATGAATATCCTAGAAATATTCCCTCGTCGCTCCGGGAGTCAAACTTTCCTAATTGCTCTCTATCCCGTAGGATGTAGCATTTACTCCCCAAAACACGAAAATATGCCAAGTTGGGTTTTTTGCCAGTCCACAATTCATAAGGCGTCTTAAGAGTGTGTGGACGAAGATAAACCCTATTCACCGTGTGGCATGCAGTAGACACTGCCTCTGCCCAAAATCTTCTAGAAACTTTACGACCTAGAAGCATAGATCTAGCCATCTCTTGGATCGTTCTGTTCTTTCTCTCAACAATCCCATTTTACTGAGGAGTTCTCACAAAAGAAAACTCATGTTTGATCCCAAGGCTATCACAGTACAAATCCACCTTTGCTTCCTTAAATTCAGTGCCGTTGTCACTACGTATTTTGTTAATAGTGACCCCGTGTTGATTTTGCAGGACACGGCACTTGGTCATTAGGAATTCAACAACATCTGATTTCTCTCTTAGAAAACCGATAATAGAGTATCTAGAGAAATCGTCCACCATCACGAGAATGTATCTCTTACCACCTAGACTCTCCGTGCGAGTAGGACCCATAAGATCTATGTGAATCAACTCAAGAACACGGGAGGTGGTAATGGAGTTCAACTTCCTATGAGGGCTACGGATTTGTTTTCCCAACTGACAGGGTCCACAAATCATGGAAGTTGGCTTTCCAAGTGATGGTAAGCCACGTACTAGGTCCTTTTTGACTAAACGAGATAAGTCTCTAACATTCACATGACCTAGACGTTGATGCCACAGATCCATAGGAGTGATCGTGGCGCTGTTGCAAACAAGTGAGGATGTAGGCTCAGTCCCATAACAGTTATCCTCTGTCCTCACCCCTTGCACTAATAGTTTACCGGCTTGATTATAGACCTTACAAGCTTCCCGGTGAAACTTTACTGCAAAGTCATCGTCGCACAGCTGGCTGATGCTGAGAAGGTTTACTTTTAAACCTTTGACGTACAAGACATTTTCTAGCTTAGGAAGTCCTGGTAACTCTACAGTACCTCGCCCTACAATGCTAGATTTACTCCCATCTCCAAAAGTAACTCTCCCATCATCATAATCCTCAATCTGAGTAAAAAGGGAGACATCACCTGTCATGTGTCTGGAGCATCCACTGTCAAAATACCACTGAGAGGTATTATGTGCTTTGAGAGCAACATGAACAACAAGGGCCTTTTTCTCTTTCTTAGGAACCCAAGAATAGGTAACCTTTTGTTTACCGTTGTTGTTGTTGGTTTTAGCCGGAATGCGGGAAGTTTTCATTGACGGTGAGGACATTCGTCTGTATTCCTCCATCAAACTCTGTGATGTGGCGGCTAGAAACTCAACTTGCTCTCTCAGACTAGCAAACTCATCAGTATGATGTGGAGGAGCAAAAGTACATCGTGTCTGACCAAATCTATAGCAAAACTCCCTAAGGTGTCCATTTCTTTTACAATGGGAGCAAAAGGGCACAGTATTAGAAGGACATTGGTTTTCTTTTCTTGGTCGAACTCTCCTTCTTGTTTTTTGATGACGGCCATAAGGAGTCGTAGTAAACTCAGGAATTGGTCCGGGTGCAATTTGGGACATGGAGGCACCATCAAAACCTATTCCTTGCCTGTCACCAAAACCTAAAGCGGGACCGAGGAGCATCTTTCCCATCTTCCCAGATCTGTCCTCGATTTGTACCTTGACTTTCCTAGATCTCTCAAGGTCATGAGTAAGCTGAGAAACAAGGGCTTCAAGTTTCTTTCGAGTCTCCAGGGAGGAATGGAGCTCACTCGTAAGACTAGCCACTTGTTTAGTCAAGTCCGCTTTCTCTTTCTCAAAACTGCTCTCTCTCTCTTTAAGCAAATTCTCTTTACTAAACCAGGCAGACTCTTTCTCTCTCATGACGGTGCAGGTGGAGGACTCTCTCTCTCTCGTCTCTTCTAACTCTTCTTCTAACGCGGTGATCCTAAGAACTAACGCCTTGTTACATTTTTTAGTTTTGAAAGACTCATTATATAACTCGGCGTAGGCGCGTTGAAGGTTACTCTCGTCCTCACTACCTTCCTCCTCTCCCTCACTTTCTTCGCTCTCATTGTCGAGGTGTCCCTGTGAAGCATCATCCTCATCGTCGTGAGGAGAACTAGGAGTATTCACATGACTAGCCATGAACGCGGTGAAGTTACGCTCATGCGGTGACTCATATCCCGAGTCCACCGACTCGACCTCACTATCGTCACTAAGGGTAGCATTTAGGACAACTTTACCCTTTTCCCTATTCAGACGAGTGGCACACTCAAACGCTCTGTGTCCCTTACCTTCGCACTTAAAACATCTCTCACTTTCTTTCAGA
Organism: Sambucus nigra; assembly: GCA_949130495.1. Classification (NCBI taxonomy): domain Eukaryota; kingdom Viridiplantae; phylum Streptophyta; class Magnoliopsida; order Dipsacales; family Adoxaceae; genus Sambucus; species Sambucus nigra. The sequence continues at coordinate 704,463,169 of OX422211.1, forward strand.
GGAGGATTTTTGGAATCTTTTTCATTTTTCTTTTCAAACTTATTTTTCTCAAATTTCTTTTTATCTTTAAAATTGCCATTTTTCTTAAATTTGAGAATCCTCTTGAAATTTTTTGCGAAAAGAGCCAAATCGTCTAAGTCAAAATCGCACTCAGAATCCGACGTGTCAGTCTCTCTCTTTCTAGATGACTCTACTCTCTTTCTAGCTGACCCCTCACTCCTTCTCTCTTGGGCTTTAAGTGCAATTCCCTTATCTTTAGATTTAGCATTTTTAGGGAACATATAAATTTCATAAGTTTGCAAGTCTCCTACGAGTTCTTCCAATTTTAGCGTATTTAAATTACCCATAGAATTTAGCACAGTGACTTTAGGGATAAAACGCTTAGGCAAAGAACGAAGAATCTTTTTAACAACTCTAGCATTCGGAATTTGTTCACCAAGATTAAAACTAGTATTCACAATGTCAGAAAGTCTAGCATAAAATTCATCAAAGCATTCAGAATCATGCATGGTGATTGTTTCAAATTGAGTTGTCAAGTTTTGCAACTTAGACTCTTTCACAGCATTAGTTCCTTCATGGGTGAGTTGTAAAACATCCCATGCCTCTTTTGACGTGGTACACGTCATTATGCGTTTGAACTCATCAGGTGTGACAGACCCAGAAATAGCACTTAGACCCTTAGAATTAAAAGATGACCATTTAATTTCTTCATCAGACCAAGTAATGTCAGGTTTCAAGTTGGTCACATTATCAACAGTCACGGTGGGAGGAGTCCACCCTCGTTCAACCAGAATCCATACACGTTCATCAATGGCTTTTAAAGCCGACCTCATACGGGCTTTCCAATAAGCATAATTTGACCCGTCAAAAATAGGCATTTTATAATATGACTTCTCCATTTGAACACGCACTATTTCAAAAATCAATTTTTTCAGAAAATTGATATCTTAGAAAAATTTTGCGGAAAATAGGAATACGTGATAGATTAGCGTAACCTGCTCTGATACCAATTTGAAAGAGTTGGCGCTTGCGTTCAATTAAGAAATAATATAATAAATACCATTTTTAACCCAAATTAACCCTAAGCATGCAACTAGGTGTGATTGAAACAATATGAAATCATACACAAGATATTCAACACACAAAATTTAAGGAAAAAATCCACCACAAGGACAAAACCATTTGTATATCACTATAATTTGTAAGATAAACGGCTTACAATCGGATTACACCGAAATACAAGTTTTTGACTAAGAATTACCCTCGGGTATCGGATTCTGTAGTCGCGGCTGGAATTATCCCTTTCCAGTAGGGTGCGACTGGAATGATCCCTTTCCAGTAGGGCTGCAATGAAGAGGAAGAAGCGGTCCACTTCACAAGGGTTGAACAACAGCAATGGTATTCTTGGGTTACCAAACTTTGATTCAGATAGATATGGAAGATGTGTGAATCTAAAAACCTAGAATCATAGGACTCAATAGGTGAAGACTTTAGGGTTGATATGCTCTGAAAATCGTGGGAAAGTCTTAAGAAAACCAACTACTGATCGTGGCTTAAATAAGGAGTCAAAACCCTAAAAAATCTGCTACACGATCTGGCAGAGTCTATCCTCGTCGGATCGGTCCTGTCCTTTAGGCGGATCGGTCCGGTGAACTCGGATCGATTCTTTTTTTAAAACCGGATCCATCCGGTTGGCATCGGATCGGTTCGGCCTTTTTGCCTTCATCGGTTCGTTATGGATCCGGGGTGTACTGGTCTCAACTCAGCAGGCGGATCGGTCCGGTCCCTTTAGCCGGATCGGTCCGGTCAGGTCTGATTCCCAAATTCCTTCTTCTTTTGATCTTCAGATTTCGGATTTCGTTGATGACGATGTGGACATGAATTTCTTCAACGGTGTTACAGCTAATGACATATACAAGTATGTTGGACAAAATGTCCTTACAAGGCATGATGTACGGTGTGATGTATAGACCATGATGTATGTGAGACTTCCTATATATATATATATATATATCATTAACACTAGATATATATGCAATCACATCATATATGTGAAAACCATCACACAAGGTATTTACATCACGACTTATAGGTATACATACTCTCTTACGTCCGTATGTATGAAAGAAGTGGATTCATTTATAAGTATATAACTCTCATTATACTAACCGTTGCAAACTCACATACCATCCCATTTATTTCATACTACACCCCCTCACTTGAAACGTAATCATCCACCACCCCTATTAGTATGAATAGTCTCCCAATTAAATCAACATTAAGGATACCATCTATATCCGAATGCACACCGATCAAGAATAATTTTCCCTAAATAGAAATCTCGATGCTGGGAGGATTCCCCCCAAGTCGATATGATAACTATAATTCGTATTCTCTTGAAATAACTCAATACGACCCCACATTTCATCTTAGGTGAACTCCCTAAAAATCTTCAAAACATACTTCTCATAACATATTTAAAGGTTCCTATTTTTCAGACCCAAAAGACAAGGGGTGAAAATAAAATCCCATACTTGAACTAAAAACAGGGGACCGATCGAACGGCCCCTGACCCCCGGTCGACTGTGGTTCTAAATTTTGCTTTACGAAGGAGGCAGTAGGCTTTTCCCCTGAGACGCGGTCGGCCGACCTCCTGGCCGCGGTCGACTGGCCATACCAGATAATTCGGTCATTCCTCAATTTTGAAAGAACTCCAACTTTCCAAAACCCCCCAAAATACCAACTTCTAAACACCAATCTTCAACCCACTCATGGTTCTAACATTAAAACTCATCAAATAAATTAACCCAACTAATTTACAACCTCAAATCCATATATAAACATTAAATGTAGGATTTTACCCAAAAATCTAGGTTTTTGACATAATAACCCCAAATCCATAATTTTATCCACAAATCATAAAATAAATGACACACAAGAATTATTTAGCCAGTTTAATCACTTGCCTCAAAGTTGTAGAGGTTGAATCTTCCTTGAAATCGCGTATTGTCCGGAATCCCCAAGGTTTTCTTCTCTTTCTATTCTTCTTTTCCTCTTTTCTCTCTATCTTTAGGGCTTTCTCTTTCTCACAAATGAGATTGGCTTCTCACGAGCCCTACTTAAGCCTCATATCCCAATTACCCAACATTAAATGATAATACACATTTTAAATGGCTCGATTAATCCAATTCGAGTCAAACGAACTTAAAATATTCCGGAACCCAAATAAGATCCAAGTACAGTCATTTTGACTATCTCGACCCATCCGGGATCAAGCGCACACTTAGAATCGTTATTTAAAATACTTTCTAACATCCTCAAATTTTTTACCTCAATTGCCAAATTTAAAATTCTCCAATTTAAATAAATATTATTTGTCCCAAAGTAATTAAATTTCCATTCCTAAAACCACGAGGTATTACAACATTGGAGACTTTGTCTTCAACTAAAATTCTTCATCTTTTATATTCCAAAATATGAAGCGTAAGAAATACCGTGAAGTGTACATGAGTTCAAAGAGAATTGAAAACTCCCCCTCTATTTGTTCTCCCATTTTGTCTGTAATAGACAAAAGATAGAAACTAAGCATGGAATATTAAAACCACCTGAATCCAAATGAAATAACATTACAAAGATAATCAATAAATCACATGCGATGAATTTCCAAAAGGTAACCAACTATTTTTGAAAATTTTCAATTTTCTCAAGAATAAAAAGTATATGTATAAAAGGTACATATAGGTACAAATATATCACACCGTAGGATAGCACTAAAGTATACGAATCATGAAAACCGAATGTAATTATTTGAACGTAATCCTCGGGAAAATAAACATAGGCATTCATAATATGGGTGCACGAAGTAAATGAGATACTTCTGAAGAAAGAACTTAATTTCAACCTGAAGTGTAAGAAGAATGTTAAACAAAATGAAATTGACTCAACTTATGCAACATGCCATCAATTTAAATGTTTCTCAAAACAATAATGCCAAACTATTTAATATTTTTCAAGAGATTTCGCTGTGCAAATCCATTGATCTTCTACTTTATAACACCCTCAAAATCTCACATATTTAAGAATTCACTCTCAAATTTTTGAAGACATCATAATGCTCATGAAAATGAAGCACCAAAGAAATAAATACGGCCTTGGCACTTCTGTTTTTGTGTTTCGAAAATTTTCTTTTAGGCTCTTGCCAATGGTGGATTTTAACGCAAAGAGAATTTTCTCTTTCGTAGCCCTTTTCCATGGCTTAGTATAAAACAAATTTTTTTGGAATCGAAATTCGGGCAATGGTTCTCACAAGCAGAACTTATCTCTAGTACATTTGGTTAGTTATTAAACACTATTGAGATGAGAACATCGTATTCGATACATGACAAGAAGTACAATGTTCAAAAAGTCCGAGCATGTGTACAATAAAGGTGATAAAAAGTCTATTATGAAGACAGTAATTATCAATGAACAATGAAATATTGGTCATGCATTATTAAGCACACTAAAGAAATGAAGCTATGTATCAAAACACAATGAAAAATTCACATGAATGAAGTTGTGATCCAAACTTTTTAAATGCACATCCGTATATGGTGGGAAAAACAAAATACAATTTTTTTTGTCTTTTTCAAAGTATTTATCCAAAATAAAATCTTTTTGAAAATTTTCAAACTTTTTCTAAGATTGAAAAATATTTTTGGATTTTTCAAGATGTTTCCAAATAAATCAGTATATATGAACATAGAAATACGATCTAGTAGTAGGGACAAATGATATGGACATGATAAACACCTTATACTAGATACAATGCCCAAACTCAATCAATGGAATAAATACCCAAAGACTTTCGAAAATCCTCAAAACTAAGTGCATCTAAAGATTTCATGAAAATATCGATTAATTTACGTTCGGTGCTTTCAAAGCTCAAGGACATGATCTTTTCCTCAACAAGATCACGAATAAAGTACTCACATATCCTAATGTGCTTCGTGCCGGAATGTTGGACCAAATTATGGGATATATGAATTGCACTCATATTATCATATTAAATCATCATTATGTCTTGGGTAATCCCATAATTTTCCAACATTTGATTCATCCATAAGAGTTGCATGCAATAATTACCGACGATGATGTATTCAGCCTCCATCGTGGACAAAGAAATGGTATTTTGCTTCTTGTTCAACCAAGAGACAAGAGTACTCCCAAAGTAAAATCAACAACATCCCCGCTGAACAAACGATCACCATTATTAAAGGAATTCCAAATATCATAGGAAAGAGTGTCACTCACGTATTTGATGATACGTTTAAGTTAGAGTAGGTGAGATTCTTTTGAGATGCTTGGTGACACGCACAAACTCTAACGTTAAGGCAATATCAGGACGACTAGCGATCAAGTAGCGAAGACTACCTATCATGCTCCTATAAAGGGTTTGCTCTATGTCCATGCCCAAAGTGTCTTTTTTATGCTTAATCGGTGTACTCACAGGGGCGTGTGAGTATTTAGTATAGTTTAAACCAAAATGCTTTAGTAGGTCCCTAGCATATTTGGATTAAGATTTGAATATCCCATCCTTAGGTAGACGCACTTGGAGACCTAAGAAGAACGTAATCTCACCAACCATGCTCATCTTAAACTCACTCACTCTTCTCCTCCTCAAACTTGTGAGCATGTTGGTAACACTTGGATCTAAATACTATATCGTCCATATAGACTTTGGCAACCAATCTCTCTCCTCACAAACAATGTCTTATCCACTCCCCCTCTCTTGAAGCCACGAGCTAAGAGATAAGAAGTGAGCCTCTCGTACCAAGCACAGGGTGCTTACTTCAAACCACACAAGGCCATATTAAGATAAAAGACGTGTCTCGGGTGCTTTGCGTCTTCAAACCCCTTTGGTTGTTTCACGTAAACTTACTCATGTAGAATGCCTTTAAGGAAGTCACTCTTGACATCCATTTGGTATAACTTGAGCCGTAGATGACATGGTATGGCGAGTAGTAAGCGAACGTACTCAAGCCTAGCAACACGAGCAAATGTCTCATCAAAGTTTACACCCTCAATCTTTGTGTAGCCTTGAGAGAGAAACCTAGCCTTATTGCGAACTATGATACCACTCTCATCCATATTATTCTTATAAATCCACTTAGTACCAATCACATTAGTCTCGCTGGGTCGGGGGACTAACTTCTATACATCGTTCTCGTAAAGCTGAAGCAGTTCATCTTACATAGCACACATCCAATGCTCGTACTTAAGTGCTTCTTTCACATTCTTGGGTTGTACCAAAGATGTGCGAAAAAAGTATCTAACCACATTCTCAAGTTGAGCGCGAGTCTTGACACCTAGTGTGGGATCACCAAGTATAGCGAAAGGGTCATGAATCGTTCGAATCCAAGAGTGTGGATCCTATAAATCAAGCATGGGGTCCACCGGGGTATTATGAGGAATGATGATATCATCATCGGGGGTGCGTATTCTCACACTCTTGGTTAGGATCATTAGATGTAGGTGACTCATCATCTATAATCATGATGTTTATTGATTCCATAACCTTTGAGCTTGTAAGGTTAAACACCCTATATGTCCTACTTGATGATGAATATCCTAAAAATATCCCCTCATTGCTTTGAGAGTCAAACTTTCCTAATTGCTCTCTATCTCTCAAAATATAGCAAGGACTCCCAAAGACTCGAAAATACGATAGGTTGGGTTTCTTTTCAATCCACAACTTGCGTGTAACGTGTGTGGACAAAGATATTCCCTATTCACCGTATGGCATGCGATACTAACTACCTCGACCTAAAAACGTCTAGGCATGTTTATCCCAAGAAGCATGGATCGATCCATCTCTTGAATTGTCTGGTTCTTCCTTTTAACTATCCCATTTTATTGAGGAGTACGAAGGACCGAAAACTCGTGTTTGATTCCCACTTCATCACAATAGATATTCACTCTGGCTTCTTTAAATTCAGTGTCGTTCTCACTACGTATTAGATTAATTTTGACACCATGTTGGTTTTATTGGACACAACACTTGGTTGGTAGGAGCTCAATCGCACTGGACTTTTTTTCTAAGAAACCCAATAATATAGTATCTCAAAAAGTCATTGACCATCATGATAATATATCTCTTACCACAAATGCTCTTCATATGAGTAAGAACCATAATATCCATGTGTATCAATTCCAACACAAGAGAGGTGGTAATGGTATTCAAATTTCGATGGGGACTCTTGATTTGTTTTCCTTATTGGCAAGGACCACTAATCGAGGAAGTTGGTTTCCCAAGTGATGGTAAGACAAGAACTAGGTCTTTCTTCACTAATATCTTAAGACCTCTAAAGTTGGCATGACCTAGTCTTTGATGCCAAAGGTCTATAGATGAGACCCTAACATTACTGCACATAAAGGAGGACGTGGGAATGATTTCATAACAATTATCTTCGATCCTCACTCCTTGCAGTAATATTTCATTAGATTGATCATAAACATTACATTCAGACCGATCGAACTTTACCGCAAACTTAGCTTATCCTAATCACTATATATATATATATATATATAATCCTTCGACGTACAGCACATTATCTAGCTCAGGAAATTCAGGTATCTTAACATAACCACGTCCTAAAATGTTAAACCTACTCCCACCTCTAAAAGTGACTTTGCCTTCCTTGTGATCCACAAAGTCGATAAAATATGACTTATCACCGATCATGTGCCAACAGAGCCCATTATCAAAATAAAATTAGCAAGTATCTTGAACCTTAAGAGCAGCGTGAACAACAAGAGCTTTATCATCACTTTTAAGTACCCAAGTTGAGGTAACCTTTTGTTTGACCTTATCGTTGTTGGCTCTAGTGGTAGCATTAGAAGAAGTCTCAAAAGGCATAAACATCAGCTAAAATTCTTCCATTAAGATTTATAAGTGGTGACTACGAACTCAACTTACTCTCTAAGACTAGCAAAATTCACTATAGCGGTGCGTGGGAGTATGCGTACGTGGAATTCATCCTAATTTGAAGAAAAATTCCCAAAGGTGACCTTTCTTTTTGTAATGGGTGCAAACATATACTTTTTTGGGTCTACCTTAGTTATCTCGTTTAGGTTGAGATCTCTTTGGTGAGTTAGTTCGAGGCCCATAAGGACTCACCACAAACTAAGAAACTGATTCGAGTGTGACATGAGAAGTGAATGTACCGTCGTAACATATCTATTGCCTCTCCCTAAAGCCTAAAGCGTGATCGAGGACCATCTTTCCTACCTTATTCGATGTGTCCTCAATAGTAACCTTGACCTCCCAGTCGCATTCGAGATCCTTCTTGAGTTAGGTTACAAGGGCTCCAAGTTTCTCACGAGTCTCCAATGAAGCTTGAAGATCTCTTGTAAGACTAGACACTTTGTTGGTCAAGTCATTATTTTCTCTCTCCACCAAAACAACTCTCTCTCCCAAAGAAACTCTCACCGAGGTTTTAATCTCTCTCGATTCTTTCAACTCTTTCTCTAACGATAACACCCTAAGTGCCAAATTTTTATTTTTATTTTTCGTTTTAAAGCACTCAACGTAGGCGCGTCGGAGGCCACTTTCTCCCTCATTCACATCTCCCTCACTCTCTCCGAAATGACTGGACTCAATGTCGAGGTCATGTTGTTAAGAAACATCCTCATCGGCATGAGACATACTCAATGTACTAACATGACTGTCCACGAGCACGATAAAGTTACGTCTATACGGTGATTTGTCCTCGGAATCAACCGAATCGACATCGCTATCACTAAGAGTGGCATTGGACACAACGTTGCCTTTACCATGTATCTTTATCCTCGTATCACACTAGTAGGATTTGTGACCCTTACCCTTGCACTCATAGCATCTCTCCTCATCTTTCTCAGGGCACTCTCCTCTCACTTTCTCAAAACCTTTCTTGCCCGACTTACAATTTCTATCTTTCTCAAAACTTTTGTTTTCTTATTGGTTATCCAAATGAGAAGAAATATTTGATGAAGATGATGATCTTGTTATCCCCTAAGGTCTCCAAAACCTTACTAGACATCACCAAAAGCCTCAGATATTTTAGTATATGATTGACCCAAACTACCCTTGTGTGTGGTCACTCGCAAAGATAAAAAATTGGTGAAATGTGAGAGAAATCACCGTCTCTCTCCTCACCCCTTCATAAAAACGTGAACAATATTTTTCCTCTCTCTTTGTAAAACCTTCAATAACGGACATGCAACTTAAAATTCTAGCTTATACCAATATATATTAGTGTAAGGCATAGGCTTGGGATAAACTTCATTTCTAGAGAGTTTGAGCCTATTACTTGGGTAATGGACTATATTAGGGATACAAAATTAAATAAGTAAAATGGCTTCCAATTTTTTTTTCAAATCATAAATTACATCCCCGTAATTTATTTCCTTTTTTTATTTAATACCTATTAATTCCACTGAATAATCATGACTGCACTCCAATTTAATTATCTTCAAATCACTCGAAATAAAGATGTATTGTTTGCAAAGTTAGATAGTGCATAATATGATTCTTGCGTTAAGTATACAATACCTCTTGGGCAAATTAATTATCACCAATCGATTTTAACCAACATTCTATTTATTCATTAATTCTCAGAATTAACTTATTTGATTCTCTACCAGATTATAAATCCACTAGTCAAGTTTATGGACAGAAACAAAACATATAAGTTTATCAAGAGGGAAGATCTTTATTTGATGCTGATTCCTCCGAATTATGATCTCATACCTACTCAGATAACGATTGCCTAACTCGCGGGGATGTATTTATCTAATTTAAAATTGAATCGCATCCATAATAATCAAAGCAACAATTGTGTAAGCATTTTAGTCCTCATAACCTTCTAGATTGAGAACCTATGCACCCTTTGCAAACATTGTGATATTTCCCAAGTCTAATCTAGTCGGTACTTATACTTAAATCTCACAGGTGTATATGTTTAATAGATTCTTGAATTTACCGATCACAAACCTATTTTAAACTATTGAACAAGTTCTCGAGCTATTTGTGGACACCCCGATTTATAATCGGGGTGTGGATCATGTTTACCCTATCTATAAAAATAGCCATAAAACCATAACCCACTAAACCCCCCCCAAACCCAAGAAAAAAACTCTGGGGGCCAAAATGCAAATAAGAGAAAACACCCTAAAGACTCACCGGGGTCCTTTAACTGACCAATTAAAGGACCCCAACCCTTTAACTGTGCGGCTAAAGGGATTTAATCGCCCGATCACCCCTTTTGCTATAATCATTGCGTGATCTTATGAGATTTTTTTCTAACCCTACACGTGCCCCCACCCCCTTTTCTACCCTATATGTGTCCCGGCCTTTAACCGAACGATTGAAAGCATCGAAAACCCTGCCCAAGACCTAATAAAAGGAGGTTCCCACCATCCTTTCAAAGGACCCCAAAACCCAATATTGATTTGGTTTTCTAAATTTCTTAATCCCGAGCACTCGAGATAATCGAACTCGTTTTGAAATTTTTTGAAATAAGTTCGTACTTCAGAAAGTCGCTTCCCCTAGAAAAGTTCATACTTTGGAAAATTCTCTTCCTACACAGTCCCGAACAAAGTTTATACTTTTAAAAACTCACCTCCGAAAAAAAGAAAGGCAAAACTTTGCACGCATTCTGTGAAATTTGGTGCTTCTAAATGGAGCTCTTCTTGCCTAAACAGATCTTTGTCCCACTCTGGCACCTCAAGTGGGGAGACTCCCCTAGGAAAAATTCGGTTCACATTACAAGGGTAAGAAACCTATGCCCGAATATTGGGTCAAATACCCCATATATATTGTGATAAACGATTTATATATGTTTATCTCTTTTATCACGACCCCCATTTAGGGGACTAGGTATGCACGTTACAACATTTATGTTTTAAATCTTGGTTTTTAACACGTCACCTCTATTATGATCATGTGTTAAATAAATGTTAATGAGATTCCATAACGACTAAATATAAACATTAAAACTTACCTTTCAAAATCGTTCTCTGGAAAGTGTCAATGAGCCGAGTCAACCCGAAACTTTAAAGTCTATAATCAGACTAATCCCACCACTTTTCTGAGCGAGTAAAGCCCATCTCGGTGGCGGTATCCCCGAATATGTGTTTTTATATCAATACTTGTCAAGTGTCTTTATTTGATTAAAGTATGTTTAACATATAAATATATCAATCCAACACAACAGAAATGCTATATTAAAGACTAAGCTCCATAAATATCTTAAAGTTGTATATTGTATACCCGGTACCCGTCGCCTACACCTGTATATATATCCCATTTGTTTGAACGACGTTGTCTTTGATCCCAAGTCTCCTTGGGTACATATGTGCTATACTAAACTAAACTCGTCAAGCCTAAGCCTCATAATACGTCTCTAGGTGTATTGTTTATTAGGGATGCATTCGTCCCCAGTCCAAACCTCCACCCCCTTCTCCTTCTTGTCCCTTTGACCTCAAGGTGTGGTGTTTTACCCTGTTTATTAACTCCAAAACACTACATCTTTTACATAGCTACCCTTCTACACCTTCAAACTTGTTTGAAGGTTCAACAACACATTTGAGTCAGTATTGCCCAATAGGTGATGGATGTCTTTATTGGAAACTTTGACTCGACTCCCATTCTGAACCACCATTGAAACTATCCTAAATCCTACAGATAGTTTCTCCCCCTCTCCAAGATAAGTCCTACAATTTCACACACCTCACATTGGAAGGCGTGTAAAATCAAACTATGTAGGCTTTGATCTCATGGCTATATGAGTACATAAGCACAATGCTGAGCCCTTAACATGAGCACAAGCCTAAAAAATATTTCTCGTTATATATTGTCCCCCATCGAGATGCATACATCTACCTTTTATCCTATATTATACTTTTTTAACCTAAACAAGATATCAAACTATCTCAAAGTTGTGACCTCTCGTGCACACCCATACAAATGTGCAAATAAGAAAACATACTATCACAATCAAATTACGTAGGTTTTGATCCCAAGTCTTTTTTGGTATGTAGGTGTAATGCCGAGTCCTTATCATGAGCACGATCCTCGACAATATATATATTGATATGTTTTGACAACAAAAATGCATCCATCTCTCCGGTCACCTTTCTATCTCTCCTTAACTCTCGAATGAGATATCAAACTATCTCAAGCCGCGACTTCTCGTGCACACATTCACACACATATTGACGGCCACCCACTATCCAAGTCAAGACTTCTCGCACACTTACATACGTACTAATGGACAACCATTATACAATCACGGAGTCTTTCACAAGCACCCCTATGTACCTATATCGATTAAGTGATGTTGCAATGCCTCTCACTAATAACATTTTCCTACCTAAGCACTTGTCCACGTTTTAAGGGATTCTCAACCTAAGGTCTCTAAACTAGTTCTAAAATAAACTAAAACGTAATCAAATAATGTAAATAGTGGTAATAAGCATACAATTAAGGAAGGATAATAAGTGGGGTGTCTAATACCTTCCTTACTCATAAATCTGTTCCCGAACCCACACAACAGGAATCTCTGGACCAACCGAAAACCTAACCTACCTTAGGATTAGCTCAAAAGGGATAACCCAAATATTTTGTTTATTTTTATATAAAAAAAATTGGCGACCCTGAACAACTAAAAAACACCTCGCATGGACACACTTAGGCCTAAGCCTAAGAACCAGGGACTTGCACCAAAAACTGGATATGGCATCAAACAGATTCCAAAGTCAAACTCATTCGAGCCCGTCGAACAAACAACGCAACCTCATGGGGGCGCGACATTACGAGAGAAAAACACCACCAGGCATCTACCGTTAAATAACAAAGCACCCCCTTAATATTTACTGCTCGCGGACCGCAACACCACAGTGGTGACTCCACTGGGGACATATTGTTCCACTATCGAAAATAAATATTGTATGTATTAGTTAGATTTCCCAGCTACGTCACATCGGCGATTCCAATGGGGATAAATTAAGATAAGCTAACTATAATTATGCTTCCTTCCCAATATGATTAATATCTCTCTCCCGCATTACTACTTCAAGTAAATTCATAGAATGGTTTAGTGATCTTACTTTTAGAGTCCCTCAAAACATAGATACGTGTTTAGGTCCCGATGTATAGCATTGTACATTTTTCCAAATGTATAGGTACGTGTCAAGGACTTTGTGATAAAACAAAGAACAAAGTATGTAAAAATAAAAATTACTTGTTTGCATGACTCATGCATAGTCTTGATTTTCATATTTTTAAACCCTATACCCTTGAGGTCAAAAGCGGTTAGCCGAAAGGCTAGTCACCGACGAATATTCTCATTCTTTTTGCCCACCCTTTTGGTACATCAAGCAACTTCTCTCTCGACCTCAAAGTATCGGTGACACAAAATGTTTAAAGTTTGTTCAGTACTGTGGTAAATCGATTAGTCTTTCACAACTATTCAGTACTAGGGTAAAGTGGTTTCACACGTATCTTAAAGGTTGCTCAGTCCAAGTAACTTTTTATATCGAGATCCATGGCAATGAGAAGTGATCCACTGATCACCGAGTCACATTGCTCTTTTTCAAATAGAAAAGAGTTTGCTGAACACACCATATGTTATAAAAATAACATATACTTACGGGGCATTATATTTGACAATTTTTTTATAAATTTGTCAGACGACCGGAGGCTGGTCTAAAACTCAAAAAATTCCAGGCTGAATGTCTTCTCATTTTTACACGGAAGATAAAATGTATCAATCCGCAACTTATTGCCAACCTTATGTTGGATTCCCCTATCCAATTTTTAATTTGAGAAAATAATAAACCATAGTCTATCATTCCCCCTCTGCTCTCACAAAAAATGAGGGTTCACCCTTGTTTACTCGAATTCAACCGGACTCTGTTCAGTTATTCCTTTTTGAAGACTACCAAACAAAAAATATAAACAAAAAAATACCGTCCATATACGATTAAATACAGATAAAATAATTGCATGAGGAAAGATCATTCATATGTGAGTCCTTCTCCCTATGTATTGTCCTTTTGTCAGTCCATATGTCTACGAAAACCTGAACAAAAGTGACCCGAATTTTTCTAAAGTTACAATTATCGATAGAAAGATCACACTAAGTTCTTAATCTCGAAACATGAGTTCATGCTCCGTGAAGCCGTCTATTTTTCATTAACGATCTCCCCACCCACGACTGTCGAGTTTGCTCCGTAGTACGAACCATGTCTACCAAAGAAGATCAGGCCCCATTCGTAATGAACCCGATTTTAAGACAAGTAGAGAACATCAATGCCTCTCCGAATGCCGTGCAGTGAGAAATCAGGACACCAGTCTAGCACAAGTTTGCCTGCAAGAGATTGCTGCTATAATCGAATTAGAAGAGAACGTATGTCCTCTACCATACCCAACACTGGCACTCAATCTGCGATGACTGTAGAACTAATAATAACTAATCCCCAGGATCTGCGTGCACCAGCTGCGGCACTGGTTTCCCATGCTAACACCGGTGCCCCTCATTTTATTAGAACTATTTTACCCACATCGATAACTTGAACCCTACCAGTGGTACCCCGAGTACCCACACACCACCTTGAATGGCCCCCATAATCCAAACTTGTAGCTACTCCACCAGCCAACAAAGTTATTCCCCCACCTCCAAACTAAGAGATAATGCAGGTTCAATCTGAACATCGTCTGCTTTAGGAATCCATCAGTAAGATGCAAACCATGGATGAGCTTACAAACATCAAGAAGATGGCTCTATATCATGAAGCCAAATTTCTGGACCAATTCAACATGTCAGTCTTCAAAATATACAAAGAACTGGGATCCCCATCTGCCCATTTATTCAATAAATACCTTTAGATATAGGTTCGAGACATAGGCTTAGGAGTTCTAGAGATATTGTTCTCGTCCACTCTATTCGGAGGATATCTTACGTAGTATGTGGGTCTAAAACATGAGGGAATCGACAAAACATTTGATGATGTATGTCATGATTTCATTAAGCAGTGTGAATATAACAAAGAGCTTGGCATCACACGTACATAATTTTAAATGCTTAAGAAAGAAGAACAAGAGACATATGGAACATTCGTCACCCGCTCGAGAGAGAAAGTCGGTCATATGGTTAATAAACCTTAGAAAACGATCAGATAGAGATCGTGATCAGGAACCTCCAGAAGGAAGTATTGAATGAACTCAGGCTGACATAGATCATAGATTTCAAAGGACTCAACCACATAGGGTGTAAGATTGAGGAAAGTTTGGCTGCCAAAGCTACCAAATCTACTGAGGAATCTCGTTGAGATAAAAATTCATTCTCTGCCCGTAAGAACTCGCCTGGATCTTCTACATATCATATTACCACTCTCATGGTCAATCCACAACCAGAATCATACCCAGTTGTAAATACTTCCTAATCTATGGTTGCCACCACTGAGCCCTTCCAACAGGGACCCCTCCCAGAAATTAGTAAGTTATACCTCCTCTCAAAGATTTGAGGGCCTGACCAAGACAACTTGTAGATATTTAAGCTCCCTTCAGTAGAGTATTCACTGCCTTGAAAATGGATGGTCACCTAAAACCATTTAACCCTAGACCACCCTCGCATTCCCAAATAAGAACTGGCAGGGCAACCCTTATTGCGAGTTTTATTAAGGAACCGATCGCATTACGGATAATTATTGGTCTATGAGATTTTCCATCTAATACCTCATTGATGTCGAGAGCCTTATCTCGCCAAAACCAAATGTCACCAACCCCTTACCATATCTCCCAACCCCAACATGAATGCCTTACAGACACTCCCATTCCAAACACCAACCCATGCACCTTAATGGTCACAATCAATCATAAATCGAGGATGAGGACACATTCACACTTCCAAACAACCATCGTCTGGGGTAGGCCATCACCCTGCCCTAAAAATAATTGCCTAAACTAATACCACCATTGACCATATGACCTTCTTTAATGTGGCCATAAACTTATTACAAAGTAACCACTCTATTTCGAACTTTTCCTGGTCACAAAATTCATGCTCTCAAAGAGTTAAGGTCCTTTCTCTTTCTCTAGAAAAAATGGACCACTCAGTATAATGGGGGGAGATATATGACGAGCCCCTCCAAGAAACTAACATATCAACAATGTTTTACCAATCCAATCTACCGGATAGGGAGGGTCAACTTCTGAGGAGAATCCATTTTCCCTCAAAGACTCCGATGCATGCAACAACATCCACTCACCCGATACCTCAAAATCATTCTCTGTTAGTCCTTCAGGGAACACTAAAAGTTCCACATTTATAAGTCATCGGAGGGCAAAAAACTTAATTCGAGTGCCTATATAATCTATCCCTCCAGTACAGATAAATAAATATGATAGACAACTCAGGGTAGGCAATCACATTATCTGGAGGTATCGAGCTCGTCATCAGTTATAGTGTGAAGAAGAAGAAAGAGTGAGAGCCCATGCCACTTGTAGGGATGCCACGTGGGAGGTAGAGTAAAGAGATAACCCTGTTTCGATAAAATACTTCCCTCACCCGAGCTTCTCCAGAGAAAAATGGAGTCAACTTCAAGGAAATGGATGGCACACGGACACTAAGTAATTTTCCACACTAAATACGACAAAAATGAGGAATTCTCGCTTGACCCCCTCCTAAAGAAGTTGAGCCTCAAGTTATCCCTTAGATTATATCCATATGATACAAACAAACTTCATAGGTGAGATCGATACTTATTGATTGATAGGTTCGAAGCTTGGGCTAAACCTCACCATGAGAAACACTTCCTTCTGTAATCTAGAGCTTACTCTAAGACCTTCATCCTCTAAGCCTGAACATATCTACTACACCACCTTCCAAAGCAGGGAATTACAGATTACTTTGATCATCTCTTGATAATCGAGGGGAAAACATCCTCAAGGTCCAGAGATGAGTATCTCCTCAATTTATAAATTTGGGAGATGATAACATAATGGGACTACTCCCTAGGGAAAGGATTTAGAATTCGTGAGCAAGGTCCCGAATCCTTCGAGGATCCCAACATCCGAGATTAACAATTTTGGAATCGAATATAGATGTATCGCTGGAGAGCTTGACTGACTTGATCAACATGAGTACTGGACTTACTGTATGAAAAGGCGAGGCTACACTGCATACAATTTACATTCAAGCCTCTAGTACGATGGGCTACCCCTCTACTGATTCAATAGTAAGGGAGTGGTCAGGCACCCCATTTTTAACATATACCACAACACCCAGCCTACCGGATGGGAATATTTACCCATCGAAATACAGAATACCATCTTTGGTGATATAAAGACCGACCCCAATCCTCAAAATGTCAGTCTTTCGATAAAATCTGCCATCGATCCCTATAGCGAGCTTGAATTTCTTATCCTATAATAAACATTTAACCTATTCGTACTTGGAGTATCGCCATGAATTCATCACTACATCGATGCAGGATGCAACTATGGGAATAGTTACATTAATGCCGCTCACATAGTTGGCATAATTGAACTTCAAAATGAGATGACCCACTGAGGTTGTCCTGAGCTAGAAGGTCCCTCCTCCCAGATCTACTCATACATTTTTTATATGGAATTATTCAGCTCTGTTCCTCATAACCACGTGCATGAAAAGTTTGATAGCTTGTGATATATAGTGTTCGCACTGACGCACCCCAGATTTGTCAAAGAGGTCACACCCTTGGGACCGAAATAGACAAAATATCGATACTATTAAGGGGACATATTTTGCAAATCCATCATCATTATGACAAATATGAACCTAGAAGAATAGGTAACCTACTCCGATAAGAGGATCACCAGGAGACCGCTTTCGATAATGACTTATAGTCAGGATCATTGATATGTCACGAATATTGCATATTTGTGCCCGTTATCTTTATGCATTCTAGAAATTTTATGTTCCTTATGCCTATATTTGTTCTTGTTAACCAGACAACCTCTATTATGTATGTTTTATGCTTTGTGAGGTACAATTGAGCTTTTATAGGTACGGGAATGGTTAACGTGTGGATTGGTTGTATTTTGAGGAAGTTCTATCGTCATACTCAACTTTAATGGTATTTTAGTCGGTTCACACTTCATCTCCAGCTCAGTAGAATTCCACTAAAGTGTATTTCATTGAGTTAGCTTCGCGTGGCCGTAAAAGGCACATCATTTTGAGTTTGAACGAAGAAGTTATAGACGATTCCGTATGCCACCTTTTCTCCCCATTTGAAGACAAATATCCCATAAAAATAGAGGACCGATCGACCGGCCTTGGGACCCCAATGGACTGGCATATCAGAATTAAGCCAACGTGCAACACAACAACTCATACCTATTTAATCGATCGATCAATCGAATTGGGTCGATCGATCGATGAACAGAAAATTCGGACGGTGCCTTTTACTCATTTCTTTTCCCTTTTCCCCCACACTTACTATATAAATAAATTTTGGTTTGTTTTATAAAAAATAATTGATTTTAGATACTTTTAGGGTTTGTTGTTGGGAGCTTCCCTCTCCTTCACCTCTTTTGGGTTTATACCCATTTATGTAAGTTATTTACTATTCAGTGTCTTCTTTACTTGTTTTATGCTTTATTTACTTATTTCCATGCTTTGTAATTAGTTATTGGTTGTTTATTTATTGTTTTCATTGGTTAATGAGTCCTATTTAGTTGTTTAATCACGTTTAGTTCTTAGTTTAAGGGTTGTTGTCATTTATCCGCCATAGATGGGCGTCGAGCTCCGAAAGTTAGGTTTTATGTAAAATCGTGTTTAATTGAAACCTCGTGTATTAAAGTTGAAATATTACACGTTCAACTTTCTTTGTCATGCAACGCTAGTGTTTAGAGCAATATTTTGATTTTAATACATGTGTGACCATTTTTGGTTAAATGTTTAATCTCACATTTTTGGATTAAATTCCTTCATGTGTGATGTTTATAATTAATTGATTATGCTCGGTTAAATGTTTTCGAAGCAAAATTCCAATTATGCGTCTTTAGCCCATGACTAGGATGTGATCCTGACTCTCGTTTTATTAATATTATTTAGCATAGTTAACTTCTTATTTTCCCGTTTACACCATCATCACCTTTTAAACTTTTATTTTAGAAGTAATAAATCAATTAAAGTTTATCAAACATTCCATGTGGATTTTCGATACCCGGACTGACCGCTATATTCCCATAAAGAGTGTGTCATAGTTTAGGTTTTTTGCATTGCGATAGGAAGCCGATAACAGCAATTGGCGTATTTACACGGACGCTCGATTTTTGCCTCATCAAAATGGCCCCGTTATCGGGGATTATTTATTATAGATTGTAATTGTTTTATTATTTCATAGTATTCTTTTCTTTATAGTTGAATTCTTTGTTTTTTCTTTCTTTTTGACTTGTGCTAAATTGTTTCGAGAACCTTAAAATTTTGGTGCTCGTCACGTTTTTGAATTGCCTACTTTGAAAGGTCTCGCTATAACTCTTTCGATAACTTTAATTGTTATGATAATGTTTCTCAATGTTACACTCCCAAAATTGTGCGATAATGCCTACAAATTCTTGAAAATGAACTAACTGAGCGTGAAATTCAAGAATTTATAAATCGTCCCTCATCGCTTTGGGAAGAAAATTTGCGAACCGGGGAATCCTCTAACTGTGAGAAAACCTCCCAAGAAGATGTTTTGTCTTCTTGTTGGTTTGATCATGAGTTAGCTTTCAAGGAATTGAATGACCAATCCTACAGTCTTAAATCTTGGTCTTTAGAAATAAATGACTAACTCGATGAGATTATTTTTTATTCACAAAGACCAGTTGAGGTTGAAACTTGAGTTTCATCTCCACTCCTTTTTGAGGAGTAAATAATTGAGAGTGATCCAAGCACTTTCAAATTTCAACCTCTTATCAATATTTCAAATTCTTTTGAGGTTGGAGGTCCTTCGTTTGCTTGGTTCCCCACTATTATCGAACTATTAAATTTATTAAAAAAGTCGGTTGAAAGCCGTGAGGAGTTTGAGCTGATTGTTGAACGATAATGTTATTTTGAGATGCTTCATCTCATGGGCTATTCTATTGCACTTGCCCCCCCTCCAATTAAAAAACCTTGGGGATGTGATTTTAATTTTTTGGAGATCAATGTGGTCTTGTCATCCTTAGTATCCAAATCTCCATAACCCGCCTAAAGTTGTTAATTGGTGATGGTTCATTTCTTACGCCTTACACATGCCTTCTGTTGTTCAAACAAAATTCTTATTTTCTGAGAGGCATTCTTAAAAGTACACCGATTACTCCTCAAAGACAAATTGTATTTTGGGTGAATCCTAAAAAATTTTAACTTCTACTGTATAATTAGTCAGAAGTTCAAATTGTAGGTTAAAAATAGTTAGTTTTTTTCTTTTTCTTTTTTTTTTAATTTTATTCTAGTGCAATTAGTTAAAGTTTTTGTTATTCTTTTTGTTATGCTTGGTTCTAACATGTTTTGTAGATTCCAAGGACTCATACATATCGGGCATCGCTCCACTTTGGGTAAAATATCTTTATTTCCCCTCTTTTTGTTGTGTTCTTGATTTGCATTGAGGACAATGCAATATTTAAGTTAGGGGTGTGGGATTTTCAATCCATTCTTTGGTAGTTTCACAGATTTGGTTACATGTTGTTCACTAAGGAGGCTTTGTTGCAAAAAATTAAAAATTTTCAAAAATATTTTCTTTCTTTTTTGTCCTTTGTTGGGTGTTTTGCCTTTGTTTCCAATGATAAATTTTAATAATTGTCCAATCGAATAGACAACTCAATGATGCATGCTCTCGATTTCAGAAGTTATTAGACTTTAGTCCTTAAATCATTGATATTATGAACAACTTCATGAATTAAACTTTAAGCCAATGAGCGCAGGCGCTTTTCTTGTTGTAATGATTTGGTTTAAGACGTTTATAACTCGTTAATATTTTGTGACATTGTATACACTTACGCATAGTGATCTTTGGTCTTTTCTTTGTTTGTGAGTGTTATACACTACTCTTTCCTCCTTGAAAACGTTATTTTTTCGATAATCTCACTATTCTTTTATTCGATTGTTCATTATTTGAGTTCATATTATGAAATGTGTTATTTGAGCATGATTTGCAATGTTGTTTTGACTCTAGAATTGCGTAAATTTTAGGAAAGGATCATAGGCCCTCTTTGTTATATCACCCATATTGACCTTGACCTCACCTTATATGTTTCCCCTCGTCAACCCCTTTGAGCCTTAATATAACCTTTCGTTTCATAACCCAAAATCCTATAACCAACTCCACATTGGAGTTCTATACCATACATATTACCTTCCATACCTTTGTTTGGAATGATACTAGGGATTGAACGATGTTATTGTTATTTGGTTGTAATTAAGCATGTGAGAGTGATAAAAGTGAAGAAAAGAAAGAAGTGAAAAAGAAAAGAAAAAGTGAAAAAACAAAAGGAAACTAAAGAAAAATATGAGAAAAAGAAGAAAATAAAAGAAAGAGAAAGTTTGTATATGTTGTATATAGTTTTCAATAATCCTTATCGCTCTATAATTTCATATCTAATGTTTGTTATGGAAATCATTTTCCAATTTTGAAGTTGCCCGCAATTTTTCCATTATCCCAAGTTTTTCATGCCCAATCACCTTTGAATCCATAAATAATCCCTTCCTTTCCTACCCTTAACCCCAAACCTATAATACTATCCTATAAAGTCCTATGTGATCCTAGGGTGAACCAATTCGAAAGTCATAATATTTTTGATAATATGTGAAAATACATTTTGCCTCCTTTAATAAAGATATCTTTCATTGAGATTACATGTTTTTCATTTTATATATAGCATTCTGCATTAGTAACATGTGCACAACTTAGTTTCCATTTCCATTTACTCTTTATGCCCGCATGTCCCGTGTATTACCTCCCATTCATAGTGATTTCATTTGTTGAGTGTAATATCCCATGAGGATTGATATATGCACACTTTAATGCTTATCGGGTTTATAAATGTTTTGCCAAATTATACTTTGCATGTGCTCTACTTTCTACCCACTTTTAAGGTTTTAATTCTATGAAGTTCATTCTAAAATGTTAATAGTATGGACTTTTGAGTGAAGTTCATTCACTATGCTGATAACGTGTTTGAAATCTTTCTCGTTATTGTTAGGCTTACCGCATGTTGGTTGGGCATACGTTTTGAGGTTCATCCCTGAAAATCCTCACGTGACAACACTCATGTCCTAGGGTAACCTAGGGATTTAATGTGTGAAATGCAATTGTGTTCCCTAAGAAATTGGAATTTATATTTTTATGCATATATACTTTTTGTATCACCTCTGTTGGACTGGTTTTGTTTTGTTTCATCACTAGGGACTAATAATGTTTAAGTCAAGGGGTGTGATACGTCACAAATATTGCTTATTCTCGCTCGTTATCTTTATACATTCTAGAACTTTTGTGTTTCTCATACCTATATTTATGCTCGTTAACCAGACAAGCTCTATTATGTATGTTTGTGTGCTTTGCGAGGTATAATTGAGCTTTTATAGGTATGGGAATGCTTAGCGTGCGAATTGGTTGCATTTTGAGGAAGTTTCATTGTCAAATTGAACTTCAAGGGCATTTTAGTCAGTTCACACATCATCTCCAGCTTAGTGGAATTCCTCTAAAGCATAAATAATTGAGTTAGGTTCGTGTGGCCGTAAACGTCATGTCATTTCGAGTTCGCACGAAGAAGTTATAGTCGATTCCATATGCCACCTTTTCTACCCTTTTGAAGACAAAGATCCCATGAAAATAGAGGATCGGTCGTCCGGACTTGGAACCCCGATCGAACGAAATATCATAATTAAGCCTACGCGCAAGATATCAACTCAAGCCTGTTTGATCGATCGATCGATTAAACTGGGTCGATCGATCGATGATTTAAAAATCCCGACGGTGGCTTTTATTTAATTTCTTTCCCCTTTTAATTTTCCCCAACTTACTATATAAATCAAATTAGGTTTGTTTTGTAAAAAACAATTTATTTTAGATACTTTTTAGAGTTTTTTGTTAAGAGCTTCCCTCTTCTTCACCTATTTTGGGTTTCCCATTTATCTAAGTTATTTACCATTCATTATCTTCTTTACTTGTTTTAAGATTTATTTCCTTATTTCCATGCTTTTGAATTTGTTATTGGTTGTTTATTTATTGTTTTCATTAGTTAATTAGTCATATTTAGTTGTTTAATCATGTTTAGTGCTTCGCATCATCACCTATTTCCCCTTTTCCTATTTGCATCATCATCACTCTTTACACTTTTATTTTATAAGTAATAAATCAATTAAAGTCTGTCAAACATTCCTTGTGGATTTTTGATACCCAGGATGGCCATTATACTCCCGTAAAGAGTGTAGTCATAGTTTAGGTTTTTTACGTTACGGTCGGAAGTCGATGACAACGATTGGCGTATCTACACGGACGCTCTGTTTTTGCCTTATCAATCACACATATCTATGGGATAATAACCTGAGACGCCTGACCTTATGGACGGATAAGTCCTAGATATGGTAGGAGAAATCCCCACCCACCCAGATCTAAAATCCCAAAACAAGCCCATATCCTGGACTAGACCGAAGTGATGGAACCAAAGCCAACACCACCTTTCGATAACCTCGCATCCTTGGCTGATCTTCTACTGCTTTTAGAGAAAGTTAAACATGAAACCCGGATGAACCCGCACTCTGTCCACACAAAGATGTCGACTTCCTCACCAAGTTGGGTTGACACTCCCATCCTTCGAACCCAGTTAGTAAGGAGAAAGGTCCCCCCCCAAAAGTCATCACATCGCCTCCTCGAGAAATTAAAAAAAATCCAAGAACAAGTCCGTCGGACCTCATCTAACATCACCATTTGGGAGTTACTAGCTACATTTCGAGAGCTTCGAGTCGCCCTCGTCCATCTCTTATCCCAATCTTCTGTGCCTACAGACTTGACTTAGGCCAAAATGTCAGCTATCATGAGATCCATCACCATGCATCAGCATATCAACTTCTCTTTTGAGGCCTCCCCACGCAAGGTCGTAATCACTGATTCACACTCGACATCACTACTGAGGCATGTGGACATATTGTACCCCTAGTAGTGATAGAAAATGGGTCCACCATCAATATATGTCCTCTTTGCACTGCCACCAATCTAGGATGCCCTGCCTCATAATTTTCACCATCATCTACGGCCATCAAGAACTATGATAACGATCGCTGAGAAGTTCTAGATGCCATCATCCTCACTCTCATAATAGGTCCTATAAAATGTGATGTAAATTTTTCGGTACTCTACATCCCAACCAACTTCAACCTCTTGCTTGAAAGAGCTTGGATACACACTATGGGGGCATTACCCTCATCACTTCACATAAAAGTCTGGTTCTCATTTGATACATAGGTCATGACAATCTAAGGGGATGATGGTTGGGCCATAGTGGCCAACACTAGTACCATTCCTCTCCTGGATACCTACCATGACAGTAGCGACATCTGCCTCAGTGAATTTCTAGTCATACCACTTTTTTATATGATAAAAGAGGAGTCAGTTATTCATAATGAAACCTCCCGAATGATCCATAAAATGGGATACATTCCAGGATTTATCCTTGGAAGGAATCAACAAGGAACCCTAAAAGCTGTCACTGCCACAAAACATGAGGAAAAATCTAATCTTGGGTATACCCATAATTGCAAAGCTCCAGCCCTCGGCCCCAAAGACCCCCATCAAGGGTCGAACGGTCATTTTCGTATCCCAAGAAATGACTCTCCCTACAACGAACTATCGAACCATGTTGGGATGAAACAAAAAAATCCTCCCAACTATGAATGGACATCCTTTTCAAGGAAGTGCTATACATAGATTATGAGAAGTTCCACATGGTTAGCCAGGACAATCCTAATGTATCAAGGGTCACTAAGGTAGACAGAAAGGTTCTCGAGTCAAAGCCTGAATGGGGATTACTCGTGTTATTTCCTGATGAAGTTGCATTAGTAGACATGTTACGGTCCTCATATCTAAACCCTATAGAGAACTTCCATGACTGGTACATCACTTGCACAACCTGTAATATCACTATAGAGAATGAATGATTAATCAGCACACCCGAACTCAATCTCTACCTCCAAGTACCAGATTTAACAACCCCACCATTCAAGACATCTCCTTCGGTCAAGACTCAAGATGCAACCTACCAGCCCTCGTAGGACTACTACACTAACCCCCTAGTAGGACTAACAACCCAACCATTCAAGACATCTCCAAGTCACCCCCTACACTGACCCCCTAGTAGGACTAACATGTATATCTCTCTAAACTCTGAAGAAAAAATAGTCAAGCTCAAATAACACTATCGGTCCCAGTCTGTAGTCCACACTAAAGTTCCAAACCACTTGAAGGCCACTTAAAAGGTCCCCTGAAAGAATCCATCCCACCTCGTCACCAATAGCACGAAAGTTACAGTACTCAATAACTGAACTTTTATCAAATACATTTGGATGCCCATCATCTGGATGTCCTTTGAGTCTGTTTTTTTAGCAGAAGAGTCCCCCTTATCCTCTCTCCTAATGTATCCCTATATAAAGCAAAATTTTCTATTATTATTATTATTATTATTATTATTATTATTATTATTATTATTATTATTATTATTATTATTATTATTATTATTATTATTATTATTATTATTATTATTATTATTATTATTAATGTTGTCCTCCCTCCCTTTGATGGCATAATAAATAGTTATTTCAAATGTTTTCATGCGTGCGTTGCATGTGATGATTATGAGTCTAGCAATGGATTAGAACTGACACCTAATAATGATGACTCTACGGACTTAAAATACTTAAAACACTTACAAAAACTTGGCCAAAGTCAAAATAAACGTATGTCTCCCAACGAGGATGACACAATATCCCTAAACTTAGGCACTCCCTAAAACCCTAATAATTATAAACAGGGTCCTCCCTAGATGAGAACCAATAAAAGGAGCGCACCAATATCCTATCCAACTTTGTAGATATATTCTCTTCATAATACATTGACATGCCTAGAATCAACCCAATTATCGTCATGCATGATATCCCCACTCTTCCTGATGCAAAATCCAATGACTCTGTAAGTTGATACCCAAATGGTATTTAAGAGTAAAGGAGGAAGTAGAAAAACAACTCAGCGTTGGTTTAATCTAAGTAATAGAATATCCCACTTGGTTAGCCAACATTGTACCGGTACCTAAAACCAACAGAAAAGTTTAAATGGGCATAAAATAAAGGTATTTCAATCGAGCCTACCCTAAGTATGATTTACCTTTACCCCACATTGACTTATTGGTAAATAGCATAACATACAACGCGCTCAAATCCTTCATAGACGGATTCATAGGCAAAAATTAGATAAAAATTCACCCTGATCACCAAGAAAAACCGGGTTCATTACCTCCCAGGGACATACTGTTATACAAGCATGCCCTTCGGTCTCAAAAATGTCGGTTCCACGTAGCAAAAAGAGGACACCGCCATCCTATACGACCTTATATACAAGGAAGAGGAGGTTTACGTAGACGACATGATCATCAAATCCAAATATCGAGAAGGACACATTCCAACACTTTGGAAATTCTTCCAAAGGCTATGCCTCTTCAAATTTAGGTTAAATCCTAAGAAATGTGTCTTCAAAGTCTCTAAAGGGAAAGTGTTCGAATATATTGTTAATAATGACAGAATCGAGGTAGACCCCACCAAGGCTAAATCCATACGAAAATTCCACTACCCAAAATAGAGAAATAGTTCAGAGGGTTCCTAGACCAAATAAAGTTCAAAAGACAATTCATCAACCAGCTTACCACCATCTTTGAACACATCTTCCAAATACTGAAGAAGGACTCACTTAAAGAATGGAACGCTTCGTGCCAGGAAGCATTCGAGAAAATATAAGAGTACCTCAGTTACCCACCGGTGTTATTACCTCCCAACCAAGGCAACCTCTCATCCTTTACATGTCTATAATGTATATGGTTGTCAAAGCCATGTTGGCCCAATACGTGGAAAGTTTCCTAAAGGAATGTTCCACCTATTATGTCATTAAGAATATAGTCTCCTATGAGCTCGAATACATATCCTCAGAAAAGGATTATGTATTTATTGTATGCATCACTCTAAGCTTCGTCATTACATGATGTCCTTTAGCACATGACTCATCTCCAAGATAGATCCCGTAAAATACCTCTTCGAGAAACTCGCTCTCTCTAATCTAATGGCCAAATAACTAGTGATGTTATTTGAGTTTAAGATCATATTCGTCACACAGAAAGACATAAAAGGACTATCCATCTCTAACCTTCTCGCGGGACAACCCTTGCCATGTGAAGAAGACCAAAATGAGGAAGAATTCTCCAACAAGGATCTCTTTGCCTTAAGCGATAGCGAATATGGGAACTCTACTTTAACGGGGCCTCTAAAAAAGGGGATTCAAAATTAGAATGATCCTTATCTATCCTGACTCACAACAACTACCAATTACTATCAAACTCACCTACGAATGCCCCTCTAACACAACCGAGTATGAGGCTAGCAACACATATCTCGAAATCTTCTTGGAAATGGGAATCACCGAGTTAAAAGCCTATGGAGACTCAAGCCTAGTCATCATATATATATTGTGCAAGTGGAATATTCAGGACAAAAAATTGCAACTGTATCGTGCTTACTTATAAGAGGTAGCTTTGTGATTCCAACATTCTGAATTCGACTTTGTCCCAAGGGATAAAAATAATTTCACAGATGCACTTGTCACCCTAGCCTCAATGATAGACATTCCAGAAAGAAGTATGAAAATCATGTTTATTATGACTAAACGGAACATCCCTTACTATTTCTTTAAGATTATTTTCATCGAGAAAACAGAAGTAGGACCCATGATGTGGTACTTCGACATATGGAACTTCCTCCATAAGAACTAATGCCCACTCGATGCCTCTCCAAGTGATCGATTCACCCAAAGATTATTATCGACCCAACTCATTATCTGTAGGGGATAACCTAATAAAAAAAGGTTCGACGGGGTACACTTATGGTGCGTCACTGAATATGAGACTCTCGAGATCATGGAAAAAATCCATATTGGCGAATGTGGTCCTCACATGAGTGGGAACACCCTCTCTAGGGAAATTCTCAGACAGTCATACTACTGGACTACCATGAAAAGTGATTGCACGAATTACGCCTAAAGGTGCCTCAAATGTCAACTGTATGCCCCATGGAAGAATTTACCTCCCTGAGAACTCTACTGCATGACCTCACCCTATCCTTTATCCGTCTGGGGGTATACATAAAAGGAAATATAACTCCTAAGGCCTCCACCGAGAACGAATTTATCCTATCACGAACGATTATTTCACCAAATGGGTCGCAGATGAATATTATGCAGTGATAAAAGTTAAGTAAGTGGTCAAATTCATACATCGAAACATCATTTTTTGCTTTAGTGTACCCCACAAATTGGTGTTGAAAAATGATTCTCACTTTGAGAAAGAGGTTTTAAGCTTACTACACAAATATGGGATTATTTAGCATAAGTCATCTTTATACAAACTGCAAACCAATGGAGAAGTTGAAGATACTAACAAAAATGTTAAAAGCATCATCAGTAGCATGATCGATAATTACAACGACTGGTTAGATAGGCTCCCATATGCCCTCTGGGACCATTGCACTTTAGAGAAAAACTTAAGAGGGGACACCCTTACTCATTAGTTTATGGCATGCAGTAGTCCTACACATAGAACTTGAGAAACCATCTTATGGGTCAGGCTTGAACGCCAAGTGGCCAAAACTGACCGGATCCAAGCCCGCTACGATGGACTAGCTCTCCTAAACGAGAGGAGGCTAAAGGTTGTTTATCACAATCTGGATACCAACAACGTATCACCCCAGCATTCGATAAGAGGGTTAATAAGTGAAACACACAAAGGTAAATCTAGTCCTAAAAGAGAATCTCAAACCTTCCCGAACTCTCGAAGAAAAATTTGCACCCAATTGAGGAGGACCATACCTCATAACTAAAATAAACTCTGATGGGGCAGCCACCTTGGCTGATCTTGACAGAGTCCCATTTTCCTAACCTTGTAACCACGACCGATTGAAGAAATTATTTCCTTAATCCCTTTGGTGGTGAGAAGTAAAATGACTATTTGACACTGTAAACAACCCATCTTGGTACCCCCTAAATACCTCCTTAGGCCCATAACACTCATCCTCCCATTATAAGATCCTAGATCTTAATCCAAACCTTGGTCCAGAGGCCACCTGGTGCTCCTGAGCCTCGTTTGACCACGACCAACCCACCAACGTGAGCGAAGCTCATTATAATCTCATAGGGCCCTGAATCCCCTTTCTAACGGCCCATACCGTGCACAAATCGGCCTCACAATTTGCGGATACCCACCTTTTTACTCCAAACCCTGGTCAAGCGACCAACTATCGCTCCCAAGCCCCGTTTGACCTCGGTCTAAGGGAATATCATTAAAACCTCATAGGTCTCTGAATACCCTTTCTAACGGTACATACCATGCACGAATCATCCTCAAGGTTTTGCGTATACTCACCTTTATACTCCAAACCCTAATTTAGAGGCCACAGGGAACTTTTGAGCCCCATTTGACCTTGGTAACTCTCCACACAGAAAGAATTACAATGAAACCTAAAAGGTCTTTGAATCCCCTTTTCAACAGTCCATATCCTACACGAATCGGCCTCACGGTACGCATGTACTAGCCTTTTTACTCTAAACCCTGGTCTAGAAGCCACCGGGTGCTCCCGAGCACCATTTGGCCTCGACTAACCCTCCGACATGAGCGAAGCTCATTGGAATCTCATAGGGCTCTTAATATCAGGTCCATACCAAGTGTGAATCGACCTCACGATTTGCGTGAACCAACCTTTTTACTCAAAACCCTGATCTAGAGGCCACTGAACACTCTCGAGCCCCATTTGACCTCAATTAACCCTCCATACCGAGCAAAGCTAAGTGAAACCTCAAAGGGATCTGAATCCCCTTTCCAACGTCCATACCGTGTGCATGATTTGGACTTATGGTTTGTATTTTATGTATGTTTTTTTGAATAAGTTCATTCGGGACTGCCTATAGGTGACCCATACCCCTTGCTTATCGGCATGGTGTATTTTGCTTCGCCAGCAAGGTAGGGGTGCTGATAGACCGACTAGAGGCCATGCCGACCGGCAACCCCCTTAAACCCTAATTTTTTACTATTTAAGGAGGCCATAACCTCATTCCTAGGGGCCCCTTTCTGATGTCAAACATTTTCCTCAAAATTAATGAGCTGAAATTCCATTTTTCCAAACATCCTCTCCATTTTCCTACATCATTATCATCCATCTTTCACCACAATTTTTACTCTTACCTCACCATCATTCAACCACCTAAAAATTGGCCCTATTACTATAAAATTAGAATTAAAGTTCTATCTAAGATTTACTATTATCCATTTACAACTAATTTAACTAGTAGTAGTTATTTACTTCTCTTTCCACTTTTGATGTATCTTTTATTTCGCTTCTTGACTTCAAAACTAATCACACTTTTTATTATTTTGTACACATAAAACTTATCTTGATAAAATATAAAAATCCAAAAAGAGGGTTTTCCTATAAACCCTAAATTAGAATTTCCTCATTTTCCACACTCCCTACACTTATGCATATTTTCTAAAAAACAAACTAAAGGAAGTTCTAATTTAGGATTTATGGGTTAAACCCTACCCTTGTGCACTTATCGAACTACGTGGAATTTGATTCCTTTTGGGCTACGTAGGCGTCCCGAGCCAATCTTGGGGTTCGAGTCTTATTTTCTCATTTAATCACTTTATATTTTCTTGCGTTTAGTCATATTGCGAATATGCGTACTCCTACATATTCATGTCCCACTCGATATACACACTCACTTATTTATTATGATTTGACAAACACTCACATTATATTTTTATATTTTTCTTTTTTACATTCCTTAGGATGATTCCGCTCCGTTTTTCCCATAACGTAAGTCGAAGGATTTGTTTACCCCTTTGTTCACACCTGAAAAGGCTGGAACCCCGGATGGTGAATTTTCTTCAATTAAAATCAAAGATAATTTCCTTTGAAAATATAAAACTCAATAGAGATGATGCGGAAGCGTTGTAAAACAGGTGATGGTTCAACTTTCAAAAATAACAACAAGTTTTAATTTCTCAAAACAAATTAAAACATAATTCAAGTCCTAGAATTTGCCTAAGTCATAATTAACAATTATCCAAAGTTAGGCCAAACCAAATTAATGCAAGTGACTTGAATTACACAATTTATCCCAATTTAAATTAGTGTGATAATTAAACCGATTTTATCTTGAATTAATCTAGCATGCGTTCTAAGTGATATAGAGCAAGATAAAATCAACAGTCACACTACACCGCGATGTACGAGGAAAAACCCACTAATAGGAAAAAACCTCGGGACGGCCCTAGCCTCAAATCCACTAAAAACGGTATTACAAAATACAAGACAAAAGACTTACTTCCTAAACTCGAACCCTCTCAAGCCGTGACGCTTCTTCTTGTATCGACCTCCCATTAGCGGATAACCAACGCAGCTCCACCGTGGTCTCGGAATTCACCGATAGGACTTTAAACGGTCACCGTCACCCGAACATGGAACCTTTCTCCAAACGGGTAGAATCTCAACAAAAGTCTTCTTTGTGATGGGGTGTAGAAGCAAACCCGAAATGTCTCTTGAATTCGGTAGAGAAAACCGGTGCCAAAAACTCCAAGTGAAGATATGTATATATGGAACTTGGAACAAATTATAAATGGGTGTAAACTAAGTGTTTAAAGATTTTTCTTTAAGTTGAAGAACACTCAAACATGAACATTTTCCTTTTTTTAAAATGATCTCTCAAACTCTCTCTAGGAGATGTATTAGAATGGAAAAGTTGTCTTGGAAAATGTGTTTCCCGCACATAATAATGTATGAAAAAAGTTGGTTGAAAACCAAGTGGAGGAGTGGGGAAAAACTGCAAAAAACTGCCAAATAACTGTTCCCGCTGGAAGCTCATTCGAATGAACTTGATTCTCGTTCGAACGAGACTTCTAACGAGCGACCAACCTACGCTCGTTAGAAGTTCGTTAGATACCTCGTTAGAACGAACATTCATTCGAACGACATATCGAACGACATATCGAACGACTGACCAGTTAGGGTCGTTGGCAAAACTCGTTCGAACGAAACTAGTTTTAAACGAAAAAACTCGTTCGAACGAAACCTGGTTCGAACGACAAAACTCGTTCGAACGAAACCTGGTTCGAACGAAAAAACTCGTTCGAACGACATTTCTAACGAACGGCCAGAAAGATTGAAAAATTCGATTTTGGCCCAGAAACTTTTATAAACTTTTATATACTTATTTTAAAGTTTCTAATTGATTCTTTCTGAAAATAAAATGCAGTTTTTATTACTCCTAACACCCAATACAAATTGTTCCAAGCTCCTATATAAATATAATTACATTCATACCTTGGGAGCATGGAACCTTAGTTGATGACGTAGAAACGAGGCACACAATCCGGCATTTTGATGAAGCTTTAAATTCTTTGCCGCTACATCTTCAACACACACTTCATAGGCTTGAGAATATTATAATCAAATACATTCCTATGAATAAATGTTTTTGTCCGGAATTGAGCCAAAACTATATATGGACTCAATTGGAAATTTGTGTCCTTACAAATCTCCCCCTTTGGCTATTCCGGGACAAAAACCAAACAAAAATCCTAAAGGGCCGTCAAGCTCTACTAGACTTAAAACATAACCCGCCCAAACTTGACTCAACCCAAGGATCAAACGCTTTGCCATAGAAAGATGCCGCTTTAGAATAATTCCTGCACACTTAAGCAAACTCATCAAATGCATAGGGAATATCAAAATATTAAATGCAATTAATTAATTACTCCCCCTAAATTAATTCTCCCCTTTATCAAACAAATGACATTTACTTAGAAAGACGTCTCCCCCTAAGATAAATCTCTACCAAACTAAGATACGATAATAATAGGATTAGATACCATTTCTCCCCCTATCATCATTCTCCCCCTTTTTGTTCGGGAATAGGCAAAGGATAAAGAACTAATAAACAACATGTTGAAGCTTAAAGTGGTAAGTCATGAAAGCATATGGGCAATAAACGCAAGGCAAAGACAAACAAATATCATACATATATATACTATAAATATACCAATAAGTACGTTGCATATATAGATAGATATAAACACACACATGACACAAAATACAATAAGTTTGCACACTCGTATGGCAAAAATGTGTCATATGGAAACGGAAGTGTAGGGGTGTGAACTAGCAACAATTAAATTTAGACCCAAACACTTAAGAAACGTTCACGGAGTTCTCATTTGATTGCAAACTTCATCACAGTTAAATATAGCCTCATGTGACAATATAAAGATTGAACTCAATGAACAAACATACACAATGCATACAAGCCTAGCATGATGATGATTCTACAAACCAAATAGAGTCATGACATTAAAGACATCTAGGATAAACGGACATTGTGCAAACCGTTGATATACCATCCAATTCTCCCTCAATAAGCATATATATTCTTTTACTTTTGAATGAATATATCAAACAAACATAGGCCTTGGCAATTGTTTTCTTTTTAATGCCAAATATTCTGTTTTTAGGCCTTTGGATCACGTATTTCTTTTAGATCCAATCAACGGTGGCTTACTATTCGCAAAGGATCACTTAGTCCTTTCGGAGCCCTTCCCCGTGCATATTTAAATTTATCATGTTTTTCATTTTCACACAAATCTCACATGCAACGGAATTTGACATGCACTAGTCCTCCTAGGTCATAGATATGTAGATGACTAGATTGGTAGGAGAACACCTCAAAAAGCTCAAATATAACATGTGATATTAAGATTTCAAAAGAGCTCGTGCATGTGTGAAAAGAGGCATATAGAAATAGAATCCATTTAAACAATACAAAATCCAACTACTCCAAAAAAAATGGTAAAGAACATTTTAAGGATTGAAAATCTAAACCAAAAGTTCTAGCCACGTGGGAGCGTTAAAGGAGGGATTCAAACACAAGTATATGCCACATAAAGTGTGTCAAACAAAAATACACACCAAACAAGATCTTTTTGAGTTTTTAACGTTTTTAATCAAAAAGAAAGATATATACTCAAAAGATTAAACAAAAATCATTTGTATTTTCATTAAGCATAAATGAAATAAATAAAACACAAATGATAAACAAAAATCTTTTTATATTTTTCAGTTAAATCAAACACAAAATATAATACAAAAAGATAAATAAGTCATGATTTCTAGCATGTGATATGAAATAAGGCAATGACTAGAAAATGACTAAACAAGCATACATTTAGCATATGAATATGGCATGAAGTACAAACGCTAAAGTATGCAAACACTAACACATTTATCCTTTAGATTTAGCAAGAGAGGAAGCATGTGAAAGTAAATGAGAATCAGAATCCCTATTTTGTAAGGCAACCAAGTCGGATTTCCTAACCCAAATTAATGAAGAGTTACTATCTTGGGGTGTAGGTACGTTAGCTATCGTGGTTACTTTACTATGGGATTTTCTAGGAATTCGTTTAAAATCTAAACAAAATTGCCTAAGATGACCTTTTCGACCACAATGTGTACAAGTAAGAACATGTCGAAAAGATTTATCTAAGGAGAGATCATTAAAAGCATTCCTAGAAGATTCTCCTAAAACATTGGTTTTGACTTTAGGGTTAAATTCATTAAAAGTATTGAAGCCTAAACCAAAAGTGTCATTTTTAATTTGGACCGTTCCTAACATTTTATCAAGTTTTTCCGAACGACATTCCAAATCAAATTTGACATTACTAGAATCTTTTAATTTATTTTCCAATTCTACAATGTTAGATTCTAGTAAAAAATTACGCTCTTCAAAAGCAAGAAGCTCCTTTTTCAAGGATTCCATTAAACCCCTAAGGCTATCTCTCTCGCCTTCTACGTATTCTAGCTTCTCTCGAAGAGTCCTCTCTTGTGTCCTAAGGTCTTCTATTAAGGCACTATCATCAACGACCTTGACACTCTTTCTTAAACAAGCTTCTAACTTCAAATTAGTTCTTTTCAAATTAATAGATTCTTTATATAATTCATGAAAAGCATTTTGAAGTTCACTCACATCAACCTCTTCTTCATTTTCACTCTCTCTTTCTTCTTCACTCTCACTATCATAAAAAATAAGAGAATCATGTATAATGACCTTGGAAGTGGCATGTGCTATAATTTCATCATTCGATGTGTTCTCATTATCACTCACATGTCTAGCCATAAAAGCCAAAAAAAATTTCTTAGTGGGGGAATCGGGCTTTTCTTCCTTATCACTATCACTAAGGGTTGCATTATATGCAGTGGGTCGTTTACCCTCTTTCCTTAGTTTAGTGGGGCACTCAAAAGCCCTATGGCCATAACCTTCACAACCAAAACATTTATCAGACTCGTCCCTATCAACATTTTCATTACTAGACTTAGGGATCTTTTCGGCTTTAGAAAACTTCTCGCTTTTATCATGTTTAGAAGTATCAAATTTCTTAAAATTATTTTTAACTTTATCTTTGTTAAATTTAAGAAATTTTCTAAATTTACGAGCAAACAAAGCCATATCTTCCGAGTCACTATCACTATCGCTCTCTACTACTTGTTTAACCTCTTTTCGGGCTTTTAAAGCAACGCCCTTTTCAATTTTCTTTTCAGTTTTAGAGGGAAACATATCTAGTTCATAGGTTTGTAAATCACCTACAAGCTCTTCTAATTTTGTAGAGGCTAAAGTGGGTAAAGAATTTAAAACGGTCACCTTAGGAATAAATCTATCGGGTAGGGACCTTAAAATTTTCTTTACAACACGGTCGTCAGGTATTTTCTCTCCCAAGTTAAAGGATGAATTAACAATATCAGAAAGTCTAGCATAAAATTTATCAAAAGTTTCTTTTTCATCCATTTTGATAGTTTCAAATTGAGTGGTGAGGTTTTGGAGTTTTGAAGCTTTAACGACACCAGTTCCTTCATGAGTTAATTGTAAAATATCCCAAGCTTCTTTAGCGGTTTCACACGTCATAATACGTCGGAATTCATCCGGTGCGACAGCGCTAAATAAGGCATTTAAACCACGGGAATTAAAATTTGCAAGCTTAAACTCATTTTCGGTCCATCTATCGATGGGTTTAGGAACACATTCATTTTCAATAAGATGAGTTGGTGGAGAGTACCCGGTAACAACAGACATCCAAACACGTTCATCGATAGATTTAAGTGCCGATTTCATTCACGCTTTCCAATACGCGTAGTTAGAACCATCAAAAATAGGAAATTTTGAAAATGGGGAAAAATCCATTTTAGCCAAAGATTATTTAAAGGATCGTTTAACGAAATAATTTATCGCTTTGGCTCTGATACCAATTTGAAAAGGCTGGAACCCCGGATGGTGAATTTTCTTCAATTAAAACCAAAGATAGTTTCCTTTGAAAATATAAAACTCAATAGAGATGATGCGGAAGCGTTGTTAAACAGGTGATGGTTCAACTTTCAAAAATAACAACAAGTTTTAATTTCTCAAAACAAATTAAAACATAATTCAAGTCCTAGAATTTGCCTAAGTCATAATTAACAATTATCCAAAGTTAGGCCAAACCAAATTAATGCAAGTGACTTGAATTACACAATTTATCCCAATTTAAATTAGTGTGATAATTAAACCGATTTTATCTTGAATTAATCTAGCATGCGTTCTAAGTGATATAGAGCAAGATAAAATCAACAGTCACACTACACCGCGATGTACGAGGAAAAACCCACTAATAGGAAAAAACCTCGGGACGGCCCTAGCCTCAAATCCACTAAAAACGGTATTACAAAATACAAGACAAAAGACTTACTTCCTAAACTCGAACCCTCTCAAGCCGTGACGCTTCTTCTTGTATCGACCTCCAATTAGCGGATAACCAACAGAGCTCCACCGTGGTCTCGGAATTCACCGATAGGACTTTAAACGGTCACCGTCACCCGAACATGGAGCCTTTCTCCAAACGGGTAGAATCTCAACAAAAGTCTTCTTTGTGATGGGGTGTAGAAGCAAACCCGAAACGTCTCTTGAATTCGGTAGAGAAAACCGGTGCCAAAAACTCCAAGTGAAGATATGTATATATGGAACTTGGAACAAATTATAAATGGGTGTAAACTAAGTGTTTAAAGATTTTTCTTTAAGTTGAAGAACACTCAAACATGAACATTTTCCTTTTTTTAAAATGATCTCTCAAACTCTCTCTAGGAGATGTATTAGAATGGAAAAGTTGTCTTGGAAAATGTGTTTCCCGCACATAATAATGTATGAAAAAAGTTGGTTGAAAACCAAGTGGAGGAGTGGGGAAAAACTGCAAAAAACTGCCAAATAACTGTTCCCGCTGGAAGCTCGTTCGAACGAACTTGATTCTCGTTCGAACGAGACTTCTAACGAGCGACCAACCTAGGCTCGTTAGAAGTTCGTTAGATACCTCGTTAGAACGAACATTCATTCGAACGACATATCGAACGACATATCGAACGACTGACCAGTTAGGGTCGTTGGCAAAACTCGTTCGAACGAAACTGGTTTTAAACGAAAAAACTCGTTCGAACGAAACCTGGTTCGAACGACAAAACTCGTTCGAACGAAACCTGGTTCGAACGAAAAAACTCGTTCGAACGACATTTCTAACGAACGACCAGAAAGATTGAAAAATTCGATTTTGGCCCAGAAACTTTTATAAACTTTTATATACTTATTTTAAAGTTTCTAATTGATTCTTTCTGAAAATAAAATGCAGTTTTTATTACTCCTAACACCCAATACAAATTGTTCCAAGCTCCTATATAAATATAATTACATTCATACCTTGGGAGCATGGAACCTTAGTTGATGACGTAGAAACGAGGCACACAATCCGGCATTTTGATGAAGCTTTAAATTCTTTGCCGCTACGTCTTCAACACACACTTCATAGGCTTGAGAATATTATAATCAAATACATTCCTATGAATAAATGTTTTTGTCCGGAATTGAGCCAAAACTATATATGGACTCAATTGGAAATTTGTGTCCTTACAAATCTCCCCCTTTGGCTATTCCGGGACAAAAACCAAACAAAAATCCTAAAGGGCCGTCAAGCTCTACTAGACTTAAAACATAACCCGCCCAAACTTGACTCAACCCAAGGATCAAACGCTTTGCCATAGAAAGATGCCGCTTTAGAATAATTCCTGCACACTTAAGCAAACTCATCAAATGCATAGGGAATATCAAAATATTAAATGCAATTAATTAATTACTCCCCCTAAATTAATTCTCCCCTTTATCAAACAAATGACATTTACTTAGAAAGACGTCTCCCCCTAAGATAAATCTCCACCAAACTAAGATACGATAATAATAGGATTAGATACCATTTCTCCCCCTATCATCATTCTCCCCCTTTTTGTTCGGGAATAGGCAAAGGATAAAGAACTAATAAACAACATGTTGAAGCTTAAAGTGGTAAGTCATGAAAGCATATGGGCAATAAACGCAAGGCAAAGACAAACAAATATCATACATATATATACTATAAATATACCAATAAGTACGTTGCATATATAGATAGATATAAACACACACATGACACAAAATACAATAAGTTTGCACACTCGTATGGCAAAAATGTGTCATATGGAAGCGGAAGTGTAGGGGTGTGAACTAGCAACAATTAAATTTAGACCCAAACACTTAAGAAACGTTCACGGAGTTCTCATTTGATTGCAAACTTCATCACAGTTAAATATAGCCTCATGTGACAATATAAAGATTGAACTCAATGAACAAACATACACAATGCATACAAGCCTAGCATGATGATGATTCTACAAACCAAATAGAGTCATGACATTAAAGACATCTAGGATAAACGGACATTGTGCAAACCGTTGATATACCATCCAATTCTCCCTCAATAAGCATATATATTCTTTTACTTTTGAATGAATATATCAAACAAACATAGGCCTTGGCAATTGTTTTCTTTTTAATGCCAAATATTCTGTTTTTAGGCCTTTGGATCACGTATTTCTTTTAGATCCAATCAACGGTGGCTTACTATTCGCAAAGGATCACTTAGTCCTTTCGGAGCCCTTCCCCGTGCATATTTAAATTTATCATGTTTTTCATTTTCACACAAATCTCACATGCAACGGAATTTGACATGCACTAGTCCTCCTAGGTCATAGATATGTAGATGACTAGATTGGTAGGAGAACACCTCAAAAAGCTCAAATATAACATGTGACATTAAGATTTCAAAAGAGCTCGTGCATGTGTGAAAAGAGGCATATAGAAATAGAATCCATTTAAAAGTTCGTTAGATACCTCGTTAGAACGAACATTCGTTCGAACGACATATCGAACGACATATCGAACGACTGACCAGTTAGGGTCGTTGGCAAAACTCGTTCGAACGAAACTGGTTCGAATGACAAAACTCGTTCGAACGAAACCTGGTTCGAACGACAAAACTCGTTCGAACGACATTTCTAACGAACGACCAGAAAGATTGAAAAATTCGATTTTGGCCCAGAAACTTTTATAAACTTTTATATACTTATTTTAAAGTTTCTAATTGATTCTTTCTGAAAATAAAATGCAGTTTTTATTACTCCTAACACCCAATACAAATTGTTCCAAGCTCCTATATAAATATAATTACATTCATACCTTGGGAGCATGGAACCTTAGTTGATGACGTAGAAATGAGGCACACAATCCGGCATTTTGATGAAGCTTTAAATTCTTTGCCGCTACGTCTTCAACACACACTTCATAGGCTTGAGAATATTATAATCAAATACATTCCTATGAATAAATGTTTTTGTCCGGAATTGAGCCAAAACTATATATGGACTCAATTGGAAATTTGTGTCCTTACAACACCGCACACATGTACACATGTATCACATTTGGGAGAAAAGGAGAATATCATCATAGCCCATGAGAGACTGAAAGGACGGAATGGATTACTAACATCTTCTTATTCCGTAACTTAGTCCCTGAACCCTTGACTCATTTGGTTTTGCAGGCATCAGTAAGTCTTGTGATGCCATTATCTCGGGACGACTACATTCTTTTGCCTGTTTTGTGCAAAATAGGCTGGCGCCTCCATTTCTACATTATCCCCCTTTTGCGACGATCGATTTTCATCCATGGTAGCCTACAAAGACCATCACGAGTAATGAAAAGAGGATTACCTCATCATCAAATCCCCGCAGGTGTGGAGGGAGATTTCTCCGATTATCTCTCCCCTCCAATTTTAAGGATGGTCCGCGTTGGAGGAATCTGACTCGGATGGCCACAGTGGTGACTGCGCTCGGGATTATTTTTAGAGGACTAGACTCTACTTCACATAGGTTTTGTTTTCTTTTCTTTTATCTCTCTACTTTTCTATATGTGTACATATGCTCCCACTTGAATGTTCTTCTTACTCTCATACTTAAATATTGTGTGCATGCCTTGTTCACATCATGATGTTTATACATTTCTCTCTACCATGCTCTTTTCATATCATATGTATATATCGTTTTCTTATCACATGTTTTACCTTTTACTCACTTGTATATTTTCACACTTTACTCACTTGTTTATATTCAACCTATTTCACTCCACACACTCTCACTCGCACATAATTGATATCACCTCTAGGTATCCATGTTTAGTCTCACTAACAAACTATCTAAGATTATTTTCACTTGTATATAGCTTAATGTTTACTCAGAGATTTCACACACCACTTGTAGATATCCATGCTTAGTCACACTATCACAAACTTCCACATTTCTCCCACTTGTATATATTTACATACCCTATTCCCTCACACATATTCACATGTCACTCTCTCTTAATGCTTGCTCAAACATTTCACACACCACTTGTAGATATCCATGCTTAGTCACACTAGCACAAACTTCCACATTTCTCCCACTTGTATATATCTACATACCCTCTTCCCTCACACATATTCACATGTCACTCTCTCACTTGGAACATGTTTCCCACTCACTTGTATATTCATATGCCTCACACTTTGTATCTATCACCATTCCTTGTATAGTCTCCATGCTCTATGTACATACTTACTAGTTTTACTCTCCATTTTTATTCCCCGTATCCCATGCTACTTGTATATCTTATGCTCTCCCTCATAGTGGTAGTATTTTTCACACTTAGGATACATAAACTACTCCATAAGATACTAATTAAGACTCATGCATTCTTTCACACTACGTCACTTGAGCATTGCAATATTAACCAAAATTTTGTCCCGTACTAGGGGGTCACTTCATGATGGGTCCCGATCACACCGGAAGTGGTCAGCCGAAGCGATATGATTCTCAATTTCCATTGGCCTAGTACCTTTGATGTATATTAAATGGTTCCCCCCGAATCGTATTGCTTGATCGAACTCACGACGAGAGGTATATAATAGGGAGTTTATTTACGTATGTCGAGTACATCGAATTCTCTCTCACACATATCGTCTCCACAAGGTATATTATTAGGCAATTCACGTACACTCAAGTATATCAAATGGCTTGTCCACACGTATCGATAAATAATTTCCCTTATAGGCAAGAGGTATACGCTACAATTCATGCCAAAAGGGGAACCCTTCCACTAATCCACCAATTGCATCACCTCATATAGGTGTCCACTTTAGGACACTCATACCTAGTTTGTCGGTTTCGACGCGAAACTCTGTCGAAATTTCAGGTCACTTTATCACCCAAATTTTTGTGCTATTTTTCCCATTTTTAAAACAGGATCCTGTCAACGAATATGAAAATAATCTAAACCATATCTTGCATCATGTACCTTATCCTTTCCCCAGACTCGGTTCCTGTTAGGCATTTTTCTTACATCCCAGGAAAAATATAATACAAGTGGAACTTAGTAATAATAACCATACTGAGGATTTTCCTTTTTTCCCATCTTTTTAAAAAAATATACCAAAAATATTTTCTTCCTTTTTCAAAAAAAAAAACAAAATACTAAAAATATTCCTCTTTCCCTTAAAATAAACCCCAAAATCATTTTCCTCTTAGGTGTGATCTCCTGCCCTAATTTTTGGCCTGGCTCCCTATTGGCTCCGATCTTTCCTCAAAATACCTCGAAGCTCTGATCCTTCCTTTTCTGCTTCTACAGAGTTTGATTTATCTCTTTGAAGGTTATTTATGGAAAATATTGAGCATGCAGCGATTGCCCAACTAGATCTAATGACGATATTTGCCCAGCTCAGTGCTAAGATTGACAACCTTTGGGCCGACACTCCCGAGCTCGAAATCCTATTTCCCCATGCCATGGGTCCACCTTCTCCTGAACCTTTATGGGTTCCAGAAGAGTATTAACACACCCCACGTGCCCTGGCTACTAATATGCCACCACTAGCTCAGCTACCAATATCGAATCTTACCCAATTAGGGGCTAATCTACCAGTGCCAATTGATCCTAATGATGATGAATTAAACAAGGTCAAGGAAGACCTTATGTTTCCATCTAAGATATTCAATCAGTTCAAGATCTCAGGTAATAATGGACTACACTCATATAACTCCCTATCTCAAGCCCAAATGTTCGGAGAAATTCAAAATATCGGATATTGAGAAGTTCGGAGGCAGCGGGCCTTCAATTGTGAACTTGCGTAGTTATCATCACGCCATGAATCTATTTGGGGTTTTAGAGGAGGTAATGGCCTAAATGTTCTAGTGAATCCTTAAGGAAGGTGCCCTTAGGTGGTTCATATCCCTCGAAGAGTCCATAATCCGCAGTTGAGAAGATGTATCCAAAGAGTTCATGACACAGTATGAGTATAATGAAGAGTTGGAAGTCACCCTTCTGGACTTAGAAGTTAGAACTTCTCAAATAAATCTAGGGGAATCAGTTAGTAGCTTCATCAGAAGGTGGAGAGAGAAAGTAGCAACATGAAAAACTAATCGACAGAGGAAGAACGGGTGAACATAGTGAAAATGAACTTCTTGCCCCATCCAAGCTTCAATGGGAGGTCAGTTCTACCCTTACTTCAGAGCCCTCTGGGAGGATAGGGTAGAAATTGAAAAAGGGGTCGCAAGTCATAAAGCAGATCTTGAATCAAAAAGTCCGATAAGGCAGTTCGCACCATAAAAGTTTGACAAGCCGGCCAAAACCTCATTCTCAACCATTAATAACATAACCCAAACTACTACTTCATGGACACTTAAAAGTTATCCTAACCTTGCTAAAAAGGAGCATACTGAACTTCATGTTCCCCTGTCAAAAGTGTATCAAACCTTTACTACCCAAAATCTCTGTAAACCTTTGAAACCTCGACCGTTACTAGACCATCTTCCCAAAAAATTCAAACATGACACCCATTGAGACTTCCACCAAATCACGGGGAATGACACTTGATGGATAAAATTCCATCAAAAATATTATCTAGAGTTTCATAAACAGGGGTATCATTGCCCAACCATCCAATCGTAAGCCCAATACCACCCATAATCCTCATCCAGTACACAAAACTGGGGTGAATGCCATCCTTTCAGAGCGAGATCTAAAATTCGACGCCTTAACCAGAATCAAGCCCATTGAATCAACCAATCTACCTACCATCTCACCCAAACCCTTCAAAATATATCCTTCCTTTCTCATCCAATCCTGCAAACCCTGTCGATCCAGATCTAGCTCTCCTTACTTGAGCATGTATTACCGTTCGTACCCGCT
The DNA here is from genome assembly GCA_949130495.1 of Sambucus nigra. Taxonomy (NCBI): domain Eukaryota; kingdom Viridiplantae; phylum Streptophyta; class Magnoliopsida; order Dipsacales; family Adoxaceae; genus Sambucus; species Sambucus nigra. The sequence continues at coordinate 704,507,146 of OX422211.1, forward strand.
CATAAGGGGGAGGCATGGAACTACTAGTAGTTTTAGATCAACTTCTGAAGTTCGATTTGAAATTTCCCTTAGAAATGGTCATTGACTATGAGAATAAACAGTGACCTATTTATAGAAGCTCGGTGGTGGGCCCGAGAATCTGATGAGTGGGTTATGCTTGCAAAAGAATTTATCCAAGACGACATTTTGCATGTCATGTCAGATTTGTTCCTCCAGAAGCGAAAGATATGAATTGTTTCCTTGTTGATCATGATTCTGAAACTCTAAGGGCACCTAGACCCTTCCTTCCATAACTTCCCCGCTGAATAGGAAGATCTGTATGATGAAGTCGTAGAGGTTATTGAGTGTATCAATTTTCATGGAAGGATGGCATTATTGCCATCGGATGGGGGACTATTTTGATAGTTCAAATAATGAATCAAACCTTAGGGAATCTAGCTCAATCTCTTCTTTTTGTGGGATGATCTCCTTCAAAGAATTTCTAATGGGTCAACAAGGTATCCATAGCACCCGAAGTAGATGTAGATATAGGGTTATTATTCTTCCCTGCCTCCGTTAACCAGATGACTCGATCTGGGCGATATTGCAAAGATTAATTTTCTCCGTCAATCAAAACATATACGGGAAAAAGAGTCACTGAGGAACTCTTGATACCAGAGATCATAGTTAAAGAAATTAGGGTCCTTGACCAGCTAAAAAATACTCGGGCCAATATCACCCCATGGGAGTTCTTTATATTCTCTTAGTTACACAAAAATGCCTTGATAAAGCTCCTCAAAGGACCCATAGTTCTTCCTATTACTAATCCTGAAGAAGTAGTGCATATGGTCGGATCCATGACTACTACTACATTCCTGTCATTCTTCAAATATGAAATTTAAAAGATCGGTTCTAATCATTACTATTCCCTTAACATCTCCGTTAAAGTCATGGGTTGGTTCCATTATCACTTGTTGCTAACGGGTTCGCCCCTAATGTCTACCCACTCAGAACCCTTAATTTCCTAGGGATAAAGATCAGTGACCTCATTCCAACATTCGCCGTTATGTATGCTTGTGACAGTACTCATCGATAAGTTGCGGGTTCCGTAAAGCTTCCACTAGGGGCTGGATCTTTTCGCCCTCAAACAGAATTCCAAGTCATCGACATACCCTCTTGATTCAAACTTATCCTTTATTGCCTATGGATCCATAGTATACGAGGGCTATTTTATTGTTTCTACCATAAATTAAAGTTATTTTCCAATGCTCAAGTCATCACAATTCTTGAGGATCACGATAATTCAAATGGTGTCAACACCAGCAACCCAATACTGTGGATTCAACACAGGGCCAATGATATATTTCTCTCTAGTTTTAAGATCGACCCACTTCCTGTCCCAGATGGGGATAATTTCAAAGGCCAAGCGTGTTCAGATAAAAAACCTCATGGGAATGTTAATGTAATTCAAATGTTTAAAAATGTGCACTTCATGCTCAAAATGGGGCTGGGTCAAGGACTATAGGTAATTCTTAATACAATAGTCCTAAACGAAGCCTTTTTCCCATGAGACCTGGGCTACTAACCACCACCGATTGAAATCAAGGCACTTCGTCAGACATATAAAAAAACAAGCTTAGAAATCAAAAAGACAATCTCAGGAGATTCCCTAAACGGGAGGTTTGTTAAAGAATGTGAGGATTTCCCCTTTTGAGAATTCACCGAACCGTGGTATAACCATACCGAGAAAAAGATGAAATCGAGAATCTAGATCCTCTTCAGAGATGAAGTCACTTAGGATGAAGAGCAAAAACATAAGGTGGAGCCTCCAATAGTCAAAGTTGTCAAAAGCACCATAAATTCTGGGGGCAGTGACACTGATGAGTCATTGGACCTAAATATGCTGGGGCTGGACCTCTTCATGATCCACTTAAATGTTAAACTGTTTGACCCATCTAAGAAGATCACCGCTATCGACGAACCCCTCCTCAATTGGCATGTCATTCATGTCCAGCCTGGGCCAGTCAACTTGACCCCTATTGTTCATACTCTCAAAGAAATACCCGAGTCTACTATTTTTTCTCCTATTTATAATGTAATTGTGAATGCGGCCTCCTTTGATGAGGAATTCAATTTTATATTCCATGGAAATATTTTTAATGAAATAAATGATGATCTCGAGTATCTTGTCATGCCTTACATTAAATGTCTTTATTCTAATCAAAATATTGATGAAGATAATTTAATAAGTGAACAATTCGTAACTGATCTCAATAAGGAAAATTATAAACAACATAATCACGTTCAAACCAATGATGACGGGATTATGGTTAATAATCGTGATTCTACATCCATGGGAGATTAAGATAGCATCCACCCTCGACGATCATGAGCAATTTTTTTAAGAGTTTCTTAAATAGTTTATGGATGTCTTTTCATGGTCCCATGAGGATATGCCTAGAAATGACCTAGAATTAACACAACATGAGATCCATACATTCCCAAAAAGCAAACCTATCAAGCAGAAATTGAGAAAACTACGGACAGAGTGGTCCCTCAAAGTCAAAGATGAAGTAGTAAAATAACTAAGCATAGGCTTCATTCACGTGCTCGAATATCCTACGTGGATGGAAATTATCATCCTTGTGCCAAAATTAGGTGGAAAATTTCACATGTGCATTGACTATCAAGATATGAACAAGGTATCATCGAAGGGTGATTATCCTTTGCCTATCATTGACATGGTCATAGATAACACTGCAAATCTTTCTCACAAATCAATTGTCGACGATTTCATCGGGTACAATTAGATTAAGATGCATATTAGCCATCAGGAAAAGGCCACCTTCATCACTCCATGGGGAACATTTTATTACGCATTCATGTCGGTCGGTCTCAAGAATGTCGAGGATACCTACCAAAGGGCCCCTATAACCATCATACATGATCTTATCCACAAGGAAGTTGAATTCTATGTTGACGATATTATCATCAAGTCCATGACTCGGGAAGGTAACATTCTTACCCTGAGGAAATTCTTCGAACCGCTACGATAGTACCAATTGTGACTTTACTCATAGAAATGCGTATTAGGTGTCACCAAAGGAAAACTCCTCGGATTCATGGGCAGGTAAAAAGGGATTGTGGCAGACCCTACCAAACTAAAAGCAATACTCAAGATGCGACCACACTAGGATGAAGAAAGAACTGCATGTCTTCCTAGGTAAGCTCTAATACATCAGTCAATGCATCATCCAACTGACCTCCATTTACGATCCCATATTCAAGATTCTCTAAAAGTACTCAACTAAGGCATGCATTAAGCCTTCGATAAGATAAAAGTATACCTCACTCTACCTCCGGTGCTCATGCCTTTTTAGTAAGGTCTCCCCCTCCTCTTATACTTGACTATCACCGACACTGCAACAGGGCCTATGTTCGCACAATACATTAAAGAATATCATAAGGAGAGAGAATGCTACTATGCTAGTCAAAAGCTAGTTAGGTACGAGGTAAACTACACCATATTAGAAAAAGTGTGTGACACTTTAGTTTGGGTCACGCGAAAGCTACGACACAATTTGCTCGTATTTTCCATCAAATTGGTGTCCCGAATGGATCCAATGAAATACCTGTTGGAGAAGCCCACCTTGTATAGCCATATGTCCTACTGGCTGATGTTCCTGAATGAATTTGATATCACTTATGTCACACAGAATGCTATGAAAGGGAAATCCATCTCTAATTACCTTGCCGATAATCCCATCGAGGGCACCGAGATTTAGACACGAGGACCTTAGGTGGTATATGTTCTTCGACAGAGCTACAAACAAGAAGGGGTATGGTATTTGGATACTCCGTATCACCCCTGATGATTCTCATACCCCAATTACCATGAAACTGGATTTCCCTTGCACTAATAACATGATAGAGTACTAGGCATGTACCTAGGGCTCAAGATTGCCCTTGAGAAAGGATTCAAATGCATGGATCTCTATGGAGACTCAACCTTCAATGTGGGGCAGATCCTTAGGAAATGGAAAGTAAAAGATGAGAAACTCCTACCCTCCATGCTAATTAGAAGAGATATCCTCCTAATTCAAAGATGTTACCTTGCATTACCTTCCTCTCCCAAGGAATAGCCTAACTGATGCACTGGAAACCTTATCCTATATGGTCGACATACCTGAGGGGATAAAAATGGCCCCTTTTCTAGTCCAAAAATAGGCTACACCCACTCACTGCTACCACATTGATCTCGTTACAAAAGAAGATCTAGACATGGTAGGATTATGATATTATAACATTTGGCGCCTACTCAAACATGAAAAGTATCCCCGAGATGCTGACAAGAAAGACCGTGTGAAAGTTAGTTGCTCAGTACATCATCTACGATAAAGCGCTCTTTAAAAGGAATTTCTAATGGAACACACTTGCATTGCATAACAGGGGCTGGGATCGAAGACATGATGCAAAAAATCCACAATGGGGGATCTGGGCCGCATATGAACAGTCATATGATCTCCAAGAAGATCACCCGTCAAGGATATTATTGGACCACTATGGCTCAAGACTGCACTAGTTATGTCCGAAGATGTCTCAAATGCCAGCAGTTTGCCAACCTTCAACACTTGCCTCCTAGGGAGATGTACAACATAACTTTTCTCTTGACCTTCTCTACCTGGAGCATAGAAATCATAGGGAAAGTCACTCCAAAAGCTTCAAATGGGCATGAATTCATCCTAGTGTCCATTGACTACTTCACGAAATGGTTCAAAATCGAGTCATACACGAAACTCAATGCGAAGAAAGTAGCCAAATTCATCTTAAAGAACATTATTTGTCGCTATAGAGTCCCCCACAAGTTGGTGGCAGGCAGTGGATACCATTTCAAGGCTGAGGTCACATAATTAATTGACGAGCATGGAATCCAAAGGCATAATTCCTCTCCTTAATGACTAAAAAGTAATGGTATTGTCAAAGCCACCAATAAAATCCTCAAGACCCTTATTAGTAAGATGATAGAAAGCTGCAGAGACTGGGCCGCCAGATCTCATATTCCCTCTGGGTCTATCGCACCTCCATCAGAACACCAACTGGGACTACTCCATATTCTCTGGTATATGACATGGAGGTAGTTCTCCCTATTGAACTTGAAGTACCTTATCTAATGTTTTTTCTCAAAAGTAAAGTCAATAAAGAGGATTGGCATCAAAACTGCTACGATGAACTTGTGCTCTTAGACAAAAGTTGAAATCCCTATATCACATACAAGGGTATCATCATCGTATTACGTGATCATTCAATGACAAGATCAAGGACTGCAGTGTCCAAGAAGAAGATATTGCCCTCGAAGAAATTATTAAACCTGTCTAGAATCTGAGAGGAAAATTCAAGCCCAATTGAAGTGGCTTGTATATCGTACAAAGAATCCTATCTGGTGGCACCGCTATGATCGCAGACCTCGATAGAGAAAAAATAGTGCGTCTAGTCAACTTGGAACATCTCAAGAAATTTTACCCCTAGTTTGACTCTCGTCGCACTACGACTCTTCTCAGTCCCTTCTATACTTAAAGAAATATCTTCCACTCTCTAGTCAGAACTATATAGGACCTAATGCTCTCAGAAGTCACCCTTTTTCAAAAAATAGAAGCTTGTAATTTTGAAACCCCATAGAGGTACATAGGCAGCCTATAAGGGACACATGGGGGCGATCCTTTCTCTCTCACAAAATGCTATTTTTTTTCTCCCTCCGAAAATGATGGTCTCCCTAATCATTTAAAGGAACAAATTGATTATGTATGCCTTAGTGATCGGTATATATTTTAAGCAAAAGAATTCATCAAAGACACAACAATATACGTTGAAATCATTCATTTTTATTAAAAAAAATAAGGGGTACAACTATTACATGAGATATTAGTAAGAGGAATGAAAAAAAACTCACTCCCTTACGAGCCTCATAGAAACATCAAAACCTAAACAACCCACATCATTACAATCTTCACAAAAATCAAGACATCTCAAAACTTAAGTAACCTTCTCACAAACAACCCTAAACCTACATAACCTCATTAGAAGATTCACATTACCACACCGTCCCCTCTAGAACCCAAGACTTGCCTTCAACTACCAGATGGATCCACTTCACTCATCGTTGCCTGTACTTGAAGGTACCCAAGAATCCCAATCCTGATTGCGATTCTGTATTCGCTCCGTACAGAAGAAAACACGACACCTTCATCCAAAGTGTCAAACATTACAAGCCATCTATAACTAGTCTCTTCAATAAAAATCTTCGTAACTACCCGCTTCCACCGCCACTTTAGATTATTCCTATATAAAAACCCATCCTCCCCAACAGAATTAGACAGATGGGTAGACGGTCAGTGGAACTGCCAAAAAGGCCCTAATATTTTTCTCAGTGACTGGGTCAAGCCCCCCATAGGAAATAAGTTAATTATACGCAAATGAATGATTTTCTTCCAACCCGCTTGGTTCAGAAGCTGCCATGGAACATAGAAAACATTTGGCAAATTCCCACAATTCAAATATACCAGTAATCACCTTATTATAAGACGATATGAAAATTCTGCCACCACGGTATGGAGCAACAAAGACTCTTGGCCCCATGCTCTATGAGCCAATTCACCTAGTTCTCCGTTGATGGGTCCAAACTGAAGAAAGATTGAGAAAAGAAATTTGGAATGCCCGACATAGGGTACTTAGTAGGGGCCTCCAGCAACAGTCTCTCAGATAAACACCGGAACAATATAACATGGCTCCCCCGTAAGAAATTGGCCTGACCTTCTTTCTAGGCATCCAGTCCATTCAGAGTCTCTGCCCATATTACAGCAAATGTACTACAATGCTAAGACATCCACAACAATATCATGACTACTTGAAGTCATTCTTAATGTCCCATGTCACCAAAAGAAGCATCAAAGTCAATCCTAGGGTTATGTCACCTGCAAATCCATTATCAGTGAAATCTTTTTGGCACACGGAGTTCAATACCGTGAGGAAGATGATACTTCTTTTGTGAACCAATGGTGGGGCAGCTGAGGGAGAGACATGGATTAACTCAACAAATAATACTCGAGGATAATGAGATAAATTAGGAATGGTCATTGTAACACTTGGGTTGACACCTAACATAGCAAAAAGTTGTTCATAAGTAGGGCACAATTCATCCATGATGAATCAGAAAACATGCTCTTTAAGATACTAGAATTGTACCGCCGCTTACAGAAGATTCCAATCTGTATGATAAGAAAGGGTGGAAATATGGTGGAAAGGAACCTCCTCTACTATCGCCACTGCACCTCCCCCATACTATTGGCCAATGTTGTTGGTACACTAGTACCCCTCCCAAATCCTGCTATAAATGGAGGCATATTCTCCATGTCATAGATATACGATGACATTAACCAGCTAGTCATGAAATCGAGGTAGTCAAGCCTATTGTTATGTCAGCATGGTGCGGGTAAGGATCACCCTCCATCGTCTAGGGGGACCTCAGGGTCATGGTCTCATGGGTGAGATTTTGGCTATTAGACCCATATTTTGCATACAAACCACCTATGGGGATTTCTCTTTCTTGATATGTCTTTTAAGCCTATTTTTTATGGTTTTTGAGCATATTCACTTACAAACCATCAATGATGTTACTGTACCTAGCTCGTGATGAAAGATTAATAGGCCATGGCCTCGTAAAGGTATGTAACTAGGGATGCATCACTATTCATATTTCTCTACACATATTGGCACTTTATGCCACTTTATTTCCCGTATGGTAGGGTTTTTACTACCAAACTTATGTTATTTTACATACAAGGACTTTTGTGCCTTATATTTACTCTCGAAAGACCTCTTTAGTCATGTTCTTGGGGGTGAAATTTCAATTTTGGACCAATTTCTGGGAAAACCCATTTTTGCACCATCATGGATGCAGCCTGGCATGTTGCCTTCCAATAGGTCTAATTCCCTATGCACAAGTTTAGCCAATCTTTGGCATGTTATTATTTTTAGATGAGAAAATTGCTTTATTCTGGATCAAATATGTCGTGAATTGCTTATCGACCTCCGCAACAAATTTTATGGCATGTGGATTGAGTTAAGGTTCTAAAGTCCAGGTCACGTGATTAGAAAATTGATGATTCCATGGACAAAATCCAATTAGGCAATTGACTTAAGGATCAGTAAACTGTCCAAGATAGGTTATGGAACCTTTTGTACTAGCTTTTTGGTTACTTTTAAATCCGAAGGAGTGCACTCGACAAGTTGTCCAACCTGATGAAACCATCTCGGGACACAAATTGTGTATAGTCTTATCACTTTCGATGGATAACTCTCTTTAAATATAGACCACGGCTGCATCCTTGTTGGCACAATAGATCACAACCTAGTTCCACTTGCCTTGAAATACCACATCTGTCTATTTTTGTTTAGATAGGTTGCATCATGTGGTTAAAGGTTGCATACCCATCTTCACACTTACTATATTTTAAGCTTGTTTGCTCTATACATTCTCGTGTTTGTCACTACAGTTCAGTTCATATCAGAGAATAATTTTCTAAAGACTAAAGTCTATAAGTCATGGAAGGAAGTTTCAGATTAAATCCCCATCAAATCAAAGATGTAGCACACTTGTTGAATTGCATTAACCACCTATATAAAGGCCAAGCCTCCCTTCAGGGCCAGATTAACCTCTTAGGGTATAGAATTCTAAAGTTAGAGTCGGCAGCCTTAACCACCATAAAGAAGGCCAGAGCCCCAAAAAATAAGGACGCAAGCAAGGCAATGAAGAACAGGAAGCAGAAAGGCTCTCCAAGAACTTTACACCGCTGAATTGCAGTTTGGAGGCTGTCCTTAAAAGCATTAGGTAAGAGAATCTCCTTAAGTGTCCTGAGAAGTTAAAACTCTCGCCTCACAAGAGGGATGGGAGAAGATGATGTTAGTTTCACTAATATCACGTCCACCCAACCAATGGATGTTTCTCTTTGAAGAATGAGGTTGAAAGGCTCATCAGGCACGAAAGGCTCTAGCAGTTCAAAGGGGACGTCCATAACTAAGACAGATGCGTGCTTACCTCTATACTTTAGAATATTTTAGATGTTATGGTTGTGCCAAAAAGAAACTTTGAATTTAAATATTGACTTTGTACTTCATGAGCACGCATATATTTCAATGCTGAGTTCTCACTCCATTTCCAAAGTCTTTTCGAAAGATTCTTAATTTAACAGGTTTGAAGAGAACCTAACAATCGATCATCCCGAATATTGACGTGAATGGGAGAAGGTGACCTTAAAAGAAAAGGGTGTGATGGCCTTAATGACATATAACACCCCTCTTTGTGTGACGGCTTTGAATGGCATATAGTACCTCTCCTAGCCTAAGGGGCTCATAATAACCTTTTCTAGCCTTGGGGGCTCATAATACCCTTTCCTACACGTAGGTGGCTTATAATTACCCAAATGTCTGGGGACAGCCATGAGTGGCATGAAAATAACAAACAGTCGTGGGTGGATTGAATATATACCTAGCTAGGGGAGGCTTGAAAATAACTTAAAGCAGGAAATCCAAGTGCACATGAAAAGTCCCACTTAAGATTGAAGGCCACAACCTAGTTAAGGAAAATGTAGGCTAGGGACATTGTGTCCGCAGTAAGGGAATTTAGTTCCCAAGAACCACTATAATTTATTTCCACCATGGAAGGCTTTCCACATTTCCAGAGCTCAATTGAGAACAAAAGTCCGCAGCTAGTACATTCAGTTCCCATGCACTACAATTATTATTACCATGACCCAAAGTTCAAGAAGGATTCAACATGGACTATAAAAAGTCTATAGACCATTTGATAAAGAAGCAGTTATAAAAGAAGCGTTCAAATACTTGTAAAGTGGTTACATCACAAAACCTGCAGAGATCAAAAGTATATTATAAAATACCTTATTTAAGTTCATGAAAGCCGTGGAATGAAAAATACAAGTTCAAAAGGAGATTACAAGACTAAGAGGTTGTATCTTCCACCTCATCATCTTCATCGTCATTCGCGGAGGTCTCTGTCTCCTCATCAACTTCAATTGTTGTGTCCTCATCCCTTTACTTCTTGGACAACTCCTCCGCAGCCTGTAGTTCATCAACGCAGAGAATATGATAAGAATCGTTGAATGTAATATCCATACCCGAATTATAAGACTTTAATTCTCAATTTAATCCTTCCTGAATATATAAATTCAAATATATATAAAAGAAGTATTAAAATACTATATAAAGCCTACAAAATTTCTAAATTAACCAAGGATGCTTGAAGTTTTAATAATTATGAATTAGACCCTGAAAACTTTAAACTATCATAACTTAACCTCTACTCACCGCCTAGACACAAACTTTATATCAAATTGATTCTCTAGAATTCACTTGATTAGAAATGATAATTCTAGCCCCTATAAATTTTTAAAATTACAAAAATACCCCTAAACTTTACTAAAATCACTTTTGTGGCGATATAAGTACAAACATCAACTAAGGACTAAAAACCAAATATTTTTTATTTACACACCACCCCTATCCATCTAAGCCCCCATATCAACAATTAATGGCAAATATCACGTGTTTGAACCATGAAAACATGTAAGGTTCAATTTTTTTTTCCAAAAATAAATCATATTATTCAGAAGGAGAAAAAATCCTTTCTCCAGTGGCAGAACAAGATTAACAACATCGAATTTTAAACTCCCTAACAAGTTCAAGACCCATACTAGATTTACAATCTGTGTAAGGGAAAGCTAGAAAGGAATCTCTAATGCCATTGCGAATATTGGAAATTAAAAATTCAGTTTTCATTGTCTGGTCATCATAAATAACTCTATTACGACCTTTTCATATTTCCCAAGTAATAAGCATAGGAATAATGATGAGAAGAGAAGAAAGAATAGCCTTTCCTTTGACTTCAATCCACCATGACATAAGTTCTCCTCTGATTGAGATGGAAGAAGTTATGATACCTATAATACCTTTGAAATGAGTCCAAATGGATGAAGCTATACCTGTGAAGAAAAGGTGGTCAATTGATTCTTGGACAGGTCTAGTGCAACAGTGGCATTGGGATACAATAGGAGTTTTGATTTTGGAAATTATATCTTCAGTAGGAACAATTTGATGGAGTAAATTCCACATAAAAATAGAAACTTTACTAGGAAGTCTCTTATTCCATATTGTTTTGAAAGAGAATTGAGGGTTGCTTTTATGTCTAACAACGTTCCAAGCTGATTTGAGAGAGAAGGTGCCATTGGGGTTGGTCATCCATTTGAGATCCCCATCAACATTGATCCACTCTTTAACCACTGAAAAAACCTTATGCATCCTTCTCCATACATGAGAAGAATTTATTTTGCAAGAAGATTCAAGGGGGCCACATCTTTTACAGTATTTATTTTTCGAAAATCTGCACCAGGGAGAATCTACTGTTAGAAATCTCCACCAAAGTTTGCATGAGGAAGCTTCAATATAATTAGAAATGAGCTTAATTCCTATTCCCCCTTCATCATAAGGAAGACAAAGAGACTTCCAATTTTTCCAATTCCTTTTCATAGTGTCTTCGGAAAACCCCTAAAAAAAATTGAGAAGAGATTTTCCAGAGTCTTGATAATGGAAATTGGAGGTTCTAAAGATGCAAATAAATGATAAAACATTGATTGAGTGACATGTTTTAAAAGAATAAGTTTCCCTCCTTCACTCAGTAAAAAAATAACCAAGCTAGAAAACTCTTTAAATTCAGTTCAAATCCACCGCCCATCTAAATTAGTGAACTCTCGTGCTCGAACACTATAAAACACCCACGAGTTCAGCCTTAAAACTCACCTCAATAGTGGTTTGAAAAAACCCAAATTTTCCCATAAAAAAGGTAACCCATGATTTTATGCATTACATTCAGTTCTTTTAATTCCAAATGGTTTATGTGTTGTTATGATGCTAGAATACATCAAAACTGTAGAATTATTTTGTGTAAAACAAGATCCAGGTGAAAAATATGAAAATTCCACCATTAAAGCTTGAGCTATAATGGATAACTTTGAAATAATGCTTAAAAGTCAAATTTAAAGCTTTGAATATCTTCACTAGAACCATCGGAACTCTAGTACAATGATCAAATCCCACGAAATCGCATAACAAGTTCTAATTGATTTAAAGTGTTTTCTGAATTAGAAAACTCAAAATCTCAAATTTTCTTTATATAATCAACCTAAATCCTTGAAATCAAAACCAAATTACCCCTTAATATAGCAGAAACCAATGTATGTTCATAATAATCCCTGTCATATTCTTGAAATCCACGAATGTTAAGTCAAAATTTCGACAAAACACACTTATGGAACTCACTCTATACCGCATCTCAATCCATAAAACCTATATATTTGGATTCCTTATGAAATTTTAGGTTGAGTTTGTTCATAAATCATCTCAAATTGTTTAGAAATGAAGGAGATATCTTCGGTGCAAAATCTGAAGCCCTAAAGTGAAAAATCGAGATGTTAAAGATGGGCTATTTGACCAGGAACATTGACCACGCACGAGAGGGTGCATGGACAATCAAAATTTTTTGGATTTTTTCCCAATGTTTTTATTTTATTTTTCTGGTAAAAATGGTATAAGGTAAGACCATTTTTGGTCAAGCCTAGCCTAAGTTATGAAAAAATGAGGTTTTAAGTTTAAAATATTATTCCTAAATTATAATTTGACACCTCCTGACTTTTCCAACTTATGAATTTGAACCCCAAACTTTACCTATAAGTACTTTAAAAATCTTTTAAGTCAAAAAGTCTTACCCCACAATTCAAATATGACCTTATGTCCAAGATTTTAATGTCCCAAGTTATTTATAATTAAACCCCTAAAACTTTAAAAGACAGTTATTTGTATAAACTGACAAAATCCAACCCCAATTCCAACAAATGCTTATTTGCCCAAACATTGTATACAGAGAACCTAGTACCAACTCCTCCCAATATCCTCTTTTGATCCATAAGAAGATCAAAATACCGAGTAAGTAGGTTTCTTTTACCTCTTTAATAGTAAATTTTGCATATTTGTTAACGGTTATTGATATCATTCAATGATAACCAATTTGATTCCAAGTTTGTGTAAAAATTACCATACTCATATATTATTATGTCAACTGATTGTTTTGATTATGATCATTCGGATCAAATTGAACCCTTCTCACCTAATAACTGATATCATAACAATTCGTTGTAACGATTCAGTTTACCCTGCACTTTTGCGCATTATTCTTATTGAAAAAGCATTATTATTATTATCTAGGAAGTAGACTGTCGTGTTATCTCATGAAAATTTTCTACTTGACCTATGGTCTCCAATGTTGAGAGTCGATTTTATTTCTACATACGTATGAGTGACACTTTAATTGTGTGCCTGACTAGTTATTATCCAAAGGTTTTGGATTATTTATTATTTGGTTTTATTGATGGCTTACTTATTTCTATACCCCCTTAGTGAGCTGGTAAGTATGGGATTCTCAGTTCAAAGATCCTTGATTTTCTTTATGTGACCCTTAATAAATTGAGAAATATGGGATTATCAACTTTAACATTATTATACGAACAATGAATTATATACACCCTCCACCTCTCATCTATACAAATATTTCTTATAAAACTGGTAAAGCCTACTTAGCATATTTGTGTTAATTCATTTTTCCTTCAGATGGCCCAAGAGAAAAATGATAGCATCTCTTCCCCTTTAGAGATAATACCAGTCACCTATTTACATACGTGACTGTATGGGCTGAGACTAAGCCATATGGGAGCAAGGAGTGGAACATTTTGATTTTTAACTTTATAATTCGTGTTTACAAATAAAATGTAATTCACCCCTGGGGTGGTAATACACTATGTGTACTATTTTCATAATGAATAAACTTTTGTTTTCTACCTTAACTTTAATTCATTGCTTTAAATATAATCTCTTATGCATCCATACCAAAAAGCAGGATGTGACAAGTTGTTATTAGAGCATGTTTTAAATTTAAAAATATCGCTAGGTTAGCATTTTATACAGGAATAGTTATAAGATATTAGCTATTTTATCTTTCCATAACTTCTTTTATTACTATTATATGGTAATTCAATCTTACAACATGGATGTATGGGATTAGTTTCTATTTAATGTGGATATTGGGCCAATGAACCTTTGGGAAAATACAGTCCGAGAAGAAACACACACAAAGCGTAGAGAAATAAGTCGTACGGTAGATGAGGATTGGGTTAGTTCCAGCAGCGATATAAAGCAACTTGTGCTGACTAATCGATGTTGGGAAAAATGCAAGCAATAAGGAAAGTGGATGGCTATGTCAACGGTCTAGTAATACTCTAGGAACCCATAAATCTTGTCTTAGCTGATTCACCACCGACTCCATTGATGTACCCAGATGCTACTTCTAATGGTGAAATCATAATTGGCGTGTCTTCTTATATGAGTAATTAAACAAATGATGACGATCCTCCAGAACTATATGATTACCTTGATATTCCAATTTTCGAATCTTCAAAAAATGATGCTACTGCTCCTAACTAAGGAAAATCCAAATTTAAAAGAAACTCATCTCTCCTAGTGTTATATAACAAAATAAAGTAGTGTACATAGTGTGTCTTACTAATCTTTAGGAGGGTGATTAACGTTAACTGTTGTAGCATAAGTACTGAATATAGAAAATGATATGATATAACAGTAATATATCATAGAACTCTATCATGTATAATATAATAGGCTTATGACATATTACTATTTTATGTTCTTATTTATTATTCTTACTATTCTATTATGTTCTAGGATGGTTAGTACTCAAATTCCCTCCACTGGAACTCAAATTGAACATACCCACACTGAAGAAATCATGCCATGTCTTCGGGAATTAACGTCTTTAGCCCGATAACAAAAAAATCATCACTCTGCTATAGAGGAAATCCGTAGGCTAAACGCTCTCAAATAATTTTTGAGACAATGACCTTCATCATTCCTTGGAAAGCCAGGTGCTAGTGAAGCTGAGAAGTGGATACGTTAAATTGTGAAAATTCTGAATGGAGTAGGAATAACAGCCAATCTCCTAGTAACTTTAGTGGATTATATGTTTGAAGGTGAACCTTATTTTTTATGGCAAGCGGTGTCGCGTAACCAGACAGTTGTGAATTTCACTTGGGATCAATTTGAAGAAATTTTCCTCAAAAATTATTTTCCTGAAGCCGAATGAGATCAACGAACCGTAGATTTCTTAAAATTATAACAAGCAAACCCGTTTGTAGCCCAGTATGAAGATAAATTTACCGAGATATCTCGTTAGGCCATTGAGTATGTGGATATTGAGTTAAAGAAATGCAAACAGTTTGAAAGAGGACTACAATCGACGATTAAGAATTATGTCGCTCCTTTACAGATCCGCGAGTATTCTCAACTTATGAACATTGCGGAAATTGTGGAACGAAATTCTTTCGTCGTACTACAATATTTTCCCCTGTTACTAGAAATAATCATGTGATTTAGAATTTACCTCAATCTCGACCTTAACCTTATACCAATTCAAATGGACAAGCTTATTTCCAGATTCGTCATAACACAACCTGTTCAGTGATTTATTGTCATGAATGTTAAGAATTAGGACATATCCGACCACCGTGTGCTAAATTAAGATCTCTTATAGTCCTTCGTTAGTTAGATAATTCCTCACAAAATACAAATTCCCGTCTTATCTGAAATCCACCCAAGCCAAATTCATCTAAGAAAATTGTGCCAGTCTCGGATCATGGAAATAATTATGTAATATTGTCTACGCAAAACTCCTATGACGTGATAGAAGGTACAATACTTTTTCATCATTTTCCATCACATATTCTATTTGATTCAGGATCAACACTTTCCTTTATCAGTATTAGACTAGCTAAATTATTACGATTACTACCTATAAATTTAATTGTTCCATTGGATATTGAATTACCTACGGGTTAAATCAATACACCAACATAAGGTTATAGAAATTTTAAAATTCAGCTTGGCTTAGGTATACTCTTTGTTTACTTGATAATATTAGATATATGCAGTTTCGACATTATTATCGTAATGGTTGCTCTGTCAAGACATTCTTCTTATATCGATTGCCATGCCAAGAAAATTTATTTTTGAAATGAAGAAAATTGTTCCTTTAGATTTCAAGGACCAGGTTCGTCTGAACCATTAAGTTTTCAAATTCAAAATTGTGCATTAATCCCAAGAATTTTAGAACAATTTGAAGATGTTTTCCCCGAAGAATTACCAGGATTAACCCCCTTCTCGAGAGTTCGAATTTAATATAAATCTTTATCTAAATACTCTTCCTATTTAGATACCTTCGTATTGAATGTCTCCTTTAGAACTTCGATAACTCCAATTAGATGTTCTTATTGAAAATGGTTTTATTCGCCTTAGCTCATCTCCTTGGGGAGCTCCTTTATTATTTGTCAAGAAACAGGTTCAAAGATTTAAATTATACATAGATTATTATAATATATTTAATCAACTTTAAGGAGCAAGGTTCTTTTTAAAAATAGATTTACTATCCGGTTACCATCAATTGCGAGTTAGAGAAGAAGATATTCCAAAAACTTCTTTTCAAACTCATTATGAAAATTTCGAATTTATTGTCATGTATTTTGGATTAACCAATGCACCCGCAACTTTTATGGATGTTATGCATATAATTTTTAGACCTTTTCTTGACTAATTCTTAATCGTTTTTATTGACAATATTATTGTTTATTCCCAAAATTCAGCAGAACATGCACAACATTAAGATATAATATTAGGTACTCTAAGAAACCATCGGTTATATGCTAAGAATAGCAAATGTGATTTTTTAATAAAGGAGACAAAATTTTTAGGGCATGTCATTTATGAGAATGAAATCCAAATTGATCCTGCCAACATTTCATCCATCCTGGAATGGGAAAATCCTAACAATATTACCGAGGTAAAAAGTTTTTTATGATTAGCTGGTTATTAGCGTCGTTTTGTGGAAGGATTTTCTTCTTTCGCTATTCCTCTCTTAAAGCTAACTAGGAAGGAAGTGCCATTTGTATGAATTGATGAATGTAGTCAAGTATTCCAAATTTTAAAGGACAAATTAACTACTCTTCCTGTCCTCACTATTCCTTCTAGTAATGTAAGCTATAATGTATATACCGACGCCTTGTTGCAAGGTTTAGGATGCGTTTTAATGAAAAATGATAAAGTTGTTGAGTATGAGCCACGATAACTCAAAAATCATGAAAGTAATTACCCTGTCCATGATCTCGAGTTAACAACTGTAGTTTTTGCTTTGAAAATTTGGCACCGTTATCTTTACGGTGAAAAATTTCAAGTCTTTTCTTATCACAAGAGTTTGAAATACATCATTACTTAAAATGACCTAAATTTAAGACGACGATGCTGGATAGAATTTTTGAAAGATTATTGATTTAAATTAAACTACCATCCAAGAAAAATAAATGTAGTAGCCGATGCCTTAATCCGTAATCTAATAGGAAGACTCCATACCTTGACTTCTTACGATATTGGTGCTACCATAGAGCAATATGATCTTCAATTAATACCCCATCCTCAAAATTCTTTAACATAATTGCATATCCCGAATTAAGAGAGAAAATCTTAGTCCAATAATCTCAAGATTCTTTTGTACAATCCCTTTAGGATAAGAATCACGACTTCGCATATGACAAGGAAATATGTTTACGACATAGAAATAAATTGTATGTATATGATGATTTATCTCTTTAAGAAGAAGTACTGTAAGAATCCCTTCGTTCTAAGTTCACGATTCAACTAAAAAGCTCCAAAATGTACCATACCCTATGTAGACACCCCATTCTAGTACCTCCTAACCTCTCCTTAGGTCCCTAGAACCTCCCTTCATCACTACAAACCTAAATCGTACCCCGAGTACTGACCTAGAGGCCATCAGGCACTCCCAGGATCCATTTGACCAAAAGTTAAACTCTTCAGCTCTATTGAATGAATTTTCAAAGGGCACTAAAACCCCTTTCCAACTGTCCACCCCGTGCGCAATTCTGACTTACGGTACGGACGAATGACCCGTTTTCCCCCAAAACTTGATTTCAAGTCCACCGAATGCTCCCAGGATACATTTGACCAAAGTCAACTCTTCAACTCGACTGAGAATGAATGAATCTTCAAAGGGCATTGAAACCCCTTTGCAATAGTCCACTCCGGGCCCAATTCTGACTTACGGTGCAGACGAACGATCTGTTTTACTCTGAATGGTCAGCGAACACTTCCAGGCCCCGGTTGACCAAAGTTAACTTCCCAATTTGAGTCAAACTCTTTGGAATGTCTAAATACATCTCCTAAACTTTCAAACGGTCTGCCCTGTGCACGATTCTGACTTACCATGCGGACGAACGATCCGTTTGCGTCCGATAATTCCCCGTCCAAAGGACTGACGGACGCCGTCGAGCCACATTTGACCCAAAGTCAACTCCCAGAACCGGCATCAGTCCGAAAGACTTTCTAAGGTATCTAAAGTACCTTTCTAAATGTTTTCCCCATGCCCAATTCGGATCAACGGTTTGCGCTTTACGATCAATTTTCCGAAGAAACCTGAAAGAGACTGACAAACGGTAGATTCCAAACCCTACCTATCGGCAGTGTGTCTAAAAACACTTGTCGATTGGCAGGACTAGGACTATGACGATCAGAAATGATCTGGGCCTATAAAAAGGAGGGCTTGACCTCATTACAAAAGACACAAGATCTGAAATCCATCACTCTCAGCGAACTTAGAAAACCCCTATCGAAGTCAGCGTGATTTCCACATCCAAATCCATTTCCAACCCTCACTTTTCATCAAACTTGGTTTATTACCTACCCTCCATCATCACCCAAGTGCAAGGGCTGCCCTCTAACATTCAAGATCAAACTCAAGATCTTCAAGCAGGTCCAACTTTCACAAATTCTCCTAAATTCGCATTAGCTTATTTGATTACTTAACACTTTTATTTTATCTTCCCACATATCCTAATATACTTTCTATTTAGTATTATCGCACATCTCTTATTTTCATATAAATAAAACCCAAAAAACAAGAAAAATAGGGTTTGCTCATAAATTTCAAACAGGAATTCTCATTCGTTTCTCACAACTAAAACGCTTTTTTTACACACATATAAGAGAAGTCCCCAGTTGGATTTATGGGAAAAATCCCACCCCTCGTTTTTCATGCGAACTATGTGGACTTCGATGCCTCTATAGGCTATGTAGGTGTCTCGGGGTAAAACTCGAGACTCGAGTCCTATTCCAACTTTTCTCCCATTTTCTATTTTTCTATATTCTTTAAACTAATTCTCCTAAAATCTATATATTTACATATGCATATATTTGTTCTTAATGGCGTATTATTCCGTATGCATTATCGTTCCATTATAATGATCAACGCTAGGATAATCGCGTAAATTCTATTTTATAATATTATTTTTTAGGAACATTCCTATGGATGACTCGATTTATCTCTTCCATGATACAAGTCTATGATTCCTATCTCCACTACATATACACACGCACACATATCACGGGGAAATAAGGGAAAATAGCAACAATCCATGAGACGTCGTAAGGGCGGAATGGGTGACAAACACCTTCCCATTTTGTAACTTTGCCTTTGACCCCTTTTCGAATCATTTTGGTTTCATATGTATCAGTGTATCTTTAAATGATGTCCTTCAGGATGGCTCCCCATTTTCTTTTGTCTGTTTTGAGTAAAATAGAGTGGCGACTCTATCTCTCTATATTTTTTACCTCACACATCACCGATACCGGTCGAAGCGCTCCCGAGAGGGATGCGCGGGACCGAGATCCTCTCAACACGGAGACGACACCCCCCTTATACGTCTCTCCCACCGCGAGGATCGGGTATGGACACAATGACGAATTCGCTGGGGACTATTTTGAGGGCTAGACTCTATTTACATGGGTGTTTTATTTTCTTATTTATTCCCCTATTTTGCATGTTCCCCTTTTCATGTGTACCTTATGCTTATCACACACTTGTAGGAGATTCTCCATGTACACTATGCACCACGTGCACCTAGGATCACATATATCCATATGTTGCACGCATCACCCATCCATACTTGGTATACCATTGGTACTTGTACTTGGCTCCCTATTGGGAATGATCAAGAAAGATACTCTCATCATAAGATACTAATAAGAGAATCATGCATGATTCACACGACATCACCAAAGAGGATTGTGATTGACCAAATTTTGTTCGATAACTAGAGGGTCACTTCACGATGGGCACTGGTCCGGCAGGGCGCAGTTAGCCTAAGTGATATGACTCTCACCTTCCATTGGCCAAGTAACTTCGACGTATATCGAACGGCTCCCCCGCATCCTACCACTAGAAATCATGACGGGATGTATATCACAGGGAACTCGTTCACGTATGCTGAGTATATTGAATCACTCTCACACGTACCATCCCTACGAGGTATATAGTGAGGCAATTCACGTACACTCAGGTATATCAAATGGCTTGTCCACACGTACCGATTGCCCTCAAAAGCAAAAACGTATATTGTGGAAGTCAAGCCAAAGGGGGAAACCCCTTCTGATTCATCCAACCAACTGCATACCCACATACAGGTGTCAAGCCTAGGACAAACATGTTAGATTGTCGGTTTCGATTCGAAACTCTACAGAAATTCCGAGTCGGCCGACCGCTCAAAATTTCACGCATTTTTAAAATGGTACCCTTCCTATGAGCATGGTTACAAGTCCAACCATATATTTTCATATGTTACAAACCTAACTTTTCTAGGCCTAGGTCCCGTTCGGCATTTCATTTTGCGTTTAGGTGAATTTAATACAAGTGAGAACATAGTAATAATAATCATGCTGAGACTCGTCTCCCAAAACATTTCTCCTTTCTTTATCAAAAATCCAAAAACATTTCTCCTTTTTATCAAAAATCCAAAAACATTTCTCCCTTCTTTATCAAAAAGCCAAAAATATTTTGTCTTTCGATCTCAAAAAGAAAAAAAATGTCAAAAATATTTTCATTCTTTATCTCAAAAATAAATCCCATTTTACGCCTCCTCAGGTCGATCGCACGCCCTTAGCCTGGCTCCTTATTGGCTTCGATCTTCAGTCAAATCAGCCCAGAGTTCAGTCCATTCCCCTGCTACTTCTTTCGAGTCAAGAATCCATCCGCTTTCCATAGAGAACACATATCAAGTACTAGTTGTGCAACCATATCTGACGGCAGTTTTAGCTCATCTCGTGCCCAAGATTGACAACCTCGAGACTAAGGTCCAAGAGATGAACCGAAACCAGGTTCTTATTCATCAAGAGCTCGAGGCCCTATTCCCTCACGCTATGGGTCCACCCGAGCCTATTTGGATTCCCGAAGAGTATCAGCATGCTCCACGTGCCCCTCCTGCTAATGGGCCGCCGCCTGCCCAGCTTCCCATGCCAAACATTACCCAGCCTGGGGATAACTTGCCTATGATCATTGATCCAAAAGAGGAAGAGTTGAACAAGGTCAAAGATGATCTCAAGATGCTAACTAAGAAATTCGACCAAGTTAGAATCTCTGGGAATTACATAGACTACACCCACATGTCTCCTTATCCTAAGGTGAGGTTACTCGAGAAGTTCAAAATGCCAAATATCGAGAAATTCAGAGGAAATGAACCCTCGATTGTTCATTTGCGTAGTTATCACCGTTATATGACTCTCTTATGGTCTTCTAAAGAAGTGATGGTCCAATTATTTCAGCAAACTTTGAAGGATAGCGCCCTCCGATGGTTTTTTGTCTCTCGAAGAGTCTAGAATTCGTAGCTGAGAGGATGTAGCCTGAGAATTCATATTACAGTACAAATACAACGAAGAGCTTGAGGTCACCTATTGTGATTTAGAGTTGCTCAAGCAAAACTACGGGGACTCAGTCAGTAACTTCATAGCTCGAAAGAGGGAAAAAGCAACCACCATGACCAATCGGCCATCCGAGGAAGAACAAGTCAACATAGTAGAACAAAACTTCTTACCCCATGTTCGAGAAATAATGGGAGGACAATACTATCCCCACTTTCGGGCTCTCAAAGAAGTCAGAGTAGAAATCAAGGAGGGTCTTGCTAAAATAGAAGTTGAACCAAAGAAAGTGTCCGGACAGTTCACCCGCAGAAAATATGATAAGCCCACCTATCCTGCAGTTTTAACCATTAATAACATTTCTCGACCAACCACCTTATGGGCACCAGAAAGCAGCCCTGTCCCAGTCTGAAAGGAATACACCGAGCTCCATGCTCCCCTTTCCAAAGTTTATCAAGCCCTGTTAAGCCAAAAACTTATCAATCCCTTTGACCCCCGTTCATTGCCAAATCCACTCTCAAGAAACTTCAAGGCAGATGAACATTGCGCCTTTCACCAAACTACTAGCCATACCACCGACCAATGCTTTCACCTCCGAAATATAATCCATGGTCTAATTGATGGGGGTACCATTGCCCCACCAGCCAATCCTAAGCCAAACACTACTCACAACCCACTCCCAAATCATACCAATGTTATCTTCCTAAAAATGAACCCAAAATTTGATCCCTCAACTCAAATCACACCCATATACTCTCCCAAACCTCTCCAAACTTTCCCATATTTCCTCCTACACCCTGTTAGCCTCGCTGATCAGGCATTGTCACTCCTTACCAGAGCATGCATTGCTGTCCATACCGGTTTTGAAAATAGAAGTATGGAATTATTAGAAGTATTAAAATAACTCCTAGAGTTCGGGATAAAATTTCCCCTACAGATGATCATTGATTCCCGAAGGTTTAGTACGCTGTTCTTGGAAGCACAAAAATGGGCCCAAGAGTGAGACAATTGGGTAGTACTAACCGATAAAGTCAGCCTAGATGATTTTGTCCATATCATGGAAGAATTATTCAGGAAAATCAATAATATTTACAGTATGACCGAGTTACTTGATACTCTGAAGCTACAAGGGTGCCTTATCCCTTCACCCTTATATATCCCCACATAATGGGAGGACCTGTACGAAGAAGCCATTAAAGTTATGGAATGCATTGACTTTACATGGAAAGACAGAATTGTTGCCACCGGATAGGGGGAAGAATTTGACAATTCAAGTGAAGAGAAAGCTTCATAGAAAATTGGTCGGGTAGCTGACAAGTGTGCGATGATATCATTTAAAGAACTCCTCAAAGAAATAAACAAGGTGGAAGAACAACTCGAGATCGATGAGGAAATAGGGTTCATGTTCTTCCCTTCTTCAGTAAATCACATGACCTGATCTGGGAGGCATTACCTGATCCCAAGCTTACCACCAGCCAATAACAAAGGGAAGGGCGTTGAAAACTTTCCTATCCCAAAGATGACCCTCGAGGAGAGCAAGATCCTTGATCAACTGAAGAAAACTTGGGCTAACATCACTCTATGGGGGCTTTTCATGTCTTCCCAGCTTCACAAAAATTCTTTGATCAAATTGCTCACTGGACCCACAATCCCTCCTTCTACCACACCAAATGAGGCGGTAAATTTAGTCGGATCCTTGACCTCTACCCGAATGCTATCCTTTTCCAAAGAAGAAATCCCCAGAATTGGGCCAAATCACAATCATGCACTCAACATCTCCGTCAAAGTTATGGGGAAAATCGTACCACTCTCTCTTGTGAATAATGGATTCGCCTTGAATGTTTGTCCATTAAGAACCTTCAAATGCTTAGGACTGAAGGAAAGTTACCTCGCTCCATCCTCCACTGCTGTACGTCCCTATGATAATACTCCTCGAGAAGTTATGGGATCCATAAAACTTGTAATAGGGGCTGGCCCTATAAACCATGTCGTTGAATTCCAAGTTATTGATATCCCAGCTTGTTTCAACCTGTTGCTCAGACGACCTTGGCTCCACAGTATCAAGGGTGTGTCTTCCTCGCTCCATCATAAATTGAAATTCATCGACGTCGGATGAGTCATCACCATTTTAGGTGATGATAAAAATGCCGAGGTTGCAAGCACCAAAAATCCAATCATTGAGATGTAACACGGGTCAAATGATATGCTCATATCGGGACTCTGAGTTGAGACACTTCTACTCCCGGCAGGGGACGAATTCAAAGAAAGGGTTTGTCCAGAATACGACCCTCATGGCAATGTCAATGTGATTAAGAGGTTCAGAAACATGCACTTCATTCCTGGGCTGGGGCTAGGATAAAGACAACAAGGGATAATTGAACTCGTTGAACTGAAAAAAGATTTCCCCTTGTGGTTTGGAGTATCAACCGTCAGAACAAGAGCTCAGAATGATTTGCCAGTATCAACCAAAGAGAATATTAGACTGCATCTAGACTATCCCAGGTGACTCCTTGAATGGAAGATTCATTAAAGAGGGTGAGGACTTCCCCTTTTGTGGCCTTCTGGAACCCTGGGATGACCGTACATGCAATAAGATGAAGCCTGGAATGGAGATATTTTTCCAAGATAGCTACGCATGGGCCGAAAGTTCCCGACACCATGTATAACCATTCATCAAAGATACCACAGATTCTGAGGGAAGTGACTCCGAGGATTTGTTTGACTTACAGACATTGGGGCTGACACTTTGCGTGGTTCATTCAGGCACTACATCACTGGATCCATCCCACATGATTAAAGATTCCGATACACCTCTCCTCAACTGGCATGCTGTGCCAGTTCGACCTATTGAAATCCCACCTAACCCCAATGTTTACCCAATCTCTTCTTCTATTGTTTACCATTGCTCAAATGTAATCGAGACCTCTTTTGATGAGGTTCTCAATGCTATTTTTCCTATCAATGAAATAAATGAAGATTTTGAGTATCTTGCTGTGACTTACATTAATTGTTTAGATTCTAATCAAACTTTTGATGATGGTGATTTTGCAAATGAAAAATTCTTAACTGATCTAAATAAGGTTAATAACAAACAACATAACCGCGTTCAAGTTAATGAATAAGAGACTGTTATTATTAACCTCGGTTCTAGTATCCAACTGTGCGAGATTAGGATATGGGCTACTTTTTGCTACACTGTTATGCCATTTGGTCTCAAGAATGCTAAGGCTACGTACTAGAGGGATGACACAACCATCCTACACGATCTAATTCAAAAGGAAGTCGAGGTCTTATTGGATGATATGATTATAAAATCCAAAACTAAAAAAGGTCATGTTCCTGCCCTTGCTTCTATACCTAACCATAACCGACACTGCAGCTAGGGCTTTTCTAGCCCAATACATTGAGGATTCCCTTAAAGAAAGAGCCATCCATTATGCCAGTCGCAAATTGGCTGAATACGAAGCCAACTACACTATTTTAGAAAAATCATGCGTCGCGCTTATTTGGGTCGCCCAAAAGTTGCGACACTACATGCTCGCCTTTCCCATTAAACTTGTATCCCGAATGGACCCCATCAAGTACCTTCTTGAGAAAACCACATTATCTAGTCGTATGGACCGATGGTTGATGCTCCTAGCTGAGTTTGATATCATGTACGTCACACAGAAAGCCATGAAAGGAAGAGCCATCTCTGACTACCTTGCTGACTACTCCATGGAAGAAGCCGACAACTGGATCTCTGAATTCCCAAATGAAAACATCCTCTACGTCGATCAAGATGACTTTCGATGGCAAATGTTCTTTGACGGCACTGCCAACAAAAAGGGATATGGCATTGGGATACTTCTAATCGCCCAAGATGACTCCCACACTCCCATAGACATCAAGTTGGATTTCCCATGCATCAACAACATGACTGAATACGAGGAGTGTACGGTAGGCCTCAAAGTTGCTCTAAATAAATTTTTTCAATGCCTAGATGTCTACAGGGATTCTGCCCTCATCATTTGTCAAGTGCTCAAAAAATGGAAAGTCAAGGATTGGGCTGTAAACGGATATTCGAAAATCCGCATCCGTTCGATATCCGAATCCGAATTTACGGATATTTATCCGAAAATATATAAACGGATACGAATATGGATACTCTATAAAAATATCCAAGAAAATGGATACGGATACGGATAGTACTAGTATCCGACACGGATAATCCGTATCTGATACGGAGTATCCATTTTTATCGGATATTCGTTTTACCGGATATCCGTATCCGTCACGCATATGTTTAAAATATTACTAATAATATTAGTATTAGTATTACTAATAAAATAATATTAAAAAAAACTTAATCGTTTATTCCCTAAAACAAAATAAACACATACCCCACTCAAAACAAAAACACCCTAAAGTTATTATTTTATTGGGTATATTATAAAATGTCATGTATTATTATTTTATTGGGTATATTATCATGGAGTTACACTAAAGTTATAATACACCCTATCACACACAACATACACCCATTAAAGAACATATACTCCACTAAAAAAAACTAACTTTATTTCATTTCTCTTTCGTACAAAACAAGATAAAAGAAACCCTCATGTGGTTGTTAGTTAGTTTCCTTAATTATAAATAAATATAAGAGAGAAACACAAAAAAATGTAAGAGAGAAACAAAAAAGTAAAGAGTTGATTTTGATTGTAATGAGAACTGAAGTTAACAACAGATATATTATATACAAAATAAAAATGTATACTTATCAAAATAAAAATATAAGTATGTTTTAAGACAAAAGGTTCCTGAGGTTATCATTCTTAATAAATTTGATTTAATCTAAAAGGTACATACTTATTTCTACTGTCATGGAATGTGACTGTTATTTTTTTGGATGGCTTTAGCTTATATGGTTGTAAAGTATGGACGACTTTAAGCCATATTATCATTATGGAAGGATGCTATTATTATGGAATCAATAATTGTTAATGTTAGGAGGCAATAATTATGTTATATATTTATTTGGATTGGATTTCATTAGATTGGATATTTTAATAGTAATTTTTTGCGATGGCTAATGTAAATGGATACAGATACTATCCGAATCCGAGGTATCCGAGCGGATACGGATATGGATAGTTGATTTAAATATCCCGCGGATATGGATACGAATACGGATAGTACATTCAGATAGCGGATACGGATATGGAAAACATGGTATCCGATCCGTATCCGTCCGTTTACCACCCCTAGTCGAGGACGAGAAACTCAAACCCTTCTATGCCCACTTAGAAGAACTAGACTCCCAATTCCAAGATATAACCTTCCATTACCTACCTCGAACAATGAATAATCTAGCCGATGCCCTTGCTACCCTAGACTCTGTGGTCGACATGCTCGAAGGAATAATAATGGCCCCCTTCCTAGTTCAAAAGCAAGATAAACCAACCCATTGCTACCACATTAAGCTCATCACTAAAGAAGATCCCGAGCTAGCCAATTATTGGTACTATGATATCTGGCACCTTCTCAAGCATGGTAGGTATCCCGAGGGTTCCAAGAAGAAAGATCGGGAAACCCTTCGAAGACTGGCCAACCAATACATCATCTATCACAAAGAACTGTTTAAGAGAAACTTCGATGGAACCCATCTACACTGCATTGTAGGCACTGACATTGAAGAGGTAATGCAAAAAATCCACAGTGGGAAATGTGGGTCCCACATAAATGGTCACATGATTGCCAAGAAGATCGTCAGACAAGGCTACTACTGGACCACCATGATCTAGGATTACACCGCCTATGTCCATAGATGCCTCAAATGCCAACAATTTTCCAACCTTCAAGCCTCCGCGAGAGTTATACAACATGACTTCTCCCTGGCCGTTCTCCACCTGAGGTATCGATATCATAGGTAAAGTCACACCCAAGGCCTCCAACGGGCATGAGTTTATCCTAGTTTCCATTAATTACTTCACCAAATGGGTCAAAGTCGAGTCATACGCAGTCCTAAATGCTAAGAAAGTGGCCCAATTCATCAAGAAAAACATCATTTGCCGATATGGGGTCCCGCATGAGTTAGTGTCAGATAACGGGTTACATTTCGAGGCAGAAGTCACATAAGTGGTCAACGAGTATGGGATTCAGAGACACAAATCTTCTCCTTATTGACCTCAAACTAATGGTGCAGTTGATGCCGCAAACAAGAACCTCAAATCCATCATCAACAAGATGATCGAAAGTTATCGAGATTGGGCCGACCGAATCCCATATGCCCTCTGGGGCTATCAAACCTCAATCCGAACCTCTACTGTGGCTACCCCTTACTCTCTAGTCTATGGCATGGAAGCAGTCCTACCCATGGAACTAGAAATACCCTCATTGTGCATCATGCTTGAAAGCAAAGTCAGTGAAGAAGACTGGTACCTAAGCCATCTTGACGAGCTAACCCTCCTAAATGAAAGGAGATTGAAAGCTCTATACCACATACAAGGGTACCATCATCGTATATCGCGATCATTCAATAAGAGAGTTAAGGATCGCGGTGTCCAAGACGGGGATTTAGCCCTCAAAGAAATAGTAGAGCCCATCTGGGACCCCAGAAGGAAATTCAAGCCCAATTGGAGCAGCCCATACATTATGAAGAAGATCTTGTCCGGCGGTTCCGCCATGCTCACCGACTTAGATGGAGAAGAAATGGCTCGTCCAGTCAACCTGGACCGTCTTAAGAAGTTCTACCCCTAGTTTGAAATCTCGGTACATTACGACTCTTCTCATCTCCCTTCTATTCTAAAAAAAATATATTATTTTCTTATCTCCGAGAATGACAGTTCATTCTAACATATACTTGAACAAAAGGATTATGCATACCTTAGCGATCGGTAAATATAATTCAAAAATAAAAAATTCATCAAAAGGCAAAGTTGGATGATAAAAAACTTGATTATTTCACTAATAAGAAATTACAGTGCAATTACATAACGAACAGATAACTCCTTTCCCCCAACCTTCCTAAAAAGCCAAATAAATTCTCAAACTTATTCCCCATTACAAAATAAACTCCCCAAGAGTCCTACCCACAGCTACCATAGAAGATCGCTCCATCATCGTCATCTACATCCTGGGTTCCCTAAGCTTCCCCTGCCTGGATGGAGTGTCGCAGACGCTCCATAGACCGATAAGCTCGAACCAGTCTAAAAAAAACTACCACACCTCCCTCCATGGTATCGTATAAGACAAGCCACCTTTGTCCAGTCTCCACTACCAACATCTTGCTGACCACTCTTTTCCACAACCACTTAATATTATCCCTGGGGATGTGCCAAACTCTCCCAACAGAATAAGAAGGACGGGTCGACGGACGCTGACTCTCCCATAAAGAGCCAAGCCGCATGCGCAAACGCTCTGTTAGATCTTCTATTGAAAATAAATCTCATGTCCAAGGTGGCACGACCTGCTCCCATCCAAATTGGCGCATAAGACGCTAAGGAAAATAGAAAGAGGTCTGTCTGATACCAATTAGTCGGACATACGGGTCTTCCTCCAGCTCCAGAATAGGCAGCAACTGTCCCCACCAAGGCACTGACCAGCGCAGATTTAGAGCCCCATGCTTCATAAACCAGTTCTACCAGCTCTTAATATCCAGGACAACGCTAATGAAATGGCACGAAAAGAAGTTGGGTACAGCCGAAAAAGGGTATTTCGGAGGAGTCACTAGGTGGAGCCTTTCAGAAAACCACATAAATAACATCACGGGGCTACCCCTCAGAAAGTCAGAACGACCTTCTCACCAGGCATCCAGGCCATTCAAAGTCTCCACCAGTATCACTGCTGTAGGATTGCGATGGTAACACATCCATAAAGTAATGACTATTAGTTATGGGTCCACTAGTAGTTCCCCAGCTACTAGCATCAATTTCGAAACCAAGCCCAAAACGATGACTCCTGCATATCTAGCATGACCAGCCTCTTGTAAATGCACAGATAGCAGCACCGCCGGAAGGGGAATCATTCCTCCAGTAACCAAGGATTTACCCACCGAGGGCGAGACACAGAGAAGTCCAACTAACAGTTCCCAAGGAGATTGAGAAAACTAAGGCATAGCAGCCGCCACACTAGGATTTACTCCCAACATGGCAGAAAATTCCACATAAGTCGTACAAGCTTCTTCCAAGCCAAAACGGAATACGTGGTCTTTGGGGTACCAAAATTGTACCGCCGCCATCAATATGCTCCAGTCTATGGTCGATAACGCCATACAGAGACTCGACGCATTTATAAAAGCATCATAGTCGACGTTATAGGAGCACATTGCCTCCAAAGCCTGAAGGTAGTTGGCAAACTCAACACTACCAGGGAGAGCAATCTCACAGAATAAGAAAGATAGAATATAAAGGTGTGATGAAAGCACTCCACCCTTACCCCTTTTTATACTTGAAAACCAAAAAAAAACATAACCCCTGCAGAAATCAGAGGAAATCCTGCCCCATAAGGTACCAAAGGTTGAAGAGGGTACCAATCAAAACTTTGATTGATTAAACTGGACTGACCTGCCGATAGGCAGGACAAGGGTCTTGCCGATCGATAACCTACTATTTTTAGAAACTTCCCTTTTTTCCTCTTTTGTCAAAATTAGAAAAGTAAAAAAGAAAATTGATATTCTCAACAAAATTTTAAAATTCCCTTCCATCTTTATATAAATTCTCATTTTAAATAAATCTTTCCTTCAAATCCCAAAAATATTTCTTTTTACGGTCTCAGCAGCAAAATAAAAAGTGCATATGCATTCATTCATTCATTACTAACAGAAGATAATAAAAAACTCCATTGCATTGCATAGATATTTTTCTGTGTTACATCATTTTTGCAGGAAAATAAAGAAAAGCAGAAAAACAACAGGACTCAACCCGAACCCACATTTTCTCTCTCTCACCCTTCCCCTCTCTCTCTAAGAACTCCCATCCCTATGACATACTCTCTTTCCCCTGTGACGAGATGATGCACCACCATTAATCGAACCAGACTCCTCCCCGGAAGAGGTAGACGACACCAAGAAAGAAGGAACAGGGATCGCATCCCGAATATGGGCGATCGCCGAAGATATCCAGTCTTTAATATCCCTTAGCCAAGTGGTGGACACCCTGACTTGCTGCAAGAAAATGCAAAATCGGTATCAAGAAGAAAAGATCAAAAGAAACCAAAAAGAAGGAAAAGAGAAGAACATATAGATATACCAAGGATGAAGAACCTCCTCTCTCAAGCCCAACACCTTCGGGTCCATCGCATGAGGACGATGCAACATAGGCACCATCCCTCCATCAGCCCCCCAGATATTGTATGAAGGGGTATACAACCTCACAAAGGGGACCTTCGAAGTCACCGCCACCACCGTGGGAGGACCCCACTAGCCGACTCGAACCCAGAGGAGGGAAAGGCAGTGCATCATATATGCTGGGCACCATCAGCCAACTCGTCACGAAGTCCATATAATCATACGGTACAACCATATCAGTGTACAACAGATAAGACTCGTCAATCATCACCGCGATCCTCACATCCTCTGGAAACAGCCACTCCAGCCTCAAAGACATAGGGGGCCTCATAGGTGGCACCACCACCTCCTCCTTAATAATCTATCAGACCACCCTCTCCCCGTGATACCAAGAGTGTCCAAACTCATGCGCAGCAAATGCCTCATCCGCGTATTCACCCCAATAGACCCTGTGTCCTGAACAGTCATCCCCCAAGGGTAAAAGGTCACTAGAAAAATCCCTAGAAGATATAAGTCAATACAGAATCAGAGCACACAAATACCAGGACTGAAGAAGAAAAAAGTTTTACCCTATCACTGGTTAGGCCATTTAAGACCTGACTCACCGCCTCCAGAGAAAGAGAGTTCCTCAACTGTTGATTGGCTTTCCACCATCGATACAACCGGTAAAAGTGCCCAACAGTCTCATCCTTTAGAGAAATCAGTTGGGTATTACACCCAATCACCTCATAGAACCATGTCTGCCAAATACAAAAATTTGCGATAAAAAAGAGACGCATAAGGAAAATGCGAATGCATGAAAGGAAAATGCATAAACTAAAGAATACCTTAAGAAGATACGTGGCTCCAGTAAAAGTCTGTCGGTAGTACCGGCTAAATGCATACATAGAAAAATAAAGGGTCGCCAAATTCAGGCTCCCCAATCATAGAGAGGGATGTTCGAAAACATCCTCAAGTATGGCAAAAACCATAAGTGGACAACATCGACGCTCGACGCCACCAAAAATCCCCCCAACACCAGCAGAATAAATAGTCGGGCCATCTGCCTCACCTACAGCCTGTCCTCCACATCAATCACCCTACCCAACAAAATATCCCTCAACAGGGATAGACGAATAGAGTCCCTAGATACTATCCTCCCCACATCACCG
Organism: Sambucus nigra; assembly: GCA_949130495.1. Lineage (NCBI taxonomy): Eukaryota > Viridiplantae > Streptophyta > Magnoliopsida > Dipsacales > Adoxaceae > Sambucus > Sambucus nigra. Next base: position 704,539,483 of record OX422211.1, read on the forward strand.
AGCGCCGCCCACACCGCCTCCAACCTCACCCGCTGAGAACGATCCACCTTTATCTGCTCTCCATCATAATCCAGCCCCAGTAGCTGTTGCATGTCTATGGGATTCACAGTCATCTCCCCAAAGCCAAAATGGAAGGTGTGGGTAGTGTCCCACCACCTCTCCCCTAGAACGCATAAGACCGCCGTCGAACGAGGCATCCCATCGAGCACGAATGCCAGTCGCCCAAAGCCTGCCGACGATACTACTAAATGCACCACAGGTGGAAGGTACTCCCAAACATCCTTAAGCCCTGTCATCCCTCAGGCACGCATAGTTGAAAAATAAACATTAGACTGTCAAAAGAAAAACCTTATCAAAATCCAAGGAAAAAACTAAATCACCAAAAAAGAATGCCAAAGGTCATTTTTTTTTACTTACATAACCACTAGGGTTCACCAACCTAGAAGAGAGATGACGCGACGGCTCCCACAGTAAAGTCCGCTCGTCCTCCACTAGCTCAAATGCATCAAAAGAGTTCTCACTACCCAAAGTAAGAGGAGCCCTAGCCCTCCACTCTATATTCGCCCAGTCATCAACAACCAACCACTCCCTGTGTACCACAGTGATCACAACAGCGACCATTTTTTAGATTGCGGAATGCTAGAATGATTCGCAGAAGAAAATCCCAGAAAGAGAGAAGGCAAGAAGCTATGAAAAATGTGGGGAACCCACCCTCTTTTTATAGGAAGCCAAGGGTCATGCCGATCGACACTGCCCCCAGCTATCGATCGGAACTGACCTTCCACCTTCTCGAGGTAGTCTAATAGTCCATGCCACTGCCGAATGGAACCCTCCACACCATGCCGATCGGCACTCCCTTAAGTTTTCGTACGGAAACTCCCAGAAAATACCAGCAGAACCTGAAAAATCCTCAGAAAATTCCTAAAAATCCTAAGGACGGTTTAGAACAATTTTACCAAGAAAATATCACACTCCTTCAAGTGAAACCCCTATTTCCCTTGCGGTACTCTCAAAGGCCAAGCAGATCTCTCCTCGACAACGTCCCCATAGGACCTCTAAAATATCTCAAACTTCAGGTTATCTCCTATTCCCCAAAGGTCTCAAATTTCCCCAAGAAATACGCCCGAACCCTGGACCACCTAATCACTTCCCTAGTGGAACTTACAACATCAAATTGGCTGTTTCCCCGCAAAGTATCCAAATGATACAAAAGTTATTCCAGAAATCAGCTCCCAGCTCAAATCAAAATCATGAGGAAATTTTTCGGGCAGAGTTCCTCGAGAATATTTCAATTTAAGCCCTCAGAAGTGGCTTCGACTTGAAGAATTGGTCATCTTAATTTAAGCCCTGGGAATTGGTTTCGACCCGCATAATTGGTCATCTCAATTTAAGCCCTCGAAATTTTCTTCAACCCATATAATTGGCCATCTCAATTTAAGCCCTCGAAATTGGATTCGACCCGCAGAATTGGTCATCTTAATTTAAGCCCTTAGAATTGGCTTCAACCTGCAGAATTGGTCATCTCAATTTAAGCCCTCAGAATATTGGTCATCTCAATTTAAGCCCTCAGAATTGGCTTCGAACCGCAGAATTGGTCATCTCAATTTAAGCCCTTGAAATTATCTTCAACCCATATAATTGGCCATCTCAATTTAAACCCTCGGAATAGGATTCGACTCGCAGAATTGGTCATCTCATTTAAGACCTCAAAATTGGCTTCGATCATCAAAATTGGTCATCTCAATTTAAGCCCTCATAATTGGCTTCGACCCGTAGAATTGGTCATCTCAATTTAATCCATCATAATTGGCTTCGACCCATAGAATTGGTCATCTCAATTTAAGCCCTCGGAATTGGCTTCGACCCGCAGAATTGGTCATCTCAACTTAAGCCCTCAGAATTGCCTTCAACTCGCAGAATTGGTCATCTCAACTTAATCCCTCAGAATTAGCTTCGGCCTGCGAAATTGGTCATCTCAACCAAATCCCTCGGAATTGGCTTCGACTCGCAGAATTGGTCATCTCAACCTAAGGCCTCAGAATTGGCTTCGAGCCGCCGAATCGGCCCCCAGCATCGCTTTAGGTCCTCAAAATTGACTTAAATCTATGATCATAACTTCCTTTAGATCATCCCCGGTATTCCCCCTAGGTCCTCAGAATCGACCTCGAGCCGCAGAATCGGTCATCCTCATTCTTAGGTCCTCAGAATCGGCCTTGACCCTCTGAATTGGTCACACTCTTTAAAAAACATCATGCGGTGTCAATTATACGGCTATCGTTTGTTCCAAACTCATCCGTCAAGGGGCTCTGTAGACACGCCATTCTAGTACCCCCAAACCTCTCCTTAGGTCCCAGCACCTCCCTTTATCACTATAAACCTAAGTCATACCCCGGGTACTGACCTAAAGGCCATCGACCACTCCCAGGCTCCATTTGACCAAAAGCAAAACTCTTTAGCTCGACTAAAACTGAATGAATTTTCAAAGGGCACTGAAACCCCTTTCTAATGGTCTGCTTCGTGCGCAATTCCGACTTACGGTACGGACGAACGACCCGTTTTCCCCTGAAACTTGATCAAGAGGCCACTAGACGCTTCCAGGCTCTATTTAACCAAATTTAACTCTTTATCTCAACTGAGACTGAATTAATCTTCAAAGGGCACTGAAACCCCTCTCCAACGGTTCGCTTTGGGCCCAATTCTGACTTACGGTGCACACGAACGATCTGTTTTACTCTGAAAGGTCATCGAACGCTTCCAAGCCCCAGTTGACCAAATTCAACTTTCCAAACTAAGTCAAACTCTTTGGAATGTCTAAATACATCTCCTAACCTTTCCAACGGTCTATCCCGTGCGCGATTCTGACTTACCATGGGGATGAATGATCCGTTTGCGTCCGATAATTCCTCGCCTAAAGAACCGATGAATGCTTCCGAGCCATATTTAACCCAAAGTCAACTCCCGAACCCGGGATCAGTCCAAAATACTTTTGAAGGAATTTGAAGTACCTTTCCAACGGTTTACGCCATGCACGATTCGGATCAAGGATTTGCGCTCTACGACCGATTTTACGAAAAAACCTGAAAGAGACTGCCAATCAGCAAGTTCCAAACCCAGCCTATCGACAGTGTGCCTAAAAACACCTGCTGATTGGCAGGACTAGGACTATGCTGATCAGCAATGCCCTGGGCCTATGAAAAGGAGGGCCTGGCCTCATTGTAAAAGACACAAGATCTGAAATCCATCACTCTCCGCGAACTCGGAAAACCCCTCTCGAAGTCAGCGTGATTTCCATATCCAAATCCCTTTCCAACCCTCACTTTTCATCATATTTTTCATCAAAATTGGTGAATTAACTATCCTCCATCATCACGCAAGTTCAAGGGCTGCCCTCCAACATTCAAGATCAAGCTCAAGATCTTCAAGAAGGTCCAACTTTCTCAAATTCTCCTAAATTCGCATTAGCTTATTTGATTACTTAGCACTTTTATTCTCTCATCCCACATATCCTAATATACTTTTTATTTAGTAATATTTCACATCTTTTATTTTCATATAAATAAAACCCAAAAAATAAGAAAAAGAGGGTTTGCTCATAAATTCCAAACGGGAATTCTCATTCTTTTCTCACACTTTTCTCACAACTAAAACACTTTTTGTTACACACACACACACACACACACATAAGAGAAGTCCCCGGTTGGATTTATGGGATAAATCCCACCCCTCGTTTTGCATACGAACTACGTGGACTTTGATGCCTCTATAGGCTACGTAGGTGTCTCGGGGTAAAACCCGAAACTCGAGTCCTATTCCTACTTTGCTCCCATTTTCTATTTTTCTATATTCTTTAAACTAATTCTCCTAAAATCTATATATTTTCATATGCATATATTTGTTCTTAGTGGCGTATTATTCCGTATGCGTTATCTTTCCATTATAATTATCAACACTAGGATGATCGCGTAAATCCTATTTTCTAATATTATTTTTGAGGAACCTTCCTATGGATGACTCGCTTTATCTCTTCCATGATACCGATGATTCCTATATCCACTACATATACACATGCACACATATCATGGGGAAATAAGGGAAAATAGCAACAATCCATGAGAGACCATAAGGCCGGAATGGGTGCCTAACACCTTCCCATTTCATAACTTAGCCTTTGAACCCTTTTTGAATCATTTTGGTTTCGTATGTATCAGTGTATCTTTGGATGCTGTCCTTCAGGATGGCTCCCCCTTTTCTTTTGTCTGTTTTGAGTAAAATAGACTGGAGACTCCATCTCTCTACATTTTTTATCTCACACATCGCCGACGCCGACCGAAGCGCTCCCGAGAGGGATGCGTAGGATCGAGATCCTCTCACCACAAAGACGACACCCCCTCCTACATCTCTCCTTCCGCGAGGATCGGGGACGACCACACCCTAAAAAAATAATATTGGTGACCAAATATGAAAAATGATATCGAGAATTTTGTAAGAGATGTCTTACTTGCCAATAAGTAAAGATAGAATACCAACACCCTTGTGGACTTCTCAAAACCTTACCAATTCCCAAGTGAAAATGGGATCATATTACCATGGATTTTATCAGTGGACTACCTCCTACATCCCAAGGATATAATCCCATTTGGGTTGAACTGACTTTTGCTCATTTTCTACCAGTGAAAACCACCGATTAATTTCAAAAGCTCAGTAAACTCTACATTTGAGAAATTGTCCGATTATATGGGATTCCTTTGTCCATAGTGTCAGACAGAGATTTTGGTTTTGTAGGAAAGTTTTGGCAATCACTTCAAATTGCAATTTGTACCAAACTTCATTTGATTACAACATTCCACCCCCAAACGGATGGGCAATCAGAACATACAATTCAAACATTAGAAGATATGTTATGAGCTTGTACGTTTGATATGCCCAAAAATTGGAATGAACATTTACCTTTGTTGAGTTTTCTTATGATAATATTTATCAATCAAGTATTAAAGTTGCCCTGTTTGAAGCTTTATAAGGAAGACATTATTGTTCACCTGTATGTTGGATAGAATCAGGAAATAGTCAACAATTTGGTCTCGAGATAATCCAAGAAACTACTGAGAAGATACAAAAGATTTGAGAAAAACTGAAGACAACCCAAGATCGTCAGAAACGTTATGCAGATCAACGTCGGAAGCCCTTAGAATTTCAAGTTAATGACCAAGTATTTTTGAAAGTTTCTCCTCGAAAAGAAATTTTACGCTTCGAAAGGAAAGGAAAATTATCCCCTAGATATATTGTACCTTTTAATCGTATTGGCCCTATAGCTTATCAATTAGAATTACTTGTAGAATTATCAAAGATTCACAATGTATTTCATGTGTCCCAATTATGCCAATATATTTCTGATCCCTCTCATACCATCACATGGTAAGAAATCTTTATCGAACTAAACCAAAAATTTGAAGTATGCCCTATTCAAATTTTGGATCGCCAAGTGAAACGTCTCAAGAACAAGTATTTGCGCTCTACGGCTGATTTTATGAAAGAACCTGAAAGAGACTGCCAAACAGCAGGTTCCAAACCCTGCCTATCGGTAGTGTGCCTAAAAACACCTGCTGATTGGCAGGACTAGGACTATGCCAATCGACAATGCCCTGGGCCTATAAAAAGGAGGGCCTGACCTCATTGTAAAAGATAGAAGATCTGAAATCCATCACTCTCCGCGAACTCAGAAATCCCCTCTCGAAGTTAGCGTGATTTCCACATCCAAATCCCTTTCCAACCCTCACTTTTCATCATATTTTTCATCAAACTTGGTGAATTAACTACCCTCCATCATTATCCAAGTGCAAGGGCTGCCCTCCTACATTCGAGATCAAGCTCAAAATCTTCAAGAAGGTCCAACTTTCTCAAATTCTCCTAAATTTGCCTTAGCTTATTTTATTACTTATCACTTTTATTCTCTCATCCCACATATCCTAATATACTTTTTATTTAGTATTATCGCACATCTCTTATTTTTATATAAATAAAATCCAAAAAACAAGAAAAAGAGGGTTTGATCATAAATTCCAAGCGGGAATTCTCATTCTTTTCTCACACTTTTCTCACAACTAAAACACTTTTTGTTACACACACACACACACACACACACACACACACATATAAGAGAAGTCCCAGGTTGGATTTATGGGATAAATCCCACCCCTCGTTTTGCATACAAACTACGTGGACTTTGATGCCTCTATAAGCTACATAGGTGTCTCGGGGTAAAACCCAAAAATCGAGTCCTATTCCTGCTTTTCTCCCATTTTCTATTTTTATATATTCTTTAAACTAATTCTCCTAAAATCTATATATTTACATATGCATATATTTGTTCTTAGTGGCGTATTAGTCCGTATGAGTTATCTTTCCATTATAATTATCAACGCTAGGATGATCGCGTAAATCCTATTTTCTAATATTATTTTTTAGGAACCTTCCTATGGATGACTCTCTTTATCTCTTCCATGATACCGATGATTCCTATCTCCACTACATATACACATGGACACATATCACGGGGAAATAAGGGAAAATATCAACAATCCATGAGAGACCATAAGGCCAGAATGGGTGCCTAACACCTTCCCATTTCGTAACTTAGCCTCTGAACCCTTTTGTAATCATTTTGGTTTCGTATGTATCAGTGTATCTTTGGATGTTGTCCTTCAGGATGGCTCCCCCTTTTCTTTTGTCTGTTTTGAGTAAATAGACCGGAGACTCCATTTCTCTACATTTTTTACTCTAAACCCTAATTAAGAAGCCATCGAGCACTCTCGAGCCTTCTTTTACCCCGCTCAATCCTCCAAACTTAATAAATCTCATTGAAACCTCATAGGGCTCTGAATTCCCTTCCCGACAATCTATACCCCGTGCGAATCAGCCTCATGGTTCGTGCGTTTTCACCTTTTACTCCAAACGATAATGTAGAGGCCACCGAGTGCTTTCGAGCCTCATTTGACCTCGATTAACTCTCTAAACTAAGCAAGGATCATTTGAATCTCAAAGGTCTTTGAATCCCATTTCCAACGGTACATATCGTGGGTGAATCATCCCCACAGTTCATGCGTACCCACCTTTTTACTCTGAAGCTGGTCCAGAAGCCACCGGGCACTCCCGAGACCCATTTGACCTTGGTCAACCCTCCAACTTGAGTAAATCTCATTGGAATCTCGTAGGATTCTGAACTCTCGGTCCATACCATGCACGAATCAACTCACATTTCGCGTGTACCCACCTTTTTACTCAAAACCCTGATCTAGAGGTCATCGGGTGCTCCCGATCCCCGTTTGACCTAGGTCAACCGTCCAGACTTTGAAAATCTCATTGAAACCTCATTGGGATTTGAATCCCCTTTTCAAGGGTCTATACCATGCATAAATCTTCCTCACAGTTTGTGCGTACTTTCCTTTTTACTCCAAGAACCCCACGCCTAGAGGCCATCGGGTGATTCCGAGCCTCGTTTGACTTTGGTCAACTCTCGAACCTGGGAGTGGCCCAATGATATTTTCTAGGGATCTAAATACCCTTTCCAATAGTCCTAGCCGTGTGCAATTCAGACTTACAATTTTCATTTATGTCCATTTTTTAGAAAAATTTCGCTCCAGACTGCCTATAAGCACCGCACACCCCCTGCCTATTGATAGGGTGTACCTTTCTTCGGCAATAGGGCAGGGGTGTGCCGATAGGCAGGCCAGGGGTCATGATGATTGGCAGTCCCTCAAAACCTATTTTTTTACTATTTAAGGAGGCCATAATGTCATTCTTAAGGGGCCCTTTATGAAGTTATAACATTCTCCTCGAAACTAGTGCATCGAAATTCCATTTTTCCAACCTTCCTCTCCATTTTCTTACATCATTCTTATATATCCTTCACCACACTTTTTACTCTTACCTCACCATCACCCAACCACATGAAAATCAGCCTCTATTACTACAAAATCAGAATTAAAGTTCTATAGACGGTCTACTCTGAGTCTTATCCATTTACAACTCATTTAATTAGTAGTAGTTATTGACTTTTCTTTCAACTTTTGATATATCTTTTATTTCATTTCTTCACTTCAAAACTAATCTCACTTTTTATTATTTAGTACACACAAAACTTATCTTCATAAAATATAAATAATCCAAAAAGGGGGGTTTCCTATAAACCCTAAATTAGAATTTTCCACACTTTTTACACTTATGCTCATTTTTTTAAAAACAAACTAAAGAAAATTCAAATTTAGGATTTATGGGTTAAACCCCATCCTTGTGAACTTATAGAACTATGTAGACTTTGATGCCTTTTGGGCTACGTAGGCATCCCCATCCAATCTTGGGATTCGAGTCTTATTTTTTCATTTAATCATTTTATATTTTCTTACATTTAGTAGCATTGCGAATAAGCATACTCCTATATATTCGTCTCCCGCTCGATATACACACTCACTTCTTCATAGTGATTTATAATTTGCTGGACACTCGTATTATATTTTTATATTATTGTTCTATACACTCCTTAGGACGATTTTTCTCCATCTTTCCCATGACGTGAGCAGGATGATTTCTTTTTGCCTTTATTCACACTGTAAACATGTACACACGTATCACATTTTGGAGAAAAGGAGAATATTATTATATCCCATGAAACATCATAAGTACAAAATGGGTTCCTAACACCTTCTTATTCCATAACTTAGTCCTCGGACCCTCGACTCATTTGGTTTCTTACTCATGAGTATGTCTTGTGATGTCATTCTCTCGGGACGGCTACATTCTTTTGCCTGTTTTGTGCAAAATAGGCGGGCACCTCCAATTTTACATTTTTCCCCTTTTGTGATGATCGATTTTCATCCGTGGCAGTCCACAAAGACCATCACGAGGAGAGAAAATATTATTCCCTTATCATCGAATCCCCGCAAGTGTGGAGATAGATTTCTCCGGTTTTATCTCCCCTCCAACTTTAAGGTCGGCCCGCGTTGAAGGAATCCGACTTGGATGGCCACAATGGCGATTGCGCTGGGGATTATTTTTAGAGGACTAGAATCTACTTCATATAGGTTTTGACGATGATCGATTTATATCCGTGACATATCATAAAGTCCAATGCGAGTGGAGGAAAGAGGAGTCCCTTATCCTCGAATCCCCGCACACACAGAGAAAGAAAGATTTATCCAATTTTCTCCCCCACCTTCAATTTTGGGGGCTGCGTCGGAGGAATCTGACCTGAATGACCTCAAACACAAAATAATCGACCATGACGGGAAGACAAGACTATGCAAGTCCATACACATTCCTATCCCAACATAAAAAGCCCACTTAAGACACCAACCTTTTTCTTGTAGTCAACTAATATACTTTGAGCGCCAAACATTTCATTTCAAGAGAACTACGTGGATCTGATTCTCCGTTATATTTTTATTGCATACATTTAAATAATGATACCCCGTTGTCTTTGAATCGGAGATACGTAGGCAACCTGAGATATCACTTGGGGTATCTAAATAAACACCAAAAAAACACCCCATTTTCCAGGAAAACCTTGATTATGGTGATTGTGCCCTCACTCCAAAAGAGCCGACACGGTCTAAATGAACTAAACATTAAGTAATAAAATAGTGCTCTATAAAGACTCAGTATGGTCATTTTTATTTAAGGAACAACACATAAAGGCTAATGATACAAAAGAAATAGCTAAAAGAAGCCAAAAAATAAAAAAATACCCTCTTCAAATAACCCCACATCCCAGGATAAATCATTTACAAACAAACTCACTAAGGACTCCCTGCAAAATGGCACCTTACTCGGGACAAGGAATGACACTCTTATTACCAAAACTACATCAAAAGGCTCTTGTTCGATCACTAAGCTAAGGAAAGGGAGCTTCCGTACCTCACCACTCTGACGTAAATACAGACATATAACTCACCATCGAGTAGATAAAAGTTGTCTCCCTCCAAAAGAAAAGTCTCAAAAAGACGGGGAAATTTTATTCCCATGTGTAAATACATTTTTCGTTTTTATATGTGTCACCCCCATTTTAATAAAAGATCCTAGACTCGTTCTATGCACATGCATATTGGGAATTATTTATCCTATAAATAAGAGTAACATGACACCTATTATATCAAAACATCATCAATAATCTTTCCTCGTGGAAATCATAAATGCATAGGCATGTATAAAATCCGAATAATGTCATAAAAATCTGAAAAATATAAAAAATCCCCATCATCCAATAAGCGAGGCATAATATTTGCGCATTACATGAAAGAATAAAGCAGAGAGAATCAAATGTGTAAATCGATGGAGATAAGCCCTCAACCCATCAAATAAAATCAAAGCCTACTCATGATGGGCCTTCTTAGTCCACTCATCATCATCACCACCACCACCCGTTGTATCTGGATCCTCTGGATGCATGGGACTCGACCAAGCTGGAGAAGAAGGCATACGAACAGTCACCAAAAGATTCATCGACACAATGATAGAATCTAAAACCTCCTCATGATATGAGAGCATATTAGTATGAGAGTTAGAGTGAGAGAGTGATATGCCACCCGAGTCATTATTCGTCCCTCATAAATTGACGTGGAACCATAGATCTCAATGGAATATGAAAACTCCTTTTATACAGAGGACCAAAGATAAATCATCTTCTATTGGCTAGACGTCGGGATCACCACCTCTTGAAAAACACCAGAACAGGGGAATAATTAGTACAAATAAAAATGGGGAAGAAAGTAAAAAGAAAATAAACATAAAAATTAAGGCATACCCCTTCCACCCCCATGCTTGCCTGGAACCTAGGAGAAAGGCGGTCGAAAGTAGTAATAGACAAAGGAAAAATAAATCTAGTTGTCTCACCATAATAGAAAGACTCCATGACATCCGGAAGAATGGGGAAATATATCCTCCTAATAGACGCACCACCCCCTGAAACGTGCTTCCCTCCTGACCCCGGAGCATGACATCTTCCTCCAACTCCCTTAGCCTAGCCTCTAGGGTGGTAATACAAGATGTGAAAACCTCCTATGTATTGACCTTTCCCTAGGATAGGCCCTCCTTCCTTACTCTCACACTCTCCTCAGCAACCATCTTCTGATTCCAAGCGTCAAAATCATCCAAACCCAAACCAAGAAGAAGGTAGGAGCCTTCACCCATCCTAAAGATCAATGCTAGACCCTCAAAATCCATGTACTGTAAGTATAAATGAGTCTCCATACTCCCAGGATCCCACCTCGATGTACTTTCCGCCTCAAACCCCAGGCTCATAATCTCCCTAATTGACCCAATCAAGTTGGCAAAAACCTTATGGAAGGATCTTTTTAAACCCATAGAATCCCTCTTAGACCCACTACCACATGCAACACCCCACACGGTCCGTTCCTCCTGTATAGACATATCACGCCCGATTCATCCCCGTGAGCACATTATTTTCTCCCCCTGAGCCCCGACATCCCCCTCGGGCAAAACCTCCCTCAAAACCCAAGCACCATCCTCAGACATGACACATGCTTCATCCAGGTCAACCCCAGGGGCCTCCATATCTCCCTCTGTTACCCCTAGTGTGCTCTCTGCAACCATCGACTCTTTATTACCCACCACATGCTGCTCCTCCGTCGGAGCCACCCACCTCGGGCCAAGAAAACTCCTTGAACACAGGAAGGGGAGTTATCATCACTCGCCGCTCTAAAAAACTTGATAGTCGAATTACACATAGTGAAGATTGGTGACGGGCACTCCTTACAAATAATCTATCAATCTACCTCAGTCAACCCCTCGGTCTACCTCATACGGTTAGAAAGGAGTCGAAACCATGATGAGAGCACTCCACATATGCTTGTGATTTAACCGCTCGCCCAGATAAAATGGGCCTCTATGAGACTCAGCCAATAATAGCCTCTGCCTTGACAACTCCCACGTTGTAACACCTACCCCCAACACATGGGGGTCAAACCTTAGGTCACCTGAAAGAAGAAAAAATAGGAACAAAAATGAGTCACTAGAAATAGATAAGTACTAAAGGTAGTGACATAATAGAGATGCAGCAAATTACTTACAATCTCTATAGTCAACTCAAGCATAAGTTCCCTGGTTTCCCCCGTCGACATGGATGGCCCTACTCTCAAGTTCCCCCGTACGTAATGTCTCAATATGGGGAAAACTCCATCCATTAGCACCCTGATCCACGGGAGATCCAAATACGTAGCCACATATGCAAAAAAACACATATGCACAACATAGAAATAAGATACAATATGAGTAACAGGAGAAAATAAATACCTGATAAAAATAAAAAAACTAAACTAAAAATCACACATACCTACCACAAATATGCAAAACCTGTGAAACTGTCTGTATGGTATCTCAAAAAATAGACATAGATCGGTCATCCTTGCTAGCCCCATCCTCCCCCATGCATATCCCAAAATTAAAAAAAAGTCCATAAAATAGTCAACCACCACAAATGGATCCCACCATAACCACCCGACGATAAAAGCAATACCACAATGAATAAAAGAAAAATTCTCAGCGTACCACCTCGCTGCAATCACATCAAGCCTCTAAATTGGAAATCAAGGCACTGACATTAAGAAACTCCACCTGCACCATCCTACCTGTATCCCTAGAGCTGCATGTAGACCCTCATTGGTAATGGTGAGGGTCAGATCCACCATCAAGGTAACTCTAGCGAACGGGAGTCTAGTAAAGCATAATAGACTAGGGGAGTCATTGTTATGTCCCCCACCAACAGGTGAAAGGTTCTAGTAGTATCCTATTAGCACTTTCCCAAGGCAACATAGATCAACCAACTCCTCTTAAAGTGATTTTAGGAGAGGCGGTCTAATAGAAGATCAAACCCTACGTCATACACAAAGGGACAAACAAAAGGGGGCCTTGTCCAGACCTTAGAAAATGGGGATACAGAACCCTGAACTCAAGCACTAGCACTAGGCTATAAGAAAAAGACACAAAATACATCGGTAATAGAAAAAGAGACTTTTTCTATGAGGGGACCAATTTCCATATGTTCACACTTAAACTCCCCACCCTCAGTTCTCACTGACGAAGAAGGATAACCAGACAGGAGGTGACCAAAAATTCACTCTAAGCTTTATCCCTCCCAGAGTTTGGGTTACCATATGTTCACACTTAGTTTCCTTACCCTCGGTTTCCACTAACATGGAAGGAAAACTAGTCGTGAGGTGACCATAAATTACCCGAAATCTTTTTTCTCCTCGAGTTTGTCTTACCGTATATACAGACTTAATCTCCCTACCCTTGATTCCAACTAATCATGAAAGATAACTAATCATGAGGTGACCAGAAAGTCTCCCAGAGCTTTCTCCCTTTCGGAGTTTGGGATACCGTATGCTCACATTTAATATTCTTGCCCTCAGTTCCAACTAATCAGGAAGGATAATCCGTCATGAGGTGATAAGAAATTCCCCCAAATCTTTCTCCCTCCCGGAGGTTGGGTTACCCTATGCTCCCTACCCTCAGCTCCTACTAACCAAGAAATATAACCAGTCGTAAAATGAACAGAAATTTCCCTAAAGCTTTCTCCCTCCTGGAGTTTAGGTTAACATATGTTCACACTTAATCTCCCAACACTCGGTTTCCACTAACCAATAAGGATAACCAGTTATTAGGTGACTATAATTTCCAATGGATCTTTCTTCCTCTTGGATTTTGGGTTACCATGTCTTCACACTTAATCTCCCTACCCTCGATTACCAGTAACCAGGAAGGATAACTAGTCATAAGGTGACCAAACATTCTACCAAATCTTTCTCCTTCAGGGATTTTGGGTTACTATATTCTCACACCTAATCTCCCTACCCCTGAATCCCACTAACCAGGAAGGATAATAAGTTATGAGGTGACAAAAAATTCCCCCTAATCTTTCTCCCTCTTAGAGTTTGGGTAACCATATATTCACACTTAATCTCCCTACCCTCGATTCCCACTAAACAGGAAGGATAACCAGTTGTGAGGTGACCAGAAACCCCTGCATATTGTTATCGGGTGGGGATAAAAACATGATATACGGGATCGATCTATCATTATACTATACTCATTACAATTTATTTCCTCAGTATGGGTTATACCCCCACATATTTGTATATTATCCTTATTTTATTATTATTAGTATCCTTATCTTTTATTATTAGTCTTATTAAAATATTATTATTAGGCCTCTTATGATTATACTCCCCTCGTTATTTGTATATTTGTCACAGGACTAGTTATGTTCCCCTTTTGCATCTACCCTCTTCATTTTCATTATATCTTGCATCACTCTTACCACATTATATCCACCCCTACCCTCCATTTTTTTAGTTACTTCTCATTTTATTTTTGTTTTTAGGAACACAATAAATATTTGGTTATCATATTTTATCTTAAACATATAAAATTATCATCACAAATTCGGGTGTTTGCAAATATAGCAAACCTAAAAATCACAAACATAAAAATGCATCCAAAGAGAAAGGTAGGAAAACTTACATATGGGGCATCCAAAGGATGCTCCACCAGAGCCCAATGATGCTCGCACTCCTATAGGATGATCTCTGTATCCTCTTCATCCATCGGTGGTAGAGAGGGGTCATAAAACACCCGAACGCTAGGCACCCCAACACCCCTACCTAATCATCATCATGGGGGGCTACACTCTGGTAACTCGAAGGTCCCAAAACGAACACCTCTGGCCAAAGCTTTGCATCCGCTGTCCAAACCTGCACCGTCGTTCCCCCTCCTCGGCCTGAAACTGATTGTCATCCACCATAATGGGCTCCAAAGGATCCATAAATACCCAAAATTAGCCTAGCAAGTATATTCAAAGTTCTCAAAGAGAGAGAGAGAGAGAGAGAGAGAGAGAGAGAGAGAGAGAGAGAAAAGAATAGAACAGTTGGAAGAAGGGTAAATAGGCTTGGAAAGAGCAATTTATAGGTTTTGGACACTTAAATGTTTAACTAATCGGTTAAATGTTTTGAACTCCATAACTGCGCGATGGAGGTTAACCATCTAACCCTTTTTTCAAAAATCTTCATTTTTACCCCATCCTTTCTACCTATTGCCCCCATACCCCCACACTTCCCCTAAAAATCAATTTTGATAAAAAGTGTACACACGTGCACCTTCTTAGTCGACCGCCTCTATGGACACCCCAATTTGTAATCAGGGTGTTGATCCTATTTACCCCACCTATGAAAATACACTTAAAATCACAACCCATCAAAAACCCCAGAGACAAAAATCTGGGGAACAAAATACAAATAAGAGAAAAAACCAAAAAGACCCCATGGGGATCCTTTAACTAATCGGTTAAAGACCCTATCCCTTTAACCATGCGGTCATCGACCTTTTGTTGTAATCATTGCATGATCTTAGGAGATATTTTTTAAACCCTACACTTTCACCCACCCCTTTTTCCACCTTACATGTGTCGTGGCCTTTAACCGAGTGGTTAGAGGCCCCCTTTGACCGAGCGATCAAAGGCCCTTCCTAAACCCCTATAAAAAGAGGTCCCAACCAACCTTTTAAAGGAACCTAAAACCTAACATTGATTCGATTTTCTAACTTTCTTAATACCGAGCACCCGAGATACTTGAGCTCATTCTGAAAAGTCCAAAAATAAATTCGTACTTCAGAAAAGTCGCTTTACTTGAGAAAAGTTTGTACTTCTGAAAAGTCGCTTCCTCCGCAGTCCCGTATGAGGTTCGTACTTTTGAAAAGTGACCTTTGAGAAAAATTGAGGCAAACCTCTGCGCGTATTCCGCAAACTTCAGCGTTTCTTAATGAGTGAATTAATTTATACCCAAATCTAGTTTTTGTTAGTTCCGTTGTACATTTTTAATATCGTCCCTATTTGTGAAATATTTATCTTATAAGTCAATGCGTAGTTGTGGTTTCAAAATGATTAATTCAAGTCAAATGCATCAATAATGAGATCAAATACGTAAAAATAAAATTCTATGTGACCCGAGATGCAAGTTCCCAATAAAAGCCGAATTCCTACCAATGTCCCAAACCATTTCTATTTCCCATATCCCATGGGTGTATATATATATATATATATATATATATTTGTGTGTGTGTGTGTGTGTGTGTATACAAGTGTATTAATATGAGTAAGTGTATGTTTGTTTAAGTGTTATTATTTTTAGAATGTGTTATTTATTGGCGAGGGTCATTTTATTGGTATGTAGATATGTTGTGTATTTTATGTATGCACGTGTCTTTACTAATAATGTGTCGTAAATATTTTTTTATTAAATATATTACTATTTGTATTAGAGTTACTTGTACGTATTTTTGTTTCTTGTATATTTATGTTTTTTAGTATTAATATATTTTTTTGTGATGTATATGGGTGACAGTTTTAAAAATAACATGATATTGACTATGGTATTAGAAATGCAAAATGTTTTATGTCCTGTTTCGTACCTAAATGATGTTTGTCGTGTTCTGTATAAAATACCCCATATATATGCCCCATACTAATATTAATACTATATATATAGGATGTACATCTCTAGTATGCTCTTTACATTATTTTTTGTCATAAGTTATTAGTTACACATCTCTAGTATAGATTATAGATAGGTACAACTATCTCAAGTATCACAATAAATAATCATCGTATAAATGTATAACATCCCAAGGCCTGTCCTATTCGGTTACGGATGTTAAGTCACTTAATCTTATTGGGATTTAAAATTTAAACGATATAACGCAATTCTTATGCTTCCAAGGCCTGTGAAAGGCCTCGGCTCCTATATCAAAGTTGGCAAATATAATAGTTCATTAGTATAATATTGCACCATAATAGAAGAATCATCAGTTAGATCTTTCCAATTTTATTACTAGAGTACAAGTCATAAAATCAATCCTTCCTCATATAATCATCAACATAAACTGTAAACCTAAATAAGTACAACTAAAATTGAAGTATATATAATCATTCCTAAAGCACTAACAAAACTGACTCCGCAGTCTCTATGAACTCCGCGACCTCTAAAAGTGTCCTCAGCTCCTAACCCGAGGAAACAAAGAATATAGAAGGGAGGAGATTTAGTAGCCCAACAATGGTTAACTCAAAGGTCCCCATCCACCTGCCAAAGTTAATATTTACAAGGGCAGCAAATATATAAATGATACAATATAATCGGTAACAATAGAGTATAATAATTATGAGTTAAGAGTAATAAGAAAAGGAAAGAATTATAGTTCCTAACACCTTAGATTCCCTAAGGACCTATGGATTAATCTCCCAAAGGTATCAACTCCCCAACTTCAGCCCTGACTTAATCTCCCACAGTTTTCCCTCATAATATGCGGCATATATTTTATTACCTTGGACATCCCGAACTTTACGATCTTATTCTAGGTATATTTGACCTAGTCATGCTACAGTCCACAACCTCCTCTCCTATCCAAATCCAGGATGAGCCACCCACGTTCTACTATTAACTCCACACTTTGGCTGACCTATATCGTAGTGTTAAGCCCTATAGTTAGCCTAGGCTCAATATCCCTGGATTAACCATGTTGAACTCAAGCACTGAGCAAGAGGTCCTCAAATATACATGATGCTCAGATTGGCTAAATGTTGCATCCTCAACACCGAATCCGCAACTCAACAAAATAACAATATGATATTGTCTCCCAACTTCGCTACCTCTTATAATAGGTCACGGTCTCAAAGAAAGAGTTCGAACTCGTGGTCAGCAACAATAAGGGCATTATAGTAAAAATAATATTTTAAAAATCCTAAATTCCTCCCAACTTGAATTCTCAAAGATCAAAGACAAAGCCCTAAATAAATCTCCTAAGCTCAAGTAAGAACATCCTCAAAATCCAATTCTCCAACTATAGAAGCTCCTAAATAATCCTACTAGAAAACATCTAAAATCATAGGTTTACTTAATGAACAGTAATATGCCTAAGTCTCCAAATCTTAAAGAATCCATGGCACTCCATGACCTCTAACCTCAATGAACAGCTTACCAAGGCCTAAAACCTAAAATTTTATATGAATAGTAGAACTCCATGGAAATTTTCTAGATTTCACACAAGAGGAACATCTCAATCAATAAAGATATAAAAAACTAGAGTTTTGAATAAGGTAAAAGAGGGTGAGTACATATCCCTTACCTCGGTGGATCAATTTGATGACTAGTTGCCTTTTGTTGCCTCCTTCTTTGGAGAATAATGGCCCTACACCACCTTACTCTAGTAAATAGTAGCCATTCGCTGCCTTGCTCTGTTAGTCTTCTCTTCTCCATATACAAACCTCTTTCTCTCTCTAGAATGGATTACAGGGGTTTTAATAGAATAGGGGAGTGTATTAAGGGTGGGTATTCATAAGTTTTAGTGGGGAACCTACGATTTTCCTCTTTTGGGCACTTTTTTCCATAATTACCGCTTTTAAAATGGCTTCTAGATTTTTCTAAACTTGCTCCTCAAGTCATGACATAATAAGGCCATGTCATCATCTCTCGTGTTGTCAAGGTAACTACACTCAGTGGCCACCATCTTAGACCGTGGCATTCTCGAATATGCCAGCGGCCTTTACAAACTAAGCCATAGCCTCTAGGTTCTATATGTCTGCGGAACCATCCTTGATATGCCCTGAATGTACCCCCTCGGCTCAGAGACATCAACCTCGGCCATGAAGATGGCCGATGTTAGAGGGTCCTTGGATTCATCACTAACAGTCTCGTCCTAGGAAAGGTCGGCCATGGTCGATGTGTCTAGCTACCTCGGCAGGTGAGATCACCATAACCCATGGGCGGTTATCCACCTGATCGTCCAAGAATTGTAACCTCGGCTCGAAAGATGAAGAGGTTTCCATCCCAACATCAACGTCGATCTCGGCTAGGGATCGACCGACGTTCCTGCTTCGCCACCACTACCTCGGCCCAGGCCGATGTTATAGCACAACAAGCCTTACCTAGGCTCTCTCGTTGAGTCTAGGTCACCACCTCGTCATATCCCAGGCCGAGGTTGTGACCAATCGCAGTTGTCCGAGCTCTTATGTTCACATGTGGGGCTAGGAACACGTGTACGCAATCAGTTATAACTGAATCATTCCCCTCACGTGAGGGAATATTGAGGTCATCATTATCTACATGAGATCAGCCAGGTGTCATTCTCATATTGGTTCGATCCTCATGCACATACTCATTGCATGCTTGAGGGGTACACCACACCCCCAGGCACTATATATAGAGAACATCCTCTACCTCGAAAAGGATTCGAAATTAGCATCCCTAATTGAAAGTCTGTCTAAATACACTTGTAGAGAGAAAGCTTGAGAGATTGTAACTATGGAAATTAGAGCCCTCATATAGTGATACATATCATACACTTGCATAGTGGACGTAGGCCTAATTGGCTAAACCACTTATATTCCGGTGTGAATCCTCTTCTCCTCAGCTTCCTCTATTATATGTATATGTACCCTTATGCTGCCATTGTTAACATTGAATTGAGCTCACAAACACCTCGAAGGGTGGTGCTATTTTCAGCATCATCATTTTGGTGTCGTTTGTGGGAATGAGAAGCTATCTCTTCCTCATCTGTTGCTTGGCCTCACCGGAGACTCTGGTGGGGAACCAGGCCACCCCCCTAGCGCGGAGCTGTTTCACCATTGAAAGGGGTCCTGTAAGGTATTAATCTTATTTACTACACCAGATCTTTTGTGCTAACACATGACACCGGAACTACCACCACCTCTCCCGTCGCCTATAGCTAGGGGTGTTCACGGGTCGGTTCGGGTTGGTTTTGGACCCTAATTCAAATCGAACCGATCGGTTCGGTTTTGGAAAAGGTCAGATCGAAACCGAACCGACTACGAAAAAAACTGTCGGTTTTGGTTCACGGCGGTTTCGTTTCGGTTCGGTTTCGGTTCGGTTTTCGACAGTTTTATGTTTGGGCCGGTTTTTTTAAGGGCGGTTTTCGGTTTGGGTCGGTTTTTAAAGGTGGGTAATGGTTTTTGGATATAAAAATATAAGTTATTTAGTTTTTTTTTTAATATATATATTGGTTTTGGGTCGGTTCGGTTCGAGTCGATTTTTCCCACGTATAAACCGACAACCGAACCGACATGGTCGGTTTTTTATATCCATAAACCGTAGGCTGAACCGGGCTAAAAAAAAACTGGCAGTTTCGGTTCGGTTCGGGCCGGTTCGGTTCGGTTTTCAGGTCGAGTGGTTTTTTTGAACACCCCTACCTGTAGCGGGGGGACCTAGCGCCATCCAGGCACTAACCCAATCCGAAATGGAGAAGGTGGATGCAGCCTTGAGGTCTTTGACTACAACGCAAAAAGCAATGCAAGAGCAATTTGCACAACTCAGCCAAAATATGATGACGCCACCTGGAGTCCCACCGGAAATGATCACTCCGGCGGCGGTTCAGCCTCATCCTAAGGCCAGGGGACCACCCCAGCCACTGCGGAAAGACCAACCTATGCCCCAGCAGAGGAGGGACGTTACTGACCCTAGGCACTTATGCCTGGGGAGGCAAGGAAACCCTTACCCTGAGGACAGGTATGATGATTTAGAGGCGGAAGATGTCCTAAAAGATTGTTGGGAACCGTATGAGGTTTCAAACAATACAGTTCGTCCTATCCAACAAAGCCAAGGTTGTGGGGGCAGAAGAGGTGGAGAAGCCCAACAACGAGGATCAACTTTTGATCGACTGAAAAGAGGGTCAGCCTTTAAAAGGCTCGGTCCCGTAAATGACCTAAGACAAAGATTATCAAAGTCGAGGAGTGCAGCTGGATCATAAAGAGAAGAAAGACAACCTCAAACTCATCAGGGACGAGGAAGAGACCAAGAAGAGGTCAACAGCCGACGTTGTGCCGTGGCTGGGGAACCCTCAGTCCACCCCTTGGAGGTGGCTATGGATAACCTCGGCCAGACCGACATTGCAAGACCATGGAACGACTCTATTCAACGTCTTGAGAACAAGATAGAAGATCTCCTCAAAAGTCAGGACCCATTGCAAAGAGGTTTCTCAGAGGGCTCTCCATTCATTGCAAAGATAGTAAGCTTCCCTACCCTAGCCAAGTTTAAGCCACCCACAGTGACTCCCAAGTATGATGGTAGCACAAATCTTGTACATCATATTGAGATGTACCAGTCAGCGATAGACATCTATTCAATACCAGATGAGATGAAGTGTTGGGACTTCTTTGGAACCTTGACGGGAGCTGCGCACATATGGTTTACTTCTCTTTCAAAGAATTCAATTGAGAACTTTAAGGGCTTGGCTGAAACGTTCATTCATAATTTCTGCTTTGGGGTAAGACCTTAAAAGAAAACCACCCACCTGTTGTATGTCAAACAAGGCAAGCACGAGAACCTATGAGACTACATTGCCAGGTTCAACAAAGAAAAACTTGAGGTTGAAGATTACGAAGAGAATATCACCATGACCGCACTCATAGGAGGTATTCAGAAGGGAAAGTTGTTGTGGAAACTCGTAGAAGACCCTCCAAAGTCCATGGCGGAGCTATTAGAAACTACGGGGAAGGTCATGAACGCTGAAGAGGCCATGGCCGCTAAGTACGAAGACGAGAATGGCGGTAGCAGTGGGAAGTTCCAAAGAAAGAAGGATGGAAAGAATAGGGCAGCTGATGACAAGTTTACGCGTTACACCCCTCTTATGGTAAGCTGCGAACACATCCTTAATGAGATCAAGAATGACCGATCCCTAAGATGTCCAGAGAAGCTGAAGGCTCCTCCCCATAATACGAATCAAAACTTATGGTGTGAATTCCACCAAGACCATGGCCATATAACAGATAAGTGCTTCCCCTTGAAGGATGAGATCGAGAAGATGTTAAAGTCAGGGAAATTGAGGAAATATGTCGATGTCAAAGCTCCCAAAAAGGGAAAAGATGACCCCAAAAAGAAGAGGAACGACAGATTTCACGATGACGCCCCAACAAGAAGAGATGGGGACTCAGACGGAGATGAAGAAGACGATCCAGACCTCCCGCCAAAATATGATAACATCCCAGTGAAGAGGGTTGGTATGATCTCCTTTGGCATTAGCACCATATGCGGAGGACTTGCGAGGGGGTGGATCTGAGGTTGCTGACAGAAAAGCTCATGTGGCATAGGCCAAATAAATGACCAAACTTGAGGTGATAAACCTAACATCTTTCGAGAAGCAGAAAAGAAAGAAGGTAGATATGAACACTCTCGTAGTTGGGTTCTCCCGACTAGACTTTAAGGGCATTCTAGCTCCACATGATGACCCTTTGGTGATCACGACAAGAGTTTATGGATGTTAGGTGCAGAGAATTCTTATCGACGGAGGAAGTTCGGCAGATGTGATGTTCTGGCCCTGCTTCAAAAGCCTAGGACTTAGGAGAGCGAGGCTGGTACCCTATCATCATCTGTTAATGGGGTTCAGCGGTGAAAAGGTCCATCCACTAGGCATGTATGAGATGGACGTGCGAATGGGTGATGAGTGGACTAAGAGGTTAACCCGGAAGATCAATTTTTTCATTATGGACGAAAATGTCTTCTCGTCCTACAACCTCATCACAAGAAGAGTAGCCCTTAAGGAGTTTGAAGCCGTGCCGTTGACGGTCCACCAGATGCTAAAATTCCCGACCCCATATAGGGTAGGGGAAGTGCAGGGTGACCAGACCATAGCACGAGAATGTTACTTCAATTCGGTTGAAGAGAGAGAGGCCTACAAGAGAGCTACTACCACTTATAACATCGATACACTTGACCCAAGAGATGAAACAAAGTTGAAGAAGGGAGAGGTCGTGGAAGAGGTATAATCCATCGTCCTCAATGAGGACGAATCGGAAAAAACCGTCCAGATCGGCAAAGCTTTAAAAGTGGAGATCAAGGTGGAGCTGATAAACTTCCTGAGGAAGAGGCAGAGTGTCTTCGCTTGGAGTCACGTAGACATGCCCGGCATCAACCCCGAGGTCATGTGACATAAACTCAACATATCTAAGGATGCTAAGCCCATCAAACAGAGACGAATAATATACTCCAGGGATAAGTACAACGTCATCCGGGAAGAGGTCAAAAAGTTAAAAGAGGATGAATTCATCAGGGAAGTGATATATCCGGAGTGGCTATCAAACGCAGTCATTGTGCCCAAAACCAACGAAAAGTGGAGAATGTGCGTATATTTTACTGACCTGAACAAGTCTTGCCCGAAAGACAGTTACCCCTTACCTCAAATCGATCAGATGGTAGATGCAACTGCAGGACATGAGCTCATGAGCTTCATGGATGCGTATTCAGGCTACAACCAAATCTTCATGGATGTCGAATACTCGGAGAAGACAGCTTTCATTACTGACAAAGGGACGTATTGCTACAAGGTGATTCCCTTCGGATTGAAAAATGCAGGGGCAACCTATCAACGTCTTGTAAATAAGATGTTCGAAGACCAAATAGGCAAGACTATGGAGGTGTATGTAGACGATATGTTAACAAAGAGCTTAAAGGCCTGCACTCATGTGGCAGACCTGGAAAAAACCTTTAGTACCATGGACCTGTATAGGATGAAGCTCAACCTGACAAAATATGTCTTCGGGGTAGGAGCTTGGAAGTTTCTTGGATTCATCGTCAATCAAAGAGGAATATAGGTGAACCCCTGAGAAAATCAAGGCTTTGCTCAACATGAAGACACCATGGAGTATCAAGGATGTTCAAAGGCTCACTGGAAGAGTGGCTACGCTCAACAGATTCATTTCCAGGGAGACCGACAAGTGTCTTTCGTTCTTCAAAGTGCTCCGGAAGGCCTTCGAGTAGGACAAAGAGTGTGAGGAGGCTTTTGATCAGCTCAAGTCATACCTTGGATCTCCTTTGCTCTTATCTCGGCCAATAGTGGGAGAGAGGATGTTTGTCTATCTAGCGATCTCTGAATCATCTACAAGTGCGGCTATTGTACGGGAGGACATTGGGGTTCAAAGGCCCGTATAATTCAACAGTAAAGCCCTTCATGGATCTGAGCAGAATTACCCTCGCATGGAAAAGCTAGCCTACGCCTTAATACATGTCGCTAGGAAGATGAAGCCCTACTTTCAAGCCCATTCTATGGTCGTCCTCACTGACTCCCCACTAAGATAGGTCATCCATAGACCTGAGAAGTCAGGAAGATTGATTGCATGGGCCATTGAGCTAGGGGAGTATGACCTTACCTATCAGCCTAGGATGACACGGGCATATTTTGTCACAGAGTGTACGTGGGAAGAGGTCGAGGGTGAGAATAACCTAGAGGCCACAGAAGGGTCATACATCAACGTCTTTCGACACCCGAAAGAGGTTATGCCAAAGAGAGTCAGAGATGGGATAACCGAGAATGAGGAAGACCGGTATCTCTTCAGGCAAGGAATTATGTTAGAATAGGGTTTCTCATCAGATAAAGACATCTGGAACCTCTTTGTCGATGTGTCTTCTTACAAAAATAGAAGTGGTGCAGGCCTAATACTCTCAGACCCGGATGGTAACAACATTGAGTATGCCCTAAGGTTCAACTTCAAGGCGTCAAACAATGAGTCAGAATACGAGGCCATGATAGCAGGCCTTTCCTTGGCAAGAACTGTTGGTATAAGACGACTACTCCTTCACAATGACTCAAGGTTGGTTGTTAATCAAGTATTGGGAGTCTATAAGGCCAAGGGCGAAATGATGGCCAAATACCTGAAGAGGGTGAGAACAATACTTGAAGGCCTCGAGGAGGTAAAGATGAAGAGAATACCTCGACAAAACAACAGTCATGCAGATGCATTAGCAAGACTAGCTTCGGCAACGAGGACATATATCAGAAGGACAGTCCCAGTGGAGATCTTGCCCAGAGCAACCATTGAGGAAGAAGAGGTCAGTAACCCTTGCCTCAATTTGAATCTTGGGGACTCATGGATGGATCCAATTATCATATATATCAGAGAAGGGGTGCTACCAGAGTCAAAGATGGAGAGGAGAAAATTGAGATACAGAGCTGCAAAGTTCTTAATAGTAGGAAATGTCTTGTATAGTAAGGGACTCTTATTACCCCTGCTCAGATGCATCCATCCCACCGAAGTTCCCCGCATCTTACGAGAGGTACATGAGGGTTCTTACTCCAGTCACATAGGAGGAAGACCCTTGGCCTCCCACAGGGATATGGCCTCTAACCTAGGTTTCTCATCAGTTCAATTATAGACCGTGGCCTCCCACAGGGATATGGCCTCTTAAGGTTTTAGGGTTATTACAAAATCATAGTTTGGTACTACCATCTCAAAGAAACCCAATACTAGTCACATAATATAGAATAATATTAGGTATGCACAACCCATATCGAATCTCATGGGCTATGCTCGAGTCCATAAATGAAAGTACGAAGGAATATCCCTATTTCCTCCGAGGATCACTCGTGTGTACTAAGTATAGTTATAAGTTGTCTCTAACTTATAACCTCAAAGCCTAAATAAGGGATAATCAATATGCATTCCCGTCATAACGCACGATCTCCATACCAAAGCTATATACCAGAACTACACCGTATTACCCTCACTCACAGATAAGAATATGTCAGTTATAGGATTTGGGTAAAAGTACCAAGGTAAATCCCATCTCATCAGTAGGGTACCAGCACGATCAACCTTGTACGCGCCTCATAAAAATCCCTTCTAGTACGACCCTTAGCAGCCAGGACCAGTAAATAAATACAAGCCCTATTCAAATGGGTTACATATAATATCACTATTATTATTATTATTATTATTATTATTATTATTATTATTATTATTATTATTATTATTATTATTATTATTATTATTATTATTTAATATGCTCATTTACTAAAATCAGTTATTTATAAAACTAGTCCGATCCCCTAAAGCTCTCCAAATCTAGGCATCATCTCACGCCCAACTTTTTACAAGAATTATATTAAAATAATAATTACCTTACTCAATAGGTCATAAAGAATTCTAAATTGATGAGTGGTCTACCCAATCACTAAACATCTACCATTCTCATAAATCATCTCAATACTTGATCCTATATCAAGGTCCTCAAGATACATGAATCCATTCTACCCATAGATTACTGAAAGTGTCATAAGTTGCAGATTAATCAACTCCGAGTAATTACGAACTAATCTCCAAACTCAACATACGTCAATCGAAACTAAAACTCTACATATTAGTTCGAAATAGTTTTATAAAATATTTTTTCTATTGATTCATAATTGAGTAATATTTATTCTATTGGTTTTTGACTTAGTAATATTTACTCTCTTGGTTCTAAACAGAGGGATATTTACTCTACCCATAACAAAAGTCCTAAATACAAACAAAACCAATCTAAAAGCTTGTATAATTCATCCATAACCCATCTCCTTTAGATATAAGTTGAAATGCATCTACACTAACATATATCTACAAGTTTTAACAGATAAAAAATAAGGATTAGTGTACAAATATAAAATTTAGAATATAGAACCCTAATTCTTATTTATAATCCAATATATCTCATATTTGGTTCAAAATATGAATTAAACATAGGCATTTACTTGAGTCATTACCATGAATTAGTTTTAAACAATTAAAATCAGATTATTATATCAGATCCTTAAGATTGAACATCAAATAATTTAAAATCATGATAATGGATTTTATTCTTAACTTATCCATTAATCCAATTTTGAAAATTAAGTTTTGGTGATTAGAAATCATGATATACACATTTTAATCTAGATTCCAATGAGTACTACTACCATAACACAACCCTAATTAAATTTTTAATCGATATAAACTTGCCTTTGGACCAAATGACGAATCCAAGTCCCAAAAATCCCCCCAATCCTCTTTAACCCTTGTGTGCCTCTTTTATCTGTGACTGCCCGCTTAAAATAATAACGGGTGGCCAGCCCTATACTAAAATAATCAGGAATCTCAAGTGGATCATTCTCAGCATCTACAGACGATCCTAACTATAAACACGGCTAACAACCCATTACTACAAGAAGAGGGTGTCAAAAATTTAAAACTTTTTATTTAACACCAAATAAAACCAACCATGCAACCATTAACTAATAACATTACATATAAATATGATGAGAGACACATGCAAGCTCAAATAATATAAAAGAGTACAATACTATGTACAAAGTAAAATACCCGAATATGCTGTCGGTTCACAGACAATACAATAATCATGAGAAAGAAAATATAAAAGTGTAAATCTACATCACTTGGGTATAAACCCGATATACAAACTGAATCCTAATCTAGATACACAAAAGATAGGAATCGACTATAAAAAAATTCTGCATTCGTCCGCTACTGCCACAGCTCCACGAATACACTGGAAGGAGAACATTGATGGCGTCCTTGAGGAGGAACACCTAAAATAATACAATATATATACATAGCAGGAGAAAATATAAACGGTTCAGAGCTCAAGGTGAAAACATTTTATAGAAAGTGCATTAAAATGCATAATAATTATAAATGCCTTATGACATGATTTAGGTGGAGTCGCACTCTCCATAAAAATCCAACTCACCTCAAAACTAAAGCGCGCAACTAAATGTATGCACATGATCTCCAAATAAATACCCAAATCTATCTAGGCAAGTAAATCTAACTTAAAACCCAATTGATACTCTTCTAAAATCTATCTAAATCATATTCTACAATTTCTAATATTATTGATCTCAATTACTTGTTCACTTACTTAACATATAACGTTTACATAAAGATTCTCTTTTTAACATATACACTACACATAAACATTCTCTTTTACTAGAATTTCTCAAATTCTAGTCATTGACATAATCATATATAATTATATGAGTTAATAGCATCTAAGTTCTAAGGACTAAACTTCTCCCAATTGTCAATACTGCACTGCGTTTCGTGCGTGGGACGTCTCGCGAGCGAAATCCAAACAAGGGACCCCCGGATACACTACTCCTGGCAGTATTGATTATCAAGATTCATTATGCCCTCAATGAATGATGCATGTAACCCAAATTCTTGTTGCTCCATTAATTAATTTATTATTCCCAATTCTCAACAGTGCACGACGCTTCGTGCGTGGGACGTCTAGCAAGCGAAATCCAAACAAGGAACCCCCCCGATACACTACTCCTGGAACTGTCGATCGTCGAGATATATACTATATATAAATATGAGCATTAAAGACTAACTTCTCCTCACTCCCAACATTGCACTGCGTTTCATGCGTGGGACGTCTCAGAAGAGAAATCCAAACAAGGAGCCCCCCTGATACACTACTCCTTGGTAATGTTGGTCGTTGAGGTCCATTATGCCCTCGATACCCAAAGTACTAAACACAACAGTAATATCATAACCATCCCAACAAGCTATAACTCGAGGATGCATGTTCTCAATGCTACCATCTTTCTGGGCATCACTCATATATCATCCTGGGGACCACCGGTAGGACTAAATGTCACCCACTTCGTGGTCAAATCACAAACACAACGTCCGGGAAGCGGTCATAGTTCCTAACCGGCAAGTGAGAACGACACATACCCACGACTTATCACCCCCAAAATATAATCACATAAATAAAATGGACGACTATGACCTGGGGAATATCCACACCCTGCTCCTCGAGCCAGGATGTTCACCCTCATCGCGCAACTTCCCAATGATAGAAAGGAGGGGCTATGCTTCACTTATATATATATATCGTTCACATAAGATATACATACATCATCACTTCAGATAGTTATATACCATCACATACGGTATATATAACACATTGTTCACATACACATAGTACGCTCTTAGGCGTAACTGAAATAACATCATTAGTTAGTATATTTTACTCTCGATATACTAATCGTCAATAACTCACATAACTTCCCCACTTAGTATACACTATACTATTTCTCACTTGACGTTCACACATCACTTCTATTTTTATGAATTGTCTCTCAATTCAATTTACGTTGAGGATATTCTCTATATCCTAATGAACCTCAATCATCATTTATCATTTATGTGAGACATCTCCCAAGTTAATTAATGTTAAGGACGTTTTCTATATCCGTATGCACATTAATCAGCATTTATAATTTTCGATCCATAAAATGGTTCAATCAATCATATGAACCCTTAAAGTTACCCCATTTGGGATTTGATTCTAAAATCCAATATCACTAAACGCATTCTCACACTTTTATATAATTTTGTAATTATCTTCAAGTAGAATTTTCAATGGTAGTGGGCTTTCCCACTAGTCGGTACAATACTCTCTGATAGCTATTCTCTCAATTTAAGTCAATAGGACTCCAATACTTTCTCATAAGGGGAACTCTCTAAACGTCTCCAAAATACACTTCACATAACTCCTATTGAGGTTCCCAATCGATAACCTCGAATAAAACGGGATGAAATTCTCCTTAGAAAAATAACCCCGAAAAATGCCCTGTTTCCGAATTGATTCGAGCCAAATCCGAATCGATTCAATCCTGCGAATCGATTCGGCCTCCAAGGCGAATCGATTCGGGTCATAAGACCTGGGATTTTGGCTTAGGCCGAATCGATTCGGTCATTCAGACCTGTCAAGCTGGAACATTCCGAATCGATTCGGGTTGGGACCGAATCGATTCGTCATGTTCAAGGGCTACGGAAATGTCTATTTCTTCAAAGCCAAAAATCCTCGAAAATTATTTTAATCATCTTCTCTTCATTTCTTTTCACCCCAAACATATATATATCATTTATATTCATCCAAGAACATATTTCAACTAATTTCTAACCTCCAATCCATTACACACACAACAAACCTAAGATTTTACCCAAAAGTTATGTTTTAACAATTTAAACCTAAAATCCATAAATTTGATCCACAAATCATGAAATAAATGATAAACAACAATTATTTAGCAAGTTTAATCACTTGCCTTAAGTTCGTAGGGTCTGATTCCTCCTCGAGATCGCGTAATGGTCGGAAATTTTACTTTTTTTCTCTTTCTCTTCTTCTTTCTTCTTCCTTTCTATTTCTCTCTTTCTTTATCTTTCTTTCTAAGGAGATTTGATCTCCCGTAGACTTTTAAGCCTTGTCTCCCAAAATATACACTTTAAATGATAATACACACTTTAAATGACTCGGTAACTTTAATTCGTGCCAAACGAACTTAAAAATATTTCGGAACCTAAATAGACCCCAAGTACAGTCATTTCAACTTTCTCGACCTTTTCGAAAACAACTACACCCTCAGAATTGCCATTCAAAACACTTTCTAACAACTTCAAATTTTGACCTAAAATGCCAATTTAATTAATCTCCAATTAAATAATATTTATTTCTCCCAAAGATGAATAAATTATCGTCCCAAAAATCTCGGGTTGTTACAGACTTCCCCACTTACAAGAATTTCGTCCTCGAAATTAAGCTAAGCCTAATACTGCAAAGCTCAACTAGTTCCTACGACACTTTTCCTTACTAACACTACACCCAAACTTCCCACTTCTCACGACGAATTTATTTTAATTTATATAAAACAAATTTTAACCAATAGGGTGCCCATACACCCTTTATTTTCGATCTCTACTCGTATAAACATAATTAGGCTTCACTTGCCTCAACAATACCATAATGCTAAAGATATATAGATTATACTAGCATATTAATAGTATAAAACTTTTGAATGGTGCAAATAAATAACTCCTCTCAATTCCTAACATTCGCCACTTTCATGCGGGGGAGGTCTCGCAAGCGAAATCCAAATAAGAAACTCTCTCAATACACTAATATGTAGCGACATCGGGGATTGAGAGTCTGCTAGATCCGGACTAGAGTAAAAAATATTTTTGTATAAATCATTTTGATATGGCCCAAAGGCCTATAAAAAGTTTTATTTTGAAAACAGTTTATTTTAAAAACGGTTTATGTCTTACGATATTTATACATAATACCTTATGCCCATAACACAAGGTCTTAACAATCATCATAAACATAACAACATACAGCTCACAAAAATTAGCATAATTATGAGCTAAAATCTCTTACCCCACAATAGTCCACAAAATTCTGAATTCTTTTAAAAAATAATCTCTCACATCATATTAATATATATATTGCCATTTACTAGGCTCTTCCATAACTGGAATACAATAATTTTGTAAGTCTAACATGACTATAAAAATAAGTAGCTTTATCATTACTACTCAATACACAATAACAATTCTTACATTCACAATAAAGTTATAGCTCTCTTTGAGAACACTACAAAATAATCTATTCTCTTAAAAGATAATAACATAAGAGCCTAACTTGCTCAAAATTCCCCTTTAGGGTCATTCAATACACAATAGGGTTATAGCACTACCCTCTCATAACTATCTCCCATACAATATTCCCAAAACTTTATATAGCAATAATCCTACTCGCAAAGGAAAATAGCTTACATCATCCATCTCTAGTCCGATTTCCTATCCTCATCATTGGGTTCCCACACAAAGTCCCCTGGCATAAAATGACCTCGAATTTTCCGTAAGGGTTGCACTTCCAAAACTTCTTCAAAATGTGTTCCTTTACCTCTATTAGGACAATCTCTTTTCCTACAACCAAATTCCTTACAAAAGAAACATCTACCCGCAAATCCTCTATGCCCGTCTTGAGGAACGAAACGCTGTTGCGACTCTCTATAGTCCGACTTATACCCGCTAGTATCAGTGGCATTCTCTTTACCAAACCTACTTGATGAACCCGAATCTCCAAAATTCTTACCCTCTTTCGAATGAAAATGATATTTATGACACTGTAACAGTGCCGCATTCACTACCTCGGCGAAAGCCTCTAGCTCTGGGCTCTCTAACAAGTGCTATCGAATTATCCAATCTACCCCTCACATAAACTTTGATATACGCTCCTCTTCCGTATTTACCTCATCAGGTACTAATTTCACCCATCTAGTAAAATCTTCTTCATGTTCTGCCACCATTTTATTACCTTGAAACACACCCATCAGTTTCTTCCTCATTTTCTTCTGCACCGGGAAGGAAAATAACTTTTGTTAAAAGTTCCCAAAAATCTGTTATAGGCAATGTATCTCTCTGTTCTAATGTGGTGATAGACTCCCACCATTGGAGAGTTGCACCCTTTATCTTAAAGGTGTCAAAAAATTGCTTCTGCACCTCACTACACTCAACCATATGAAGGTGCCTTTGCATACTATTCTTCCATTGACTTGCAGCCACTGTATCAACTCCCCCTGAAAACTCTGGAGGATGCCCCTTACTAAAATCTTCCCTCACTCTTTCCCACAATGACTATCC
This sequence comes from Sambucus nigra, assembly GCA_949130495.1. NCBI lineage: Eukaryota > Viridiplantae > Streptophyta > Magnoliopsida > Dipsacales > Adoxaceae > Sambucus > Sambucus nigra. Next base: position 704,571,797 of record OX422211.1, read on the forward strand.
TGAATGGGTTTGGGCTGCTTGAAGTGCAGGTTGCTGCGCCATTGTAGAAATGGCAGCAGTTACTGCTTGTGCCACAATATTGGCAACTTCATATATAGTCATGTTCCTTTTAGGCATTTGGGGTTCCACATTCTCAGCCCCTTTATTTGTCCTGATAGAACGACCTCTCTTCGGTGGCATCTGAAACAAGAACAATTGTATCAAAATGCCTTTCAAATGTTTTCTCATCGCAGAAGAAAATAGGGACGTATGAACACAACAGTCCTAATAATAGGGAGCTACAATAAGAACGCTTACGGAACATTGCAGTAACCCACACAGATCCTAAAGACACTAGAACTTCATGCTCTGATACCACCTGTGACAACCCGCTTAAAATAATAACGGGTGGCCAGCCCTATACTAAAATAATCAGGAATCTCAAGTGGATCATTCTCAGCATCTACAGAAGATCCTAACTATAAACACGGCTAACAACCCATTACTACAAGAAGACGGTGTCAAAAATTTAAAACTTTTTATTTAACACCAAATAAAACCAGCCATGCAACCATTAACTAACAACATTACATCTAAATATGATGAGAGACACACGCAAGCTCAAATAATATAAAAGAGTACAACACTATGTACAAAGTAAAATACCCGAATATGCCGTCGGTTCACAGACAATACAATAATCATGAGAAATAAAATATAAAAGTGCAAATCTACATCACTTGGGTATAAATCCGATATACGAACTGAATCCTAATCTAGATACAAAAAAGATATGAATCGACTATAACAAAATTCCGCAACAGTCCGCTACTGCCACAGCTCCACGAATACACTGGAAGGAGAACATCGATGGCGTCCTTGCGGAGGAACACCTAAAATAATACAATATATATACATAGCAGGAGAAAATATAAACTGGTCAGAGCCCGAGGTGAAAACATTTTATAGCAAGTGTATTAAAATACATAATAATTATAAATGCATTATGACATGATTTAGGTGGAGTCACACCCTCCATAAAAATCCAACTCACCTCTCAACTAAAGCGCGCAACTAAACGTATGCACGTGATCTCTAAAAAAATGCCCAAATCTATCTATCCAAGAAAATCTAACTTAAAACCCAATTGATACTCTTCTAAAATCTATCTAAATCATATTCTACAATTTCTAATATTATTGATCTCAATTACTTGTTCACTTACTTAACATATAACGTTTACATAAACATTCTCTTTTTAACATATACACTACACATAAACATTCTCTTTTACTAGAATTTCTCAAATTCTAGTCATTGACTGAATCATATATAATTATATGAGTTAATAGCATCTAAGTGCTAAGGACTAAACTTCTCCCAATTCTCAATACTGTATTGAGTTTCGTGCGTGGGACATCTCGCGAGCGAACTCTAAACAAGGAACCCCCCTGATACACTACTCTTGGCAGTACTGATTATCAATATTCATTATGCCCTCAATTCATGATGCATGTAACCCAAATTCTTATTACTACATTAATTAATTTATTATTCCCAATTCTCAACAGTGCACGACATTTCGTGCGTGGGACGTCTCGCAAGCGAAATCCAAACAAGGTACCCCCCGATACACTACTCTTGGCACTGTCGATCGTCGAGATATATACTATATGTAAATATGAGCATTAAGGACTAACTTATCCTCACTCCCAACATTGCACTGCGTTTCGTGCGTGTGACGTCTCGCAAGCGAAATCTAAACAAGTATACCCCCCCCCCCGATATACTACTCCTTGGAAATGTTGGTCGTTTAGGTCCATTATGCCCTCGATACCCAAAGTACTAAGCACAACAGTAATATCACAACCATCCCAACGAGCTATAACTCGAGGCTGCAGGTTCTCAATGCTATCATCTTCCAGGGCATCACTCATATATCATTCTGGGGACCACCGGTAGGACTAAATGTCACCTACTTCGTGGTCAAATCACAAACACAACGTCCGGGAAGCGGTCATAGTTCCTAATCGGCAAGTGAGAACGACACATACCCGCGACTTCTCGCCCCCAAAATATAATCACATAAATAAAATGGACGACTATGACCTGGGGAAATATCCACACCTTGCTCCTCGAGCCAGGATGTTAACCCTCATCGCACAACTTCCCAATGATAGCAAGGAGGGGGTATGCTTCACTTATATATATATATATATATATATATATATATATATATATATATATATATATATATATCGTTCACATAAGATATACATACATCATTACCTCAGATAGTTATATACATTCACATAAGGTATATATAACACATTATTCACATACACATAGTACGCTCTTAGGCATAACTGAAATAACATCATTAGTTAGTATATTTTACTCTCGATATACTAATCGTCAATAACTCACATAACTTCCCCACTTAGTATACACTATACTATTTCTCACTTGAAGTTCAAACATCACTTCTATTTATATGAATTGTCTCTCAATTATATTTACGTTGAGGATATTCTCTATATCCTAATACACCTCGATCAGCATTTATCATTTATGTGAGACATCTCCCAAGTTAATTAACATTGAGGATATTTTCTATATCCGTATGCACATCAATCAGCATTTATAATTTTCGATCCATAAAATTGTTCAATCAATCATATGAACCCTTAAAATTATCCCATTTGGGATTTTATTCTAAAATCCAATATTACTAAGCGCATTCTCACACTTTCATATAATTCCGTAATTATCTTCAAGTAGAATTTTCAATGGTAGTGGGCTTTCCCACTACTCGGTACAACACTCTCCAATATGTATTCTCTCAATTTAAGTCAATAGGACTCCAATACTTTCTCATAAGGGGAACTCCCTAAAAGTCTCCAAAACACACTTCACATAACTCCTATAGAGGTTTCCAATTGATAACCTCGAATAAAACGGGATGAAATTCTCCCTAGAAAAACATCCCCAAAAAATGCCCTGTTTCAGAATCGATTCGGGCCAAATTTGAATCGATTCGGCCTCCAAGGTGAATCGATTCGGGTCATAAGACCCGGGATTCTGTCCCAGGTCGAATCGATTCGGGTTGGGGTTCGAATTGATTTGGTCACTCAGACCTGTCAAGCTGGAACATTTCGAATCGATTTCTGGTTGGGGTCGAATCGATTCGGCCCGTTCTAAGGCTACGGAAATGGCTATTTCTTCAAAGCCAAAAATCCTCGAAAATCATTTTAATCGTCTTCTCCTCATTTCTCTTCATCCCAAACTTATATATATCATTAATATTCATCTAAGAACACATTTCAACTAATTTCTAACCTCTAATCCATTACACACACAACAAATCTAAGATTTTACACAAAAGTTAGGTTTTGACAATTTAAACCTAAAATCCATAAATTTGATCCACAAATCATGAAATAAATGGTACACAACAATTATTTAGCAAGTTTAATCACTTGCCTCAAGTTCGTATGGTCTGATTCCTCCTCGAGATCGCGTAATGGCCAGAAATTCCACTTTTTCTCTCTTTCTCTTCTTCTTTGTTCTTCCTTTCTATTTCTCTCTTTCTTTCTCTTTCTTTCTACGGAGATTTGATCTCCCGTAGGCTTTTAAGCCTTGTCTCCCAAAATACACACTTTAAATGATAATACACACTTTAAATGACTCGATAACTTTAATTCGAGCCAAACGAACTTAAAACTATTTCGGAACCTAAATAGACCCCAAGTACAGTCATTTCGAATTTCTCGACCCTTCTGGAAATAACTACACCCTCAGAATTGCCATTCGAAACACTTTCTAAAAACTTCAAATTTTGACCTTAAATGCCAATTTAATTAATCTCCAATTAAATAATATTTATTTCTCCCAAAGATGAATAAATTATCATCCCAAAAATCTCTGGTTGTTACATTATCCTAAGCCTTTAGGATTTTTCTCAAAACTCAAATGTGTTTTAAATTTAGTCTATTAACCTAATGAATAATCTTCCCACGAAATTGACCTTAAGCTCAACATAAGCCCCAACCAAATGAGTACAAATAACACTCTAAATGGTCCAAAACTCTACCAAAGCCATGTATCAACCAATAGAATTAAATTCCATTATTATAAGTCAATAGCGAACGTTCTACGCGTCCTAATAGTCAACATGAAATACAACTAATTCTAATAAATTAACTATCTCATTAATTTACTATATTAGACGGTACGAGTCAATTAAGTTAAAACTAAATTATTAAATATTAACGATGACCTAGAAATATAAGAAACTACTTTACGATCGCTGAAACCCAATATCAAATAAGAAAACCCTCGATACCTAGTTCCTGACCATCACCCATAATACTAGTCACTTAATTTGATAAATGAATTATTGTGTCTTATATCCAATTAAAAAAAGGTTTATTTCACATAACACATATACAATCTGATATGTTAATCTCACATATCAACATATCTCAAATATTATAAGTGGCATTCCCCACATCACATGCCAACAACAACTTGTCACAATTTCATAATTTAAATAATCAATTTAATAATTAATAATTAATATTTAATTTAACAATTAATTAATTCTTATAAAAATACAGGGTATTATAAGATCAATTTTTCTAGACGGCCATGATTTTTATTGGCACAACGACGAAAGAAATCTTTTAAAAAGAAAGAATTCACACCCTTACATAAACTTTGCGGACGCGAAAAAAGTATTCACTAACGCGAAGGCTTAGAACTACAAGATCACAAAACAAGGTATAGATTATTCACAGGATCTTCAAAAAGATTGTGACCATCGAAAGAGACTTTTTACGGATATGAAGTCCTTCTTCGCTAAAGCAAACATTCAGCAACCAAGGTTATTGACAGAGACAGAGCTTGTTAGTTTTGCATATTTTCACAAAACTCAAAAGTTTCTTATTTGACCTATGACCAAGTAAATTCTAGATGGAAAATTTGAATTTTAAATGTATTTTTTATATATGATGAATATATAGCATCTTAAATCTTAAAAACCAAAATGTTAAATGAGTAGTTTTTAATTTAAGAAAATATTTAACCACTGGGGTAAATCTAAGTCCTCTAGCCAATATACATTTATCATAACTGATTAACTCATGGAAATAATATGAATGATGTGGTATAAATTTGATAAAGCTTTTTAAACACCTCTTTGAGAAGAAAGGTTGAATAATAGGTAGATTCAAATACTCTGGTAATAAGGAACAAAGGATAAAGACTCTCTCTCTAGAGCCACTGAAGTTATAAAAGTTTTGAAACTGAAAGTTTCTGATAGAGAAGACGAAACCCTTTTATAAAGTGGAAAGAAGTGGATTTGAAACAACAATGGTGGTTTCTATGTGTGCGTGGTTACGCGTATTTAAAAAGAATCAACCGTTGCTTACTGACGCAATAACCACCAAGACAACTTACGTGGATGCCACGCATTGACCCCGACCTACCATACGTAATGGCATGGGAAGACAAATCGATGCATTAAATATGAGGGAACATTTTAATAATGATGTTATGTCTTGGATTCTAAGTCAGTCTTTTGATATCTTTAGGGGAGTTCAATTATTTTGGGGGGAATTTAAAAAAAACATTTTAATCCCCCAAGCATAAATGAACTTAAGTAAATCTTTTATAAAACATGCCTGGTATAATCTAATTACCAAAGTTATAAGTTCTCTCTAGAAAATGTTCATTCGAATGAAAAAAAATTATTCCAACGTATTTTTTTACAAACATATTATTTTCGCAAAATAATTTTGGGTGACAATCACCTGCTCATTTAACAATTGTTCAAACAAAAGATAACCTTTACTAGTGACGGGTCATTCGAAGCAAGATGGTAATATTTCATACAGATATTTCTTTAAAAATAAACAAATATCTCGCAGAAGGGGAAAATATAGGGGGAGGTTAAAGCTCGTGGTTGATCGGATGATTAATCTCGCACACTCAGATGGATTAAATGACGATTGAAGACGAAAAGGAAGAACTAAGACTGATGGAAAAAAGGTCATTAGTGGGAGGTCCCACGGCCAGATGTCTCGCTCTAGCATACTCCAAAAAAGAGCATGGTCATTCGAGATACCTCCTTATGAGAAACAAGCTTGATCGAAGAGGCACCCAGAAACATACTTGTAATATGAGCATTTGTGTGTAGTTGTTTCCTTCTTTCAGTTAAATATTGGGAATTTATTTGTAATAATATTGAGGTTGCACAGTACCTACGAAGAAGAATGTCTGGTAGGACATGGTAGAGTTCACATACGCTATCGAACGACATCATTTAGGGAATCTCGCAGGGATTTGGTTTGGAGGATTGGGAACGAGCCAACTTTGGGAATAATCCCCAACCTCTTGGGTACACTTAGGAAAAACATTTCTTTAGTAGGGTCAATATAGTTCTTCGAAACACCTTACTCCCGAGGGACCTCACTTGAGGGACCTCGTCAAAGTAGTTCGTTCAAATAACTCTCACCCTATAAAATCAGTGTAAGGTTGTTCGAGAAACCTTCTCTCGAAAGAACCCTATTCGACTGACAAGACAACATGTCTTATGGCCACTATTTACTATCTTCATGATGTCATAATTTTTGACATTTTAGTAGATCGAGAAAGTTAGTACTTGAGTAGTTTAATTCCTTGGATGATTGGCTTATTTGGAGGGATGCTCGATCAGCCTCTATAAATAAACCCTTGTGCCAACCTGTCACATCACAATTAATTTTAAAGGGCGTTCTGAGAGCCTAAACAATGTTCCCACTAATAAATAATATCTCATTCATTTAATATAATATCCTTGGTATTAAATGCATAGTATTCTCAGCATTGAAAGGGGTCAAAGCATTTGATTCGAGCAAGGTCATTCGAACGACCTTATATTCATATAAATACTATTATTTGTCACACTTATTAGGGGATTTTTCTTGATATCATATTTTCTCATACACGAGGGCTTCTTTCGATTTTATCATTACTAGAGTTTATCTTTCATTCTCAGAGCTTAACTAGTCTTTATTCCTAATCATTTTCATTCATTTCACTGAGAGGTTTACTGGCTTGCCTTTATTATGCCGAAAGGCTTGTTCTTTCCCCCTCCAATCGAGTTGGTTGCTAAGATTCACGTCATTTATTGCATTGAGAAAATATTTATACTGTAAAGGTTCATTTAATACATGTTATGTGGAATTAAAGATTATTTATCGCAAATATTGGAGTTTCCATTTATTATGCTGATCTTCATGCATTAATCATTATTCTCAAGGGGGTTATGCCAACACCCCGTATTTTGGGAATACTTAAATTACAAGTGCCGCGGTAATTTAATTAAAATTGTAAAAATAAAGTGAATTTAAATAAATATTAATTAGGGAGAAATGGATTAATATTTATGTGTTAGTATGTTTACTTGGGTGATAAGTAAATGAAATTGCATTATTTAATATTATGTCATAAGTGAGTATAAGCGACAGGTTGATAGTATCCTGCTGAATGCGTGTGTGGGGTCGTGTTGGAAATAAGATGGTAAATTGATGATGGATGACTCGAATGATGATTTCGAGTGAACGATTGATTCGGAATAGGTCAAAATAATTTAAATTAAACACTCAATGGTAGTGTTTGGGTCTCGGGAGCTTTTTAGATTAGTCGGGACTAGTATATGGGAATTTTAGTCATTTTAATGGAACATGAAAAGGAAAATTCAGGATTGATATTATAAAATGAAGGGTTTGGTGAGTACCAAAGGTTTTATTAGGTTATACCAAATGTTAGAGAGAAAGTTAAGGACAAAAAGAAGAAAAACTCAAGAGTCTAAAGGAAAGCTAAAAGAAAATTATAGGGAGAATCAATTTGAAGAAGAAAGGAATGAATTTTTCAATCAAATTCAAGAACTACGAATCTTAAGGCAAGTAATTATCTTGATATTTATTTATGTATTCAATTTCAATTAATATCATGATTGGGAATTTATTTTGGGTGAGATTCATATACAATTGGCGTTTTGACAAATAATTTTAGAAAAATACATATGTGATTATTTAGGAGTGAAATCTGGAATTTGAATCCCATATTCATGAATGGACTGGGAATTTGGAAGATGGAAATCGATGAAATGTTATGAGATAGCGAGACTTTTTAATATATAGAGAGAATTATTATAAAATCCATGTAATGATAATATATAAAGAGAAGCATGTTCAAATTAATCTAATCCATGTTTAGAATTGTAGGGAATTGAATTTTATTGAAGAATATTATGTTGGGATTTATGAATTTTGGATTGAACTTGCTGAAAAACGAAATTGGAACAACTATTGCATTCTACAGGGGTGAACCGGTTTGCCTCCCTGCAACGTACAATGTGGCTTATTTGATAGGAAATTTTTATAATTTAAATTCGGGGATTAAATTATGATGACCAAGGATAATTTGGGACTTCTAAAAAATTATATTGAATGATATTATGGCTTAGATTAATTGGTATTCAGGGTGAAATTTAGAGTATTTGAGGTGAATTGTACTCGAGGGTTTATAGTGAGTTTGTGATGGAAAATTCGGGAAAATAGGGATGCAGGTTGATTGAGAGTTATATATGTCCAGAATTAATATTTTGAGAATTAATTAATCAATTAAGTGAATAATTAAATAATTGAGAATAAAAATTATATTTGGAAATGTTGGGCTAGTGCCACCAGTGATAAGCACGGTTAATAGGAAATATTGAGAAATTATATAAGGCCATAGAGACAGTATATATATATATATATATACACACACACACACACACAAAGAAAGTCTTATGTAAGGACTCCTTATGGTGCAGACGCCGTTGCATGCCATTTTTTTAAAATAGTAAAAAAATAATTTTTTTGATGAAACTTCATGGATATGTTTTCCATAGTCAAAAGATCATCTCCCATTTTTTTCATCAAAAAATTCAATAAAAAAACCATTGAGATGAGGTGATATTTAAAAAAATGGTATAAATATTCATTTTTAACCGTTGAAATGTTGGGTCGGCGCCAGCGACTTTATTGATTGAATTTTTTGATGAAACTTCCTGGATATGATCTTTTCACTGTCGAGATCATAGCCATGACGTTTCATCAAAACATTGAATAAAAAATTGGGTGAGATGATCGCCAACATTTCAACGGTCGAAAATGCATATGTATACCATTTTTTTCTTATCACCTCATCTCAATGGTTTTTTTATTGAATTTATTGATGGAAAAAATTGGAGATGATCTTCACACTGTGGAGATCATATTTATGAAATTTCATCCAAAAAATTATTTTTTTACTATTTAAAAAAATAGTATGTACCGGGGTCTGCACTAGAAGGAGTTCTTACAGGAGGGGGCCTCTCTCTCTCTCTCTATATATATATATATATATGTGTGTGTGTGTGTGTGTGTGTGTGTGTGTGTGTGTGTGTGTGTGTGTGTGTGTTTATGGACATACCATTCTAGTGCTATCATCAACCGTTGCGCAATGTGGGTGATCTTCCCTAGTGAAAAACAGTAGGCTAAGTATCGACCCCAGGTCATAGCATCATGCATGCCCTTGTTAGGTTGGAGTCGATGTGAGGTAATTTTGGTATGGTTACGACTCACTATCTCAGGACTATGAATGCCTCCAACAGGTGTACGATTTATCAAGTTCGGTGTGAGAATCCAACTCGATAGCTTAGGATGATGTGTGTATGTCTTGGTGCATGATAGCATTTTAGATACCCGCATCTAATGAGCTATTATTATAAGGGATGGCGGTTACACACGGCATATGTGTGTTGTTGTGTTATAAAAAATGCGTGTATATATGTGCAGAAAAATATATACGAGTTTAAGACAATAATTGTGTATTATTATGTAATATCTAGTGAAAGTTATTGGAAAATAAATGAATAGATTATAATTGAGAATTATAATTATTAATTGTATCTGAAAACTAACTTGATAAAATAGGCATGAATATGGTAGCATATGGATTTTAGGGTATATTGAGACTAGTTAAGGTGGGTAGCAAAACTAGAAGTTAAAATACATACGTTAGGTGTGCAATGTAGATGAGGGGTGAGGATTATCTCATATGAGTGTGACACCAATTTAAATATGGAGTAATGTACATATATTTATTTTTGCATTTTAATTACTTGCAAAATATTTTCAAAAGGTTTTTGGCTCTAACTCGTGTCAAAATATTTTTAAAAACTTTGAGGTGTCTAACCACAAGGATGCCAAGCATGATTAACACTTTTAGATCATCGGAGTTACATCAGCTGCGGAATGTTGCAGGGATTGTTTAGTTGTTTTTTGTCTTTGAGCTTTTAGATAGGATTCATTCAGTTATTATTTGGGCAAGTCACCCAATGTCAATTTTTATTTCAGTTTTATTTAATTCAATTGTATTGGATTATAAACGATGGTTTATTCAGTTAATGGTTTTTTATTATATCCCGACATTTAAATTTGATTATGTGATTGTGCAGTTAATTATTTATCTGGAATGGTTTATGGTAAATGGTTACGGTAATTTATTCAAAGTTTAAAATTGACACGCGGCTTAATTAAATGATAGGTGGTTTGTAATTAATTGGTTGGTTAATAATTAATTGATTTTTGACAATGATCCTAAGAACGAGCCATTTGAGATTCTTATTTTATTTTAGTAGAGGGCGGGCTACCCGTTATTTTAATAAGCGGGGTATCACAGATGGTATCAAAGCATCAAATTCTAGTGTCCTTAGGATCTGTGTGGCATTACTGCATTGTCGACGTTACTTTTCTTTGATATAGAGCCCTATGCTTAGGACTGTCGATTCCTATTGTGATTTACGTTATCCAACTTTTACATGTAATTAAAGTGAATATTATACGAGTTCGGTTGGGATGTGTATGCCAGATAGTAGAGGACGAATAGCGAAGACCGTTAGGAGGACCATAGGAAGATAAGCTTATTCAGAGCCACAAACTATTCTGGAAATGGTGGCCGCAGTAGGAGTCACCATTATTGTTGCTTAGGCAGTCAATGATGCAAAGACCATCGTGGCACATCAGTTTCCCAAGCACCTCCTAAGAGGACGATGCATTAATTCAGACTCACCCAGTTCAGTCAGTATGGGAGAGAGTTAGTGGGCCATTCAGAAGGTCCATCCATCGGAGTCTTCAGGATATATGGATGTTGTATTAATTAGAAAATGGAAGGGGAATACCCAATGGAGTTTGAGTATGATGGAGTGAAGTGACACTCAAAAACAAATTTTGGAGATTTTTTTAAGCTCGTAGGAGCAGCTTTGCAGTGGTGAGAGTCAGTCACCACACCCGAGAAAAGATATACTATAAATATCGGGAAATTTGGGGCGCAGTTTGACCGCATGTCCTTTGATCTGCTACTCAAACAGATACGCGAAGGAAGTTTTGGGACTTATCAGGAGGGTCGAACATGGACCAAGTATGAGGAAGAATTTTCTTGTTTAGCAAATTTTGCACCCGAGGAGGTGGATACGAAGGTGAAAAGGGTCCATAAGTTAATGATGAATTCATGGGTAAAATTCATCAGCACTTATGGGGCAATTCGACTTGGATGACTTATGCCAATTTTGTCAATGCCTTACTATTATCATGTCAATCTCAATGCTTCCATGAGAAGGGAGCTAAGAGATTGGAGAGTCTAGTCAGTAGGGAAAGACTGGATATGATCATTGCTAATAGGGTACCACAGTGGTAATAACCAATAACGGGACCCATTTAAAAGATTCAGATCAAGGGGATTCAGACAGGTCCAGCAACGTGTTCCACAAGGTTAGCGGAGCCAAGGGAATAACTAGGGTAGCCATCAGGACTGAGGCTATCAGAGCCAGAGAGTAAGGCAGCCCCGACATGGTCAGTGGGGCTAAAAATAGGGGGTTATACAGGAAGGTGTTTTATATAAGGAGAGAAGACCACATGTGTCTATATTGTTCGCAAAGAGATGAAGGAAGGGAGCAAGGTGCCCAGCAGGGGGAATAATTACAATAATTTTTATCAAATTAGATGTGAGTATTACGTTTAGAAATCATTTGAACAGCCAATTCCATTAGCAATGGAATGTAAAATTTTAACTTTGGGGAAATGGGGTAAGTTTTGTGTGACACGGGTACATCACTGTATTTTGGTTAGCACTAAATTCACACGTGAGAGGGTTTAGTAAATGTATCGTTAATATAACTAGTCTGTGTTTATATTTACCATTGAGTAGTGGGAATCTCTTTGGTTCCATCTACAAGGAAGCGGGTGTTGATAGTTTATATTTACCATTGAGTAGTGGGAATATCTTTGGTTCCATCTACAAGGAAGCGGGTGTTGATACTGAGAGGATATATTTTAGTGAATTTTCTCATTTTAGAGAGATGTTATACGAGTATGATGTTATCCTGGGCATGGACTATTTAGCAATATGTTGAGTGGTAATGGACTGTTATAGTAAGGTTATCATGTTTGTTGTTCCGATTCACGATGTGTTTTTTTGTTGTGTATCACCTGAAAGAGAGTAAATACCGTGTATATATAATATTGTAGTGGAGACCTCAAAGAGTAAATTTGTCTCGTATTATTCGATCCCGATGCATAAGGACAATATTGATGTGATTCATGGTATATCGAGTTTACCTTTTAGGGGAGAGATTTAACTTGTTATTAATTTAGCCTTGCGGACTTAATGATAGTGAGGTCACCGTATTGTAAGACTCCTTTAGAGATGTGGGAGTTGAGGATTAGACTTATACATCTGGGGAAAGGACTTTTAGTGTTCCTATTATGTGCATTGGGTCAAAGGACAAGTGATAGGGCATTTGGGAAATTCCTTAGTTGGATTTCGATTGTGTGATGTTCCATAGAGGAAACTCAATAAACGTCGGAGTTGGGAGATGTTGTTGGATGCTAGAGTATCATTTTTGAACGATGATCATTGTACGAGTGGAGAAAACACTTTGATCTGAGAGTTATTATATGATAGAAGGCCAGTGGAATCGGGTAGTGATGTGTAGGAAATATTGGGAAATGTTTTACACCACTAGTGGGTAGGTGGGACAACCTTGAGGATCATTAAGTCTCGATTAGTAGGGTAATTTAGTATAACCTTATGGTATAGCCATGCCGAGCAACCAGGGTCGAGTTTAAGATAAATATATTACATCTATATTATTTGTGCAGATATGCATCGGATATAGGATGTACGATCTTATGGGCCAGTAGAAGCAAATTAGAAGATTAAGATGGACTGAACTTCGGTTCATGAAGGAGATAGTTTGGATATATATATATATATATATATATATATATATATATATATATATATATATATATATATATATATATATATATATATATATATAACAAGGAGAGTTATTACCCTCGACATAGGTTCACAGAAGGTGGAGACACGGGTGATAAATCTCTCCAGCAAAAGGAGGGTTTAATTGTTTTGGTGAGTAAAGCGAAGTCCAACTCCATCAAAGGCTGAGGGTGGCTCGCGCATAAATAGGATGCCTATTTCTACCAGGCAATAATTACTTAAGCAATGTGCATTTTTGGAATAGACGCATGGGTTACGAGTTTTGGAAAAACCAGGTAGGGTAGTGAGAGGTATCACATGACGTGGGATAGTGAGTGTGTGGGTCGATGTGGAGTGAGACATAGTGAAGTTGTCTCCAGGTGCACCACTCGTAGATGGAAAAAGTTTAGCCCAGGGCGATCCACTAGAAATTTTCAATGATTGGTGATTCCAGTGATCAAATGGATAGACAGACTGATTAAACTCATTACTGAGTTACCAATATCGTGGAACGGTCAAGACTCCCTGTGGGTGGGTGAAATGGGTTGGCCGAGAAGGAGTAGTTATTATTAATTGGGCGAAGTTACACTATCGGGCAGTGTGTCCATCGTTTCATTAAAGAAAAAGAAATAATTTGGCACAAGGGATCGCCCAACATTATTATGAATCAGGATGAAATACTTGAATCCCACATCTGATAGAGGTTATTAGGAGTCGATGGGGGCAAAGTTGTGACTGAAGCAATACGTATTACCGTACATCGAGGGGTAGATAGGAGAGGAGACTAAAATATTGGAGAATGCGAGAGATGCGTATTCTGGATTGTAAGGTAATTGGGAGGAGTAATTACTATGGAAAGGAACTTTTTGAGGCTTAATGTTGTAAATTTTGTCGTTCGCCCTCTAGTTTATTAAAAGTGGGGAAAAACAACAAGTCTTAAGGACCGAACATAATTTAAAGTACGTCATTATGGATCGAGTTAAACAAATTTATTTTCAAATAGTTCAGGAGCGTCGTAAGAGTTATGTCATCACGAACCAAAGAGTTAAAGACTGACGTGAGTGGTCAGAAATTATTGCATGAAGGTAGCTATGTGATTTGGGCAAGAAGGGAAGTTGGCACCTAGGGAAGTGAGGCATTTCCCCAGTATCTAGAGTCGTGGTATATAGGCTCGTCTTATTAGAACATTTTTAGTAGGTTCACAATAGTTCTGTGTATTGTTGTATAAATGAGACTTTAAGAATGATAGAGTATATCAAAACGGAAGGACTTGAACAGAGCTGTCGCTAGACTTGGGCTGTAGCTAGTAGTCAAGATGGTACAACTAGAGAGGGTATAGCTGAGGCACCATAAGGTTATCATGATTTTATTTTTGAGTACGTTCGAATGTCGTGCGGGTAAGTATCCGAAGTTTTGGTACCAAAAATATCCGATTTCAGGGATGAAATTTCTTTTCAAGGGGGGAAGTATGTAACACCCCGTATTTGTAGAAATACTTAAATTACACATGTCGTAGTGATTTAATTAAAATTACTAAAATAAAGAGAATTTAAATAAATATTAATTAGCGAGAAATGGATTAATATTTTTGTGTTAGTATATTTACTTGTGTGATAAGTAAACGAAATTTCTTTATTTTATATTATGTCAAAAGTGAGTAAAAGCGATGGGTTGATAATATATTAAACGGAATGCGCGTGTGGGATCGTGTTGGGAATAAGACAGTAAATTGATGATGGGTGACTTGGATGATGATTTTGCGTGCACGGTTGATCCGGAATAGATCAATATAGTTAGAATTATGTATTCGGGAGTCGTGTTTGGGTATCAGATGCTTTTTTGACTAGTCGGGACTATTATATGGGCATTTTAGTCATTTTAATGGAACATGAAAAGGAAAATCCAGGATTGATATTATAAAATGAAGGGTTTGGGTGATTTGAGCAATCATTTTACAAATACCAAAGGTTTTCTCAAGTTATACCAAAGGTTAGAGAGAAAGTGAAGGAAAAGGAGGAGCAAAACTCAAGAATCTAAAGGAAAGCTAAAGGAAAATTGTAGGGAGAATCACTTTATAGAATAAAGGAATGAACTTTTCAATCAAATTCAGAAACTATGAATCTTAAGGCAAGTAATTATCTCACTATTTATTTGTGTGTTCAATTTTATGTCATATCATGATTGGAAATTTATTTTGGGTGGGATTCATATACAATTTAGATTTTTTACAAATGATTTCAGAAAAATGGATGTGTGATCACTTAGGAGAGAAATATGGAATTTTAATCCCATATTGATGAATGAACTATGAATTTGAAAGATTAAAATTGATGAAATGTCATGAGATAGGGAGACTTTAAATATATAGATAGAATTCTTCTAAAATCCATGAAATGATCATATGTAGAGAGAAGCATGTTCAAATAAATCTAATCCGTATTTAGAATTATTGGGAATTGAATTTTATTGAAGAATATTATGTTGGGGTTTATGAATTTGGGATTGAACTTGCTGAAAAATGAAATTGGAACAACTATTGCCTTTTGCAGGGGTGAACTGGTTCGGCTATCTTGCTACGTACAGTGTGGCTTATTTGATGAAAAATGTTCATAATTTAAATTCAGAGATTAAATTATGATGTCTGGGGATAATTTAGGACTTATGTAAAGATTATATTAAATGATATTATGGCTTAGATTAATTGGTATTTTTTTTTATTTTTTTTTTGCCAAAGAGGGACAGTACCCCCACCCATTTTATTTATACCATAAAGGAGAAAAAGCCTCTCCGAAGCTTACAAACCCAAACAAAAATAGTTCTAGAGGATGGGTCCATTACTCTAGAATGAGAGAAAAGAAACTTGGGGATTTATAAAATATCCCCATTACAAAGAAAGAGAACTTACAAAAAATATAGGGGTTAATCCCTAGTACAATGAGAGAGTTAAAGAATGTATAAATTTGGGGATTTATCTCATCCCCATTACATTTTCTTTATGATTGTTCTAATACTTGGAAGATTTTGTCTATCCATATTGAGATGACCTTTAGCCAATGTTGGAAGAGAATTGAAACTCCAGAAATAATCATCTATTTGAGATACCGAGGCTCTTGAAGCTAAATAATCCGCTACTGCATTATTTTCCCTCCAAGTGTGGATGATTTTAGAGTTCGTTGGATAAATGATATTATCCAAAATATCTTGAGAAGTCCAAGGAGGTTTTGCTATCTTTAAAACAATATCAACTAATGTTTTACAATCAGATTCAATGCAAACATTATAAATATTTAAGGAAGAAAGCAATTTAATCCCTTCTTGAAGTGCCATAGCCTCAGCATTAAATGATGATTGAATGCCAATTGATTTAGAAAATGCAGCAATAAATTTACCTTGAGAATCCCTTATGACACCACCAATGCCACTTGAGCCAGGATTGTTCTTAGAGGCACCATCAATGTTAAGTTTAAAAATACCAATAGAAGGTTTGCTCCAAATACACTTGATAAAGATAATCTTCTTCGGGGAAATATTGATATTAAAAGTTTTGGCAATAAAATCATCTTTAGGAGAAATTTTGTCGTAAAACTTGCAATATTCTAAAATATTCGAAGACAAAAGGATAACTTTTTTGATAATGTTATTCGCAGAAGTTTGACAATTTTCAAAAAGGGTTTTATTTCTAGCTTTCCATATTTCCCAGAAGATCACTTTAGGGATTACCTTAAAAAGAAAAATTTTATAATCCCTTTTAGGACATTGTAGCCACCAAGAGAAAAGGATTGTGCTGCAAGATGAAAATTCAATGGACAAACCAAACATAGATGCAAAGAAATTCCATACCTTAAAAGCAATGGGACATTCAATAAGGACATGGTGAGGGCTATCTTCAGCATTCTTACAAAATCTACAAATAAATGCTAGTCTCACACCAACTTTTTGTATTTCTCACTCAAAAGGGACAGAGTTGTTTAATAACTTCCAGGTATAGTTTGATAATTTCATGGGGCAATCTTTTATCCAATTTATTTTCCAAGAAATTGATAAAGGCCTGCTTTGTCTACAGATATTGTATGCAGATTTGATGGAAAACTCACCATTAATAGAGGCCATCCATATAGCTTTATCTTCATTAATGTATGAGTCAGATAAATCTTTAATCGAGACTATCCTTTTCATAGAATAAGATACTTGATTTAATGTAAGACCATTTTTATATTTATTTCTAATAAAGCTAGACCAAATGCCATTTTCAAATTTATATTTCCAATATAATTTCATGCTAGAAGCAGAAACAATATCTTCAATTTTCCTAAAGTTAAGACCTCCCTCTTCAAATGGATAACATAAGTCATTCCATTTGGTCCATTGAAATGGTTTCTCTTTGGATGTGCCACCCCAATAGAATTTACTAAATATACTATGAAGTCTTTTAATGACGATTTTAGGAGGGTTTAAAACAGCAATAGTATAAACAGGAATAGATTGTAACACAAATCTAATAAGAGTAGCTCTACCAGCTTGAGAGATTAATTTAGAAGACCAATTGAGGAGTCTATCCCTAATTTTAGTAATTAGATCAGAAAAATGAATAGCTCTAGGTTTCCCTTTAACCAAAGGACATCCAAGATACTTCATTGGAAATTGTTTGTGAGCCAATCCTGAAATAGATTCAATAGTGTTTCTTCTACGATGAGATAACTTTTTATCCGTATAAAAGGAGCTTTTCAAAAAATTCACTTTCTGACCCGAGGAAGCTTCATATTTCTTTAAAAGATCAATAAGGGCCTTTATGCTACGTTTACCACCATTTATAAAAATTATCAAATCATCAGCATATCCTAAATGAGATATTAGTTGACTTTTAGATGGATGAACATAAGGAATTGCTTTCTTAATAGAAAATATTTTATCAATATTTCTACTTAATACTTCAGCAGCTATAATGAATAGACTAGGAGACAAAGGGTCTCCTTGTCTTAATCCCCTTAAAGAATGAAAGAAACCAACACTTTTACCATTCAAAATTATAGAAAACCAATTATTAGATATAAGCCTCCAAATTAAATCAATAAAAACTTAACAAAAACCAAATTTTCTGAGAACTTCACAAAGATAAGGCCAATATACTCTATCATAAGCCTTTTCCATGTCTAATTTAATGATCACATTACTTCCAAAAGATTTCTTACTAATGTATTGAACCATTTCTTGAGCAAGAAGGATATTTTCTTGAATACTTCTATTTTTAACAAAACCACTTTGGTTTTGAGAAATGATAGAAGGAAGGATAAGAGACAATCTATCATTTAAAATTTTAGATATTATTTTGCTAGAGAAATTGCACAAACTTATAGGTCTAAATTGGGAACATGTTGAAGGATTCGAAATTTTAGGAATAAGAGCAATAGAAGTAGCTGTCCAACTTTTAGGAAGATCAGCACCAGCAAAGAAAGAATGTATAGCTTTAGTCAAATCATTTTTGATAATATGCCAAAACTTTAAATAAAATATCCCTCCAAAACCATCAGGACCCGGAGAGCTGGAATGATCCATGTTGGAAATAGCTTTAAAAATTTCTTCTTCAGAAGGATATTCAGTAAGCTTGTCATTCATGGAATCATCTATATCATTTCTAATAACTTCTATAAAAGAAGAATCAATAGACAAATATTCAGCAGACCAAGCTTCTTTAAAATGATTAAGAAATATTTGTTCTATTTCTTCTATAGATTCTTCCCAATTGTTTTGATTATTTTTAATTCTAGAGATAGTTAATCTCCTTTGCCTAGCTGTAACTGAAGCATGAAAGAATTTTGTATTTTTATCACCAGATTTAAGCCATTTTATATGACTTTTTTGTTTCCAGAAGCTTTCCTCTCTCTGTAAAGCTACATTTAACTCAGCTCTAGCTTTAAATAAATTGGATCTAGAAGAATCACAAGGGTTATTTTCAAACTCATGCTCCTTAATTAATATTAAGTCTTCAAGGTCTTTAACAGATTGGAAAACATTTTTGAAAGTACATTTGTTCTAAGTTTTTAATTTTACTTTAAGTTTCTTTAACTTTAAAGCAAATTTAACTAAAGGAGGAGCTTGGACTTCATCAGACCAAGATTCTTCAATAATCTCATGGACATTTGACTTAATACACCACATAGCTTGGAACTTAAAAGGTTTAGGAAAGTTATCAAAATTTCTTTTGATAGATAAAAGTAAAGGACTATGATCAGAGCAAGTTTTATGAAGATGAGTTATACTCGTTTGAGGGAACTTCAAAATCCAGTTATGATTAACAAGACCTCTGTCAAGTCTACAAAAAATAGTTCCAGTAATTCTGTGATTAGTCCAGGTGAACCTGGAACCAATGTAGCCTAAGTCTATTAAGGAACAAGCATTTATCATATCCTTAAAGTCCTCAGTAGCATGAAAATCTATGGGATTACCTCCTAATTTTTTAGTATCTTCTTTAACAGTGTTAAAATCACCAATGACAAGCCAGGACTCTATGTTAGAATTACTAGTGACAGACACTATATCATTCCAGAGACTAATTCTTTCAATAGGAGTGCATTTGGCATAAACAATAGCAAGATGAATAGTAACATTCAAACATTTTATGTAAATTTCTAGGCCCAAAAGTTGATCAGAATCAAACTTGACTAGGACATCCAGATCATTTGACCAAAGAAACCAAATTTTGTTGGAACAGTTACTATAACTGTTTGGGAAATTCCACTTAAGTTTGTATATAGGGATTTTAGCAAAATCAACTTTAGGCTCGAGTAAAGCAATAGCAGGGAGATTATAAAGTTTTATCAGTCTTTTTAATCTTCTATTAATTGCAGAATTACCTACCCCCCTAACATTCCAGCATATAAAGTTCATCATTTATAAGTATGATTAGAAATAATATTTTTAGATTGGCCTAAAGACCTAGTAAATCTTCTGTAAAGAGGGTCTATAGGAGTTTTTTTAGAAATCATACCTGAGTGAATAGAAGTTTCTGCTTCAGAATTAGAAGGAACTGATCTTCTATCTTTCTTGGAAGCTGCAACTCTTTGTTTCTGATATTTGTTCCATTTGTCATCAAACCAAGAGGCGAAATTTTGTAGTTCTTCAACCATAGGAGCTGAATATTTTCTGTCCTCTTGATCTGAGTGATACTTTCTTGAATTTTTGCACGATTTATCATATTTAGGCAATTCAGAACCTTTTGGGGAGAGGTGGAATTGATCCACCTTCAATGATTCTTCTGAATTATAGTGACCATGATGTATCTTATTTAGGTGCAATTGAGGAGCTTCTTGAATTTTTTGATTCCAATTCTTAACCATATCTGTAGCACATTCAACAAGGTCTGTCGCGATGTCTTCAGAATCTGTCACAGAGTTGTTATCTTGTAACACCTCTATGATGCCCTCTACCTGTTGTTTCTGTATTCCTGAAGAACTTGGGATGAGTTGAGACATAAAAGGCCCTGTGTTAAGATGAATATCTTGACCCTGAGGCAGTATATGATTCTTTTGAACTGTTTCGTGAATTTGTCTTCCAGCAGCAGCATTCGTAGGAGGAGATAATTGTTTGTTCCCTTTTTCAAGATCTTGTATTACAGTAGGTGCCTTAACAGTTTCTTTTGTCTTTTGTTTTTGAGAATTATTCGTAGGAGGACATTTGATCAGACATTTAGATTCTTGATGTCCCTTTTTCTTGCAATATTGACAATAAGATGGAATGTTCTCATATGTTACCTGTTGCCAAAAGCCCTTATCCCCACAACCAATCCAGATCCTATGAACTCTTTCTTGTAGAAGATTTAATTCAATACATATTCTTGCAATGCTTGGTCTTGATAAGGATGCAGTTGAAGCATCCATAGTCAAAGGTTTCCCAATTAATTGGGCAATAGAAAATAGAGAAGACTTGGCATAAAAATGAATTGGAAGATTGGGAAGATTCACCCAAACTGGAACTATGGGACTTTCTTCTTCTGGATGAAAATCAGATGTCCATTTGAAAGTGCGCATTGGGAACTTCCCTATATACCATTGATCTCTTACCCAAAGACGAACGTAGTCCTCCTCACATTGTAGACGAATAAGAATGTGCTTAGAGTCGGTCAGACCAATTGTAAAAGCAGACTTTAGTGAAAAAGTTTGAAAGGTTTTCCTGATAATTTCAATTGAAGGCCTTCCATGCGAAAATTTACCTATGATTGTGTGTTGGAAAGGGGCAGCTAATATGGAAATATCATCTTCTGAGAATAGAATCGCTGGTTCTCCTTTGTACATGGCTGGTTTCTTGAGACAAGGCTCCTTCGTGGTATTGTTCATGAGAATACTTGCAAACGATTTTTTCCAGATGGAATTTTCATCAAGTGGTTTGGGAGGGATGTGCGTGTTTACATGAATTTCATCCATGTTAGCAATGGCGTCTAGAGCTGTTAGGGGAATGAGAGTTCACCCTATTGCAAAAGGTTCTTGGTACGTTTCTTGGAGAGAATCTTGGAGAGGTTTCCAAAAATTAGAATTGTACAGATTAATTGGTATTCGGGGTGAAATTTAGAGTATTTGAGGTGAATTATACTCGGGGATTTATTAGTGAATTTATGATGGAAAATTCGACAAAATAGGGGTATAGGCTGATTGAGAGTTATATGTGTCCGGAATTAATATTTTGCGAATCAATTAATTAATTAAGTGAATAATTAAATGATTGAAAATGGAAATTATATTTGGAAATATTGGGCTAGTGCTACGAGTGATAAGCACGATTAGCCGGAAATATTGAAAAATATATACGGGAATATAGACAGTATATATATATATATATATATATATATGTGTGTGTGTGTGTGTGTGTGTGTGTGTATTATAATTGTATGAACATACCACTCTAGTGCTATCATTGGAGGTTACACGATGTGGGTGATCTTTCCTGGAAAAAACAGCAGGCTAAGTATTGACCCCAGGTCATAGCGCCATACATTCCCTTATGAGGTTGGAGTCGAAGTGAGGTAATTTTGATATGGTTATGACTCACTATCTCAGGACTATGACCGCCTACAACACGTTTAGGATTTTTCGAGTTCGGTGTGAGATTCTGACTCGGTAGTCCCGGATGATGTATGTATGCGCCGGTGAATGATAGCATTTTAGAGACCTGCATCCAGTGAGCTATTACTCTAAGGATGGCGGTTATGAGCGACCTATGTGTGCTTGTTGTTCTATAGGAAATACGCGCACATATGTGCAGAAAAATATATGCGGGTTTAAGACAATAATTATATATTATTATGGAATAAATAGTGAAAGTTATTATAAACTAAATTAATATATTATAATTGAGAATTATATGTGAAAAGTAATTTGATAAAATATACATGAACAGGGTAGCGTATGGACTTAAGGGTATATTAAGACTAGTTAAGGTGGGTAGCAAAACTAGGGGTTAAAATACATATGTTAGGTGCGCACTGTAGATAAGGGATGAGGATTCTTTCATGTGAGTGCGACACTGATTTAAATATGGAAGAATGTACACATATTAATTTATGCGTTTTAGTTACTTGAAAAATATTTTCAAAAAGGTTTTGGGTTCTAACCCGTGTAAAAAAATATTTTCAAAAACTTTTAGGTCTCCAATTACAGCGATACCAAGCATGATTATCACTTCCAGCTCATCGGAGTTGTAGAAATTGTGGAGTGTTGCAGGGATTGTTTAGACATTTTCTATCTTTGAAATTCTAGATAGGATTCGTCAGTTATTATCCGATCATGTCGCCCAATATCTATTTTTATTTCAATTTTATTTAATTCAATTATTTTGGATTGTAAATTGATGATTTATTTGGTTAATGGATTTTTATTATATCCTTGTGTTCAAATTTTGTTATGTGATTGCGTAGTTAAATATTTATCTTTATGGTAAATAGTTTTACTTACGGTAATTTATTTATAGTTTAAAATTGACACGCGACTTAATTAAATAATAGGTGGTTGATAATTAATTGGTTGGTTAGTAATTAATTGGTTTTTGACATTGATGCTAAGAATGAGCTGTTTGAGATTCCTATTTTATTTTAGTAGAGGGTTGACCACCCGTTACTTTAATAAGTGGGGTGTCACAACTAAATACTAATTGGGTTTAAAGAATCTACATCTTACAAACCGAGAGTATGTTCTGTAACCGAAATAGAGTAATCCACATGACATGGGGCATATGAGTATACATATACTCTTTGTAATACCCCGTATTTTTATGACTTTTAATTTTGGGGATTTATTAAATTTAATTAGAGATATTAATTTAATATTAATTCGAAAAATCATTTAAATACTTACTAGCGTGATGAGAGTTAGTAACTATTGGAATTGTATTGTAAATTACTTTATGAGTAATGTAGGAGTTGTAATTGTATTTAGTAAAATTATCACGAGAATCTAATTCGATAATTTTAGAAATTTATCGGGACGCGCTTGTGTCGTGGCGTGATTAAATTCGAACTATTAAAAGTGAATAAATTATAAGTCACCCGTATGGTCATTTTGAGTGCGCCAATGTGTCCGGAAGGGTCAAGATATCAAAATAATGTACCCGGGAGTTTAGTTTGGGTCTCGGGCGTTTCCAGGCCTAATTAACATCCCGGGAGGGCGTTTTAGGCATTTTATATTTTTGGGCATGGAAACCCATGATTTTTCTAAGGTTATATCAGATGGTAGGAGTCATCTTCTAAGGTTAGAAGAACCATAAACCATAGATGTCCATTGGAGAGGAAGATGAAGAGCTTTCCAAGGAGTTCTAGGCCAAGAACTCCACCGTTTGCACCGCCATCGCCGCCAAACGTTAGATCGTGCAACGATGATCACAACCACACCAATATCTCCACAAATCTGAACCAAGAATTCTCAGGCAAGTATTTATCTTGCTCTAATTCAGTTAACGCTTCAATGATGTTAGTCTAGGGTTAATTAGGACTAGTTTTCATGAAAGAAAGCATATTTGGGAGACTTTGATTTCATGATGTAGAGATAAAAAATGTATGCTGGTAATATAAATCACATGTAGAGGTTGAACCACGAAATTCATTAAGTTAGGAGTAGAAAATATGGAAAAAGAATGAGAAGAACTAAGTTAAAGGAATTATTAGGGTTCTTGAAATTTTCTAGATTTTAACCCGTTTAATCCGTTATAATTGATGGAAACTTGCTTGCCTTACGTAGAATAATCATTATTTCGAAGTATAACACTTGTGGTGTAATTGGTTGGAAGTTTAGAAATCAAAAATATTGATTCGAAAGATTTTTGTGTAACAATCCCGTAATTGGAAATTCTGCAGATTCACCATACCTGCTTGATCGATCGATCGAACTAGGAGTATCGATCGATCGACGCATCGATCGATCGAGCACCTGCCATCGATCGATCGACCCCTCCTGGAAAACTCAAATTCCCCTTTTTAAATAGTTGGTTCCAAATTAAATGAATAGAAATTCTTGGACATTATTGTTAGAATATTTTGGGAGATAAAGAAGACCATTAGGGCTTTATAAAAATGGAACCCTTAACGTAAGACGAGATTAATATTTAACAAATGTATTTTACACTTAAGAATATGGGAACATGTGTTTAAAGGGTGAGACTCGTAAGAAAGTTACGTTGTAAAATAAATGAGGACCTACTGAAATTACACTTGGGGAAATAGGAATTCACGAGTGTTACGTAGTAAGTTGAAATAATCCCATAAATAAGTAAAAAAGATAAATAGTTATACGGAATAATCTAGTAATGTGTAATGAGAATAAATATCATAAGTATGGGTCGTGGGCGTACCTAAATTAAAAATGGGAATAGTAGTATACATATATGACTGTGCTTGTGTATATACTATATACGTGTAAAAATTATGCCCGCGCTACTTGCTATCACTGAGGTTACCGCGCTGGGACAGTCTTATCTCGATAGGACCTTTATGGGGGATATTGAGTTGTACCCTAGAACATAGGAATCCTTGGTACAGGCTATCGGATCGATAGTCAGACGGTCCTAAGAGACGTGAGGGTATGTGATGACCTCTTAGTGACTTAGAACTATGCTTCGCCTCAATTTGCATGTGTTTTGTGTTAAAACAGTTCGAGAGTGATTCCGAACTAGTATTTCCCTTAGTACGAGTGATACGGGGACTTGATAGCAGAGTATGCCAACACCATAAATTTATGTGGGGTGCCGATTGTGTATATATATATATATATTATATGAGTGATTAATATGTATATATAAACTTGAAATTTGGAAACTACCTACTTTGACAATGGTAAGTAAGAAATGAATAATTATTTCATCTCGGGAATAAGTGTTTGAAAAGTATGATGCGTTACTGGGAAACTTTATAATCAAATGAGGTTTATGTGAGAACTTTGCTTTTAAATAAAATTAACTTTCCTAACATTAGAAATTGTCGGCATGAAATCTTATGAGTAACTTAAGATAAGTTAAACTGTTGGGAGTATTAGTGCGATAGGTGTGCACATTAGAAGAGATGTGAGAATTTCTCAAGGGAGTGTCGCACTAATATGATTGTTGCATTAGCCGGTAAGTATTTTAAATACTTGCTAAACTGAATTCTAAACTATTTTACAATCGGGCTTTGACCCATTTCCTATTTTCTCTTCTCTCTTGTATATATATGTATATATTACAGGTTCCCAACCACAGGGGCGTCATGCATAGGATCCTTTGGAAGGAACATGTTGCAGCTTAGGTGGGAGTTGCAGGCCTCTTGATTAGACGACCTCATTGTTGATTCCACATCTAGTTTTATTTTATCTAGTTGGGCATGTGTCGCCCTTTTTCCATTATTCAGTTGGTTTTATCAGAGATTGTGGTTCGTTTATTTCCAATATTAATACTTTGGGTTTATTACTGTCATGATGTTTTTTTCCTTTGAAGTTTTAAGTTGGAATAAATTAGTTGGATGCTTAAATTTCTTGGATTATATTTTTCCAGTATAGTTGTTGTGTGATTCTTAAACTATGGATTATGAAAGATTTTAAATGTTAGTTTTAAATTAAAATCTTAAATTTATGTCTTAAAAATGGTTTTGACACTTAGCTTAATTATTTAGGGTGTTTAAATTGGAAAAGTTATTTTTGCTACTGTGATGCTAAGAATGAACCAACCGTTCACCTTGGTTATAATTTAATAAAGGACTAATCACCCGGTATTTAATTAGGCGGGGTGTAACACTCTTATATAGCTTATATTATTTAATTATTTATGAGATTGCCACATATAATCTAAATTTATGTTATAGTTTTCTTAAGGAATACATACTAATTTCCCTTACTCTTTATATATTTTCACCATTGTTGCAACTATTGCACTTAGCCTAGTTATACAATTGTGACATTGTTGACACGTTTTCATTATTTGAAATCATTACTGCAATTGGTTGTTGGAATTATTACATACCTAGATATGCACATTTGTTTATATTAGCCTTAAAACACCCAAGGCGGAATGATTTAAGACAAGTACTATGGATTTCATTAAAAAAAATCGCAATTTATTTTGTGTTTAAAGTCCATGAGTTATGATACATACTTTAGGTTAATGAAGGTTAATATTTTAAATACTTTTTAAGTTATTTAATTATAATCAATGAGTATCGATGTTACCAATAAAGATAAAAGTACAACATCAAAGCAATAAAGTTTATACAATGATTACTATTTTTAAGTATCACTTAAACCCCAAAGTTTCGGTTATGGGTGGATGATTTTTTGTAGGGGGATGCTAAAGCCCCCCCAAAAATTTCTCTATAGTGACACAATAAAAACAATATGATATTGTCAAGGGTAACCACATGGTATAAATAGCGTAGGTAAAAAAAATTTATTGGGTCCCACCTCATTTTTTTCACCTCCAAGACACTCAAACTCTAATTTTCTCACAATTATCTTCTTCACCACCACCATTCCCACCACCACACCAAACTATCTCTACCATCCCACCAACGCATCTTTATCTATATATCCCTCTCTTTAATGCACACATACACACAAAAATAAAATCCTTATCGTGGAAAGTTAGATTGTAATGCCCCCAATTTTTAGCACTTAAGGTGGCCAGTCTTATAAACCGAGAATAGGGTATGTCAAACAATTTACATCATTATAAGCTGCATACACGCTGTGATACCAATTGATTTAATTCGCAAAATCACTTATTTAATTAGGTAACTCCGATTTAACAAAACCAACATCAAATTAAAATCAGTTCATGTGCGTGCAAGTATAAATAAAAATCGGCAAGCAAGTGACAGATTAATTCAAGAAAAAATTCCCTCAGGGTAAAAACTTTTATATTCTAAAACTTTGACAAGGTTACACGACCATTAACTTACATACAACTTCCCTTAAGTGTAATGCACGATGTTTATTTAAAACTTCAAAGCTTCAGCTAGAACTCAGCAGTGGCTCACTCGCAGCCGTACCAATTTGGACACGCAGTCTGGATTCCTTGTAGGGTCTCCCTCCACAATAGCTCTCGGCTCTCCAGTTGTAGAGTTCTGCTCACAAAGGTTGAACTTTAGGCAAAGTATGGTTTGAGTTCCATAAAACAACTCACATAAAAAAAATTCTCTGGGATTGGTGAATTGTGAAAAACAAATTTGAACCCTCATAATTATGTTGGAGAAAAGGTAAACTCTCAAAAACGTATTCTGATCAAAATAAAATTTTCTCCACGCGAAATACAAAACCCTGACACCTTATTTATCATATATTTTTCAGGCGATGACGTGTCAGGTAAAAAGACTTGTCGTTCGAACGAACTGTCATGTTGTTCGAACGAGATAAGATATCGTTTGAATGACCAGGCACAAATATCGTGATTCGTTTTATAGAGTTTTACAATATTTGGACACTTAGAAACCAACACTTTTATGAATCTGAGAAGAGATATAAAAAATTCTTTATGAAAAAAATGTTTTAAAGATAAAAATCCATTTATAATAATTAAAAAATCATTTTTCATAAAAGGAAAAATATTTTAATTTTTATACAAATCCCAACATTTTTATTTAAAAAGTAAATGGAACTTAACCAATTTACCAAGTTCGTCCTTGTTGGGCATGATTTGTTGAAGTTGGCTTAAAATTCAGATCGTCAATTATAGATGTGCGCTTTCCAATGCTTCGACAAACTTGTAGCGGTATATGACATATTAAATGTGATGAACAATGTCCTTACATAAGCATTAAAGAATAATTGATGATATGACAACCACCACATAAAGAAATATAAAATGAGACAATAAGATAAATCTGAATGAAACTGAATAATTGTACAACATCAAAATCCACAATATGAAGTGCATAATGGATAGTTCAACGAATAAGTAAACAACTTTTTGTTGGGGAAAATAGTTAAAATTTAATGGAGGATAATAATAATAATGAATAGCGAGAAATTATTGATTCAAGGTGTGATTAAAAAATTCCTAATAGTTGTATTTATCCCCATCATAACGGTATGCAAACGGCTATCCGCAAATTTGTAGTAAAGATATATTGTAGCAACATTGCTTGTATTCTTGCATTAATGAAAATAACCCATTCAACCACTTTGGAAATTTGTTTGATTTGGGTTTGTAAGAAAAAGGAAGAGAAATTTGATTTTTGTGTAGTTCTCTCTTTTTGGTGTGATAAACACCTTTCTATTTATAGACTTTGTTGGGAATTTTGGCCAAACGTTATTCCTTTTGGCAAAAGTTATAACTTTTGACAAAAAATACTTTTCTTGATAAAAGTCATGCCTTTTGTCTTTAAAAGTCACAACGGTTAGAATTAAAATCTGAATTAACTAATGAATAGACACTTTTATCCGACCAATAATCATACTGTTTCCGTTAAATAATTTATTATCTATATTAAGAGTTTTTCCATATTTATTATTTCGAATAAATTTCACAATTTTTTTATAATTCCTCAAACACAAAAAGGTTTTCAAAACTACTCCTAAAGGCTATCTTTTTTAAAAAAAAGTATCAACAATTCCTTACCATATTCAAAATAAATGAAATAATATAAAGGAATCAAATGGTTTGTAATGCGGTTTATCCATAGGTATAGGTATCTCTCGGTTTGAACCATCTACTCAGTGAAAATTTATTAAAGTTGATTGGATAGCATAATAAAACTTATCTTTGAACTAACAATACATAGTGACCCACTGGATTCATGATCACACATAACACATGCATTTCCTTATAAGCTTACTTTATTTATGCTGACATTATTAATTAATTTTACCGAATTACATAAATACCTTATCAACCTGTTAATTACATTATATATGAAGATGTATGTCATTGGTAACTACTTACATAATGAAATTTCAAACTATGGGAACGCCATGATGTTAGTGCAAACTTACACACATATACATGATGTGACTTTGTATTGTCCTTCAAAGATACAGTTGTCATATTTAGCATTATTCTCACAATCACAACAAAGTCTTTAATGAATACTGCCTATGTCCCAAATTAATAGTCGCCATTCAAAAATAACGGATTTACTCAATCAATGGCCAAGATCAAGGTTGTTTCACTATCATGCAATTTGATTAATTGATTACGTCCAAAAAAGGAGAACGAACATTAATTTGGGACAATCCGAAAAAGGAAAGAAGGACTATTAATTTGGGACAAATAGAACATATTATTAGATATTACTCTCTTTAAATCAATCGTTAAACCATCCTCTTATGAATCATTTTATCAAAAATCCAATGACTATGTTTATATACATTCCTCATTGGTTTACGATTATATGTGGGGTATGATCGCTAATAAAATGATAAACTCAAATATTATAAATATAATATTCCTTTGCACATTCTGAGATTATTAATTTGAATTTTTCAATTATATCAACTATATTTAAATATGTATCTCTCATATGACCCAATGCTTAGTCAAATATCATAACATATGCATATCACATTACTAATGTAACAATCAACAATCAACAAACTTAGAACATAATAATCGAGATAGATTTAAGAAATTATAATGAAAATAAGAATCACTTTGAGACTCATAATTTCATAGCATCACATATTAATAATATCTTGACATGAAATGTGTATTGACAAGAGCATGCATATACTTTATAAGGAAAAATTTCACATCAAGTTAATTTGTATTGTATTTTATCTTTATTTCATTTGGACAAAATCATTTGAGTCTTAGGTTAGGATTTGAGTCAATTTATCTTCAAGCCTATGATGCATATTGAATACCGTAGCAGCCAAGTAAATCGACGATAACATCATTATGAGTTTTATCTTCAACATTGATGGGATCTCAAGATGTATGAATGCATATTATGTTTGATCCTTGGATACGTTTTTGGGTGTTTAGGATTTTAATTCGTCCAAACGAATTTATTTTTTATTCAAACGAGTTTATTTAGTTCGGTCGAATGAGATTAGTTCTTATTCAAACGAATTTATGGGTTTTGTTCGAACCGGGTTCAAACAAGCTTCGAGTGAAATGCTTATGTCAAGGCAGTAAGGTTTAGTTTGAAGGTCGCTTAATGCCCATTAAATAGAGTTTCACATTTTCATTCGAATAACCTTTGTTGGTTTTAGCGAGAATGCATAACTCGTTCGAGCGACATTGTTGTTTTCGTTCGATCGAATTGCCTTGAAAAATGTGTGACTGACTTTTTGTTTTTTTTAATATTAGAGGGATGATAAGGTTATTTTGTAGATATGTTTTTGAGAAAAAAAAAATTCAGAGATAAATTTAGCGCCTTTTAAACCCTAGTGTACACACAAAGGTTTGACATCCATGTTTCAACATCCTATGCTTGTTTGAGATCCCATGTGTTCTTCTCCAAGGATGTTTACTCTTCGTTGAGTGTTATTTCGAGCGGTGGATACCTTGTTTGGTGTTGTGAGATGGTTGGAACAGTCAAGAGGCAAGTAAGATCGATGAAATACCGAGATGTGGGAGACAACCCTAATGTAATTGCTATTGAAAGGCGTCTAATAGTGATTGTGAAGAAGGTAGCAAGGATTGAGAAAGCACATCAAGGATTTAAGGCATCGAGTCGTTAAGTAAGTCTAAATCGTCCTTGTATATAGAGCTATATCATAGTGAACTTATGTGGTCGGGCCATCCGAGGTTTTTCCCATTGTGGATTTTCCTCGTATATCGCCGTATTGTGATTTACTTTATTTTACACTTGTTGGTCTCACCTAGATGCATGATTTAGTTCAAGATAAAATTGGTGAATCTTTGTCACAATGTATGTTTAAAATTGGTGCAAAGATTTAAATCAGAATCAATTTCTTATTGGTTTAATTTAAGTGGAAAAGTTAAAATTGGTATTACCCTAGCACTACAGTTTATTTTTCATAATTAAATATATATATATATATATATATATATATATATATATATATATATATATATATATATAGAGAGAGAGAGAGAGAGAGAGGGAGGCAGGCTCTTGTGCACACTAAGTTTGCACAGTGCTGGCGCACATCAATTTTTTTAAAGAATTAAAAAAAATTGAGTTGATTTTTTTTACGTGATATTTAAACATTTCAATGAACGCATGTAAAAAAAATCAGCTAAAAAAAAATGTTTTTTTTCTATTTTTAAAAAATCGATCAAACTTTCACAGCTTTTAAAGTGCTTAAAAGCAGCGAAAGTTGGGCTGATTTTTTAAAAATAGCAAAAAAAAATTGAGCTTATTTTTTTTACATGGGTCCGTTGAAATGTTTAAATATCACACAAAAAAAATCAAGTGAAAAATATTTTTTTTACTATTTTAAAAAAATGATGTGCAAACTTAGTGTGCACATGAGCATGACTCTCTCTCTCTCTCTCTCTCTCTCTCTCTCTCTCTCTCTATATATATATATATATATATATATATATATATATATATATATATATATAATCCTTCCAATTAATATGTTATTATACATGGTACCAAAGCAAATATGACTAAATTGTAACAACCCTCGCTTTTGGGAGCCCATTTTATGCCTATTTACTATGTGAGTAGTTGCGTATATAAAATGTCGGATGTGGGTGAGTATTAATTTGATGAAATAAGTTAATATTTACTAATGAGATGCATAATTACCATGTGTGTAAGTAGTTATTACCATGTGGTGTTCCATTTTGTCATGTAAATTAAAATGGCAAATTGAATTAAAATGAACCGGAACCTAAAATGGCTTATAAAATTACCAAATGATAATTTGGAGGGTGTAGTTAGTTCCGGGAGGTGTGAGACAGTCGAAATGTGTGCCATATTGTATTTTGAGATTTTGGGCACTTTTGACTGGTTTTGGCATATTGCGCATTAGAAATTATATTGTTGCGGTATTGACATTTAAAATTGGAGACTTTTAATCCAAGGCCACGTTTTAGTCTTTCCCAAGCCTTTCTTTTTCTCTTATTTTGCCCTAAGTGTTCTAGCCCTAAGTGAGAGAGAGAGTGGGAGAAACTTGTGGAGAAAAGGGAGAGATTGAAGATTTGAGGTTTGATCTTGCATTCTTCTTCAACCAAGACTGAAATTGAATCCCCAAGGCAAGTTTTCTACTTGCTATTATATGGTTTAAGATGGATAACTGGTATGGTTAGTTATGTAATGGTTTTGATGAATGTAGTTACTGTTTTTGGTTAGATTTAAGGGTATTGAGGGTATTAATATCTTTGGTAGAGATTGATGGTAGATTGAGGTAGAAATATATTGATGGAAGCATTTATGATCTTTTAGTATCATTAAATAAGGATTGGTTGGGTTTGGTTGATAGTTGGTTTGGGTTTGTATGAAAAATATAGGAAGATAGGTCTAGGTCTGCAATGACCGATCGACCGCGTCTCTCAGACCGGTCGACCGGGCCTTCGGAGGAGGGCACACTGCTTTCTTTCAAAGGCATGAAATTATGGGCGCGGTCGGCCGCGGTCCCCCTACCGGTCAACCGGCTCGTCCGAAGTGAGTTTTCTGCTTTTCAGTATAGGCTAAAATTTGAGACGCGGTCGACCGCGGTCTTGGAACCGGTCGACCGGTCCCCTGTTTTCTCACCCAACTTTCTACTTTTGTTTTTAAATTCTTTTCCTCCCCTAGGAACTTAGGACTCTTCTTGAATGAAGTAAACCTTGGCTTTTAGAGTCCTAGTTGAGTTGGTTGACACCCTAGTGTTGAATGGGTTTCACTTAGGGTTAAGTCCGGGGGAGGAGTTGTCCTAAGTGATGTTGAGGCATCACTTCTATTTGTGCATCCTAATATTATGGATGGGGGTTGTAGGACCATACTTGGAGACTTTAGGGGCTTGAATCGAGGTACCTAAGACCTTATGCTGTGGAAAAAATACAATCCCTTGGAGACTTATTCGAGGCATAACCTATGATGAAAATAAATAAAATATTTTTCGATCATGGTTTCAAATAAAACGAAACACATAATGTTAATGGGAATGAAAAGTATGGTTTTTATAGTAAATGCTAATTTACTTAAACACACCTCTCTAAATGCTATCATAAGGGAAGCTCGCGCATGAGGTGATGTTCCTTGACTAGTGAATGCAGGGAGACTATAGTCCTCGACCATATGCGAGTTTATTATATGTATTTTTTGTACTAGTGAGGTAATTCCGGGTGTGGTTATGACTCACTCGCAGGCATATGGCCACTTCTTGACGTGCGTTAGGTACCCAGGCTGCCTTGTTTGATGGGCCCCTGGAAGATGATAGTCATTTAGGGGCGCGCCCAGTGGGGAAACTCGGAGGGGCGGTCTTAGAATCGCTATATGTATAAGAATATAACTTTTCTAAACTCAAGTGGGACTTGAGGGTTGCATATTTCCACTGAATTGTATAATAATAATTACATTCCTACTAAGGAATAAGAATTGGAAAGAAATAAGAAAACGATAATATTGTATTCCTGTTAAGGAATTGAAACTGGATTAAAGTGGAAATTGGTGAATAGAAGCTTTTAATTTATTAATGCATCATTTCATTCCCTTGCATAGTTTTATCTTAGGCATGTCATTTTAATTGTCTAATTTATATTTCATGGTTAGGTTGCTAGATATCTGATGCTCATTCATATGATTAACTGTTCATATCTAGCATGCTTTTTGTTCATCTGGGAACTATATAAAAACCGGGTCCTGACCCGTTCATTTTTCTATGTTGTGCATATTATTGTATCCGCCCAGGTGCTCCTCCGCAAGGACGCCCGTGTTGATATTCTAATCTTTTGCCGTTAAGGAGCTGTAAGAAATTGCGGATATTACAGGATGTTTTGCTAGACGCCATCGTTTTTTATATCTAGTTATGATCGGGTCTGTCACTCGGGCGAGTGGCCCAACTTTGTAATTGTCTAATGAATGTAATACGTAACCTATGAATGTTGTAACTTCTTTTGTGTAGCTGTGGACCGACAGCATATTCGGTTCTCACCTTGTATATTTCGGTTTTATATTTATGTTATTTATGTTTCATGGAATTCCACTAATTTTCTAGGATGGGTTGTTTAAATTATTTTCTTAACTTAAATTTTAAATCACATAAATTGTTTTGACAACCCGTTTTCTGAATTAATGGGTGGTTTTCTCGGATACTCTTACTATATTTGTTGGTGCTGAGTATGATTTCCATCCATGATTCCCATATATGTCGGAGTATCGGGCTGGCCACCCTTTATTTCGGAGTGCGGGTTGTCACAGATGGTATCAGAGCACTGGGTTCTAGAGTACTAGGATATATGTGGACTTATCACGATCTACCGTAGCGTTCTTTGATATAGAGCCTAATGATAAGATTGCTTTGTTGCTTATAATTGCGATCTTCTGTGAAATAGTTCGTTATGAATGATATTCTAACACTATTGTCCCTTCATCTCAGATGCCGCCTAAGAGAGGTCGCCCTGCGAGACGCAATAGAGTTGTAGAAGAGTATGTTGGTCCTCTACCGCCCCAAGGAACTTTTAATGCTGCGAACGTAGCCAATATTGTGGCCCATGCAGTTAATGCTGCCATGACCGCAGTAGCTCAACAGATGCCACAAGCTCAACAGCGGGCACAGGATGCTCAAGCACCTACGGGACCTTCTCCGTGGGAAAGAGTAAGGGAGTCCTTTTTAAAGGGCCATCCCTCGAGTTTGACGGAGGCTCTGATGTTGTTCGAGCAAATCAATGGAAGAAGGATATGCAATGCCATTTACGAATGGTGGATTATAGTGAGGAAAAGAAGCAGGTCCTTGCTACTTTCAAGTTGGTTGGGGCAGCGTTACATTGATGGGGGTCGATGACTACGCCAGAACAGAGGGACACTATGTCGATCACCGATTTCTGGGTCTTGTATGCCCAGAAGTATTTTCCTCCCGCGATTCAAAGGGAGATGAGAAGGAGACTGCAGGATCTAGTTCGGGGAGAACGATCTGTTGCCGAATACGAAGAGGAGTTTACCCGGTTAGCTAGTTTTGTGCCGGAATAGGTGACTCCGGAGGAAAGAAAAGTCTCAAAATTTATGGGAGGTCTAAACTGGAGAATCCGGCAACATTTTCTGGGTAATCCGGCTTTGCAAACTTTTGGTGAGGTTATGAATGCGGACTTGCTCCATTGCCAGGAGCATCGGTTGTTTATACAGAATAGCAAGAAAGCTACAGGAATGGGGCAAGTAGGGAAGCCCGGGGTGAGTGGGAATGAAGGAGGAGCCTTTCCTTCGTCCCAACCTACGGGTAATAAGCAGCGAGACAGGGATCCCCAGCAAGGGGATGGGTCGAAAAGATAACGCTTTGGCGGGTTTAATGCTAGTGGTAATGCTAACAGGCAAGGTCAGGGTGCCGCGCCACAACAAGCAGGTCGGGGTGGTCAGGGAGGTAGGGGACATCCAGGCCAAGGTTTCGGACAGTTCAGAAATAACATAGGTAGAGGTCAGGAGAATATGGTAGGGAAGTGTTTTCAATGTGGGGAAGCGGAACATTATAAGAAATATTATCCTCAAATGATTGGGGGACAACCTCCTCGAGTTCCTCAGTAGCCTTATGTTCAGTTTCCTCCACAGGTACCGAATCCAGTTGTCCCTCTGCAGCAGGGTCAACTACAGTATGGGAGAGTTTACAACATTCAGGATGCTATGCTTCTTCCCATTCAGCCAGCTCCACCGACTATAGAGGGTAAGTTCCTTATTCAGGGACACATGGGTCGCGTTTTGTTTGATACGGGTGCGACACATTCTTTTATTTCTAGAAGTTTTGCTCAGTCCACAGAGTTGATAAAATCTGCTGAGAGCACCTTTACTAGTGTTGAGTCCTCTATGGGTGACGGTTCACTTATTTTCTTTATTTGCAAATGCATAGGGATCACTCTTGGAAATTTATGTTTTGAGGCCGATTTACTCGTCCTAGATATGGTCGGGTATGATGTGATTTTGGGCATGGATTGCCTTGTTAAGTATCATGCTATAGTAAATTGTTACGGGAAGAGTATAGTCCTCGTCGTTCTAGTACAAGCTATGTGCCTGGTGGTTATGCCTCGTTTAGAGGGAGATACTGGTACTTACTTATATTGTATTACGGATGAGATTTCTCGGGATGTAGTTGTTCCCTTAGATTCTATTCCTGTTGTTTGAGATTTTGAGGACATTTTTTGATAAATACCAGGTTTGCCTCCTAGCCGAGAGATTGAGTTCGTGATTGACTTAGCACCGGGAACTCGACCGATTGCGCGAACTCCTTATGGTATGGCTCCTGTGGAAATGAGGGAGCTAAGAGATCAAATTCAACAGTTGTTGGAGCAGGGTTTTATCAGGCGTAGTACGTCACCGTGGGGTGCTCCTGTGTTGTTTGTGAAGAAAAGAGATGGTTCTCTCCGGTTGTGTGTTGACTACAGAGAGTTGAATAAGGTCACCATCCGGAATAAATAGCCTTTGCCTCGTATAGATGACTTGTTCGATCAGCTCAGGGGAGCAACCTACTTCTCAAAGATAGATTTGAGAACGGGGTATCATCAGTTGAGGATACAGGAGCAAGATGTATCCAAGACTGCCTTTCTGACGAGGTACGGGTCT
Organism: Sambucus nigra; assembly: GCA_949130495.1. Lineage (NCBI taxonomy): Eukaryota > Viridiplantae > Streptophyta > Magnoliopsida > Dipsacales > Adoxaceae > Sambucus > Sambucus nigra. The sequence continues at coordinate 704,609,235 of OX422211.1, forward strand.
TATGAGTTTTTGGTTATGCCTTTTGGACTAACTAATGCCCCTGCCGTATTCATGGATCTTATGAATAGGGTATTTCGGGACTTCCTGGACCAATTTGTTATCGTATTTATCGATGACATCCTTGTGTATTCTCAAACCGAAGATGATCATGCTACTCATTTGGGGTTGGTCCTGCGAAGGTTAAGGGATCACCAATTGTATGCTAAGTTCGAGAAATGTGGTTTTTGGTTGCGGGAAGTGCAATTTTTGAGTCATATAGTGACTTCGCAAGGGATATCGGTGGATCCAAGTAAAGTTGTTGCGGTGAGGGAGTGGGGTCAGCCCACGACACCTACCGAGATTCACAGTTTTCTGGGTTTGGCGGGTTATTACCGTCGATTTATTAAGGGATTTTCTAAGATTGCTAGTCCTTTGATAAATTTGACCCGGAAAGGGGTTAGATTTGTTTGGGATGACTCCTGTCAAGCTGCATTCGATGAGCTCAAAGATAGATTGACTTTGGCTCCAGTCCTTGCTTTACCCAAGCCGGGGTTAGAATATTTAGTCTTCACTGATGCATCTCTACAATGTTTGGGAGGTGTGCTCCAGCAGGAGCGACAATCCATTGTCTATGCTTCCAGGAAGCTCAAGCCTCATGAAAGAAATTACCACGTGCATGACTTAGAATTAGCCGCAGTTGTCTTTGTCTTGAAGATTTTGAGGCACTATCTTCTCGGGGAGAAGTTTAGTCTTTTCACGGACCATAAGTCGTTGTAATATTTATTTTCTCAAAAACATTTGAATATGCGACAGCGACGATGGTTGGAGTTCATGAAAGATTACCAATTTGTTATTCATTATCATCCGGGCAAGGCGAACGTGGTAGTGGATTCCTTGAGTAGAAAACCCGAGGGAGAACTAGCTGATGTATGGAAGGCTAAATGGAAAGAACTGAGTCATGAGTGATGATGCTGAGTTTCAGCACCACCAGGTGAGGTGTTTCCAAGCTCAATACAAGTATAACAATGGTAGTACAGATGTATAAGGGGACAAGAGAAGGAGGTGAGAATATGAAGGATGAACACAGGAATATAGGTGGTTCAGCCAATCTGGCCTACGTCCATAGTGGGGGTGTGAGCAATATTACTGACTGTAGGCACTAATGGCCATGGATACAATTCACTCCAGCTCTCTCTCTCTCTCTCTACTGTATATGTATTTAGACAGAGTTTGGCTAGGGTTAAATAATCTGGATCCCTTTGCAAGGTAGGGGATGACCCCTATATATAGTGTCTAGGGGGTGTAATGTACCCCCCATGCATGCAGTGAGCATGTGTGTGGTATCCTCACCAATGTGGGAATGCCACCTGTCCTTGGCACATGTAAGTAATGATGATGAAATATTCTCCCACATGTGGAGAATAATCTTGTTATAACTGATTTGTGCCCAGGTGTCCTTATCCATATGCCAACAGATGCTCGGCAGTCATGTTGGTGAGTGGCCTTGACCTAGGTGACGCCGAGTTGTAAGGGTTAGATGTCCGCCCAATCCGCGAAGTGTCATGAGAAGTCTCGGACTGCTGTCAGCCGAGGGATATGCCAGGTTCGGCCTATGCCGAGGTTGGGTATGCAGAATGCCGATGATTATCATTCTTGGTAACCTCGGCCCAAGCCGAGGTAGAATCTACGTTGAAGATGAATCAATGGCTCCTTGTTATATCGGCCCACTTGGGGAGGTGCATGTAGTAGTGTCGGCCGGGGCCGAGGTAGTCCTGGCCGAGGGATTATATCACGGGCCCTTATCCCTCATTGGGCCTATCAATGTCTCGGCCATCATCTCGGCCAAGGTAGATATCCCCGGCTGAGGTTATACATGGGCATATCAATCACCCCCAGCCCTTAGTCATTTGCGAGAGCAAGTGGCTAGGGGATTGCTTCACCTCCGAGGCTGGTCCGTCCCAAGGCTAACACCTGCATGACACCTGTCCCAGGTTAAGGCGTGTCCACTTGGCTTGCGTGCGCTGTCAGTTGTCTCTTGGGTTTCCCAAGGCAATGATGGGCCTTGGGAAGTGTGCCCAAGTATTTAAGGGTTAAATCCCACCACTTTCTCTTTCTTCTTCATTCCTTTCTTTCGCGCGCTGTTTTCTGCGAATTCTCTCTCCGAGGTCTCTTCATTCCGTAGCTCTTTCTGCAGAGGTTTGGTCCAGTTTCTTGCGAGGTTTCTTCTTGTCCAACCATCGACTCATGTTCAGGTACCTACCCCTCTCCATTTCCTTCATTTTTGGCACTTTAATTTTGAATTTTCCGGTGAGGATTTGAGTTTCCCGGAGGTCATATGAGTTTTCCAGTGTGGGTTTGAATTTTTCGGTGAGCTAAGTTTTCTGCAAAAGTTCCTTGATTTGATCTTTGGTTCCTTTATTTTCAAGCCAAACTTGTTTGTAGTTTTTAGGAATATTCCTCAAGTTTAGGCTCGGTCAAAGTTTTGGGTCGTCCCCTGATGCTCAGACCCCTGTACCAACTTCTTGAGGACTTCCCATCTCTTAGAGAAAAGACTTTAGAGAAAATTAGGCAAATAGAGAGAGCTCAGGAAGAAGCTCGTAGGTCACAGGAGTTCCCTGTCAGACCCCTCTTTCCTCCACCTCTCAAGGTGGTATTCCCTCGTCCACCTAAGAATTTCTATCAAACAGACGTCTCTGACAATAACTTGCCGATGTCCGAGTCTGAGTCTTCTACCTCCGACCCAATGTCTGTGGATTCTTTCCAAGAAGCTATGGACTTCACATCTCAAACTGGTCAGGGCCATGACCAGGCCGAGGTCTCTAATCGCGCCTCGTCCAAAAATGGCACAAGCACCTCAACTTCTTCCTCAGAGGTTGAAATTCTTGAGCCAAATGTGGCTGTGCCACCCATTCTAGACGATATCCCTCTGTCGGCCATTACCGGGGCCGAGTTTGCTCAGAGGTTCCCTGGTCACACGTCTACGTCTGCTCCAGCCGACGTTGAGGTTGATGACGATGATGATGAAAGTGAAGTTGATACCTCTGAGGCAGACGAGTACGAGAGCACTGTCACTGAGGTGGATCTATTGCACTTCAGATATTTATACTCCATCAATCCCTCGATCCAATTAAGGAGACCTCTAAGGGAAGAGAGGGCCTACCACGGTCAAGATGGGGAAGTCTGCTTGTACGAGAAGATGTTCAAGTTAGGTTTTCGTCTTCCCTTTCACCCTGTCATTAGGTCCATTCTATCCTTCATCAATTTGGCCCCTTCGCAGCTCTCTCCCAATGCTTGGAGAGTTATTATAGGATCCATCATCTTGTGGAGGGCAGTCCACCACTCTGACCTCCCAGTTCAGGTCTTTACTGGGTGTTACGTACCCACCTCGGCCAAGAATCATCCGAGCTACTATCATTTCGTGGCTCGGAGGCCTGAGAAAAAGATGATCTTGGTCACTCAGACCTCCAATCATAATTGGAAACCTCGGTACTTTTTTGCCTCAGGGCCGTGGGAATTTGGTTCTTCCATTCCCTCTTCCATTTATAAGCCGAGAATACCAATGAAATGGGGTAAAGTCACAATGTCGGCGAGGGCCGATCCTGGACTAAGTGTTCAAAATGGCAAAAAGGTTAAGGCCCTGCAAGACCAAGGGGCCCATGGGATGTTTGTCAAGTTCGAGCATCTGCTGACCCCCCAGTATCTCTCGGGGACGAGCTTAGGTGGAAGTCCCCTAGTTGACTTTGTTAAGGATTTTTATTTTTATTCAAAGTCTAACCTCTGATCATACTTACTTTATCTCTGAGTCTGATCTTTTCACTTTTGCAGAGAGACCACCAGACATTTCAGACGAGTTGTGGGAGATGGCAGCTCCAAGCTTGTCTAGACTTGTCAAGAAGACTGGCATGAATGCTCCCCCACCTGCTCCCTCAACATCCAAGTCCAAGAAGAGGGCCCCTGATGTCCATGCCCCTGAGGATCAGAGGTCGAGCTCCAGGCAAAGGAAGACTTCAGATGCTGCGATCCCTGTCACAGCCGACACATTATCAGCTCGTCTGGACCAGCTAAAACTTTCCGATAGCGTGGTCGGCCACAGCCGACAGGCCATGGACGCCCTTAACAACATGATGACCGAGGCCGACAAGCATTTTTTCAGGGCCATGGAAACCCCTGTGATGGTTGAATTCGGCCTTCATAGAGTCGTCCAAGTATAACTTGTTCCTTTGTCAGAAGTGCAACGTCTGATTTTGCTCTCACCTAACTTCTTCATTTACTGTGCAGGGTACTGCTGCCATGTACCAGCTATCTAACTGGGCCCTGAGGAAATTGCCTCTCATTCAGAAGGGGCAGGAGGCTGAGAAAGTTGAGAGCACCCTGAAGGCCGAGGTTGCCCGTCTGAGGTCAGAGTTACAGAATGCTGAGACCAAGTCCCAGACCTCTGAAAATAAGGCCCAAATTCTAGAAAAGGACATCTCTGCACTCATCCAGAGCCACGCCAAGGCCTTGAAGGACAAGGACGATGCCCTGTAGAGGAAGGTCGATGTTGCGGTGAAGGCTTCTCTTGCGGATGCTTCGGAGAACATAATTGCTGATTACAAGGTCTCCGAGGAGTTTATAGGTTTTGGTCTTGAGTACCTTGAAAGGGGTATCAAGGCCACCACCAAATGGGCCGAGGTCAGGGAGGTCGAGGTTGGCACCATAAAGGCCTCCGACTTTGTGGGCCTCGGCCTTGCCGACGCTCAGTTTGCCCAGGACTTGCAAGAGATAGAGGACGAAGCTGCTGCCCCTGGTCAGACTGTTACTCTGGAAGGGACTGATCTCGGAGGGACTGACCCTGCAAATGAAGTGGCTGAGGTGAGAAATACTGAGCAGGCCAACCCAGACGAGACATCGAATGTTCCTCCCTCAGATGTTTGACTCGGCCTTGTATTTTGGAAATTTGTTTTGACTTGTAATCTTGCATTTGTAATTTCTCAGACACGTAAATGTTGTAATTTTCTTCCTTTTATTAAATGCCAATGTCTTCCTTCATCTTGATCTCTGAATGTATTTGAATGCCATGCAATCTCTGAAGTCACTACTTAATATGATGTTGTCATAACCATAACTTAAGAGTCTGAGGTCCTCTAACTAAGGTGTCTGAGCTCAGACATCGTCACCACCGAGTGAGGTTATGAGGGTCTGAGGTCATCACCTGGGTCGAGGTTAGCCTCATAATAGATCACCAAATTAATGATGTTAAGAGTCTGAGGTCCTCTAACCAAGGTGTCTGAGCTCAGACCTCGTCTCCACCGAGTGATGTTATGAGGGTCTGAGATCATCACCTGGGCCGAGGTTAGCCTCATAATAGATCACCAAATTAATGATGTTAAGAGTCTGAGGTCCTCTAACCAAAGTGTCTGAGCTCAGACCTCGTCACCACCGAGTGATGTTATGAGGGTCTGAGGTCATCACCTGGGCCGAGGTTAGCCTCATAATAGATCACCAAATTAATAATGTTAAGAGTCTGAGGTCCTCTAACCAAAGTGTCTGAGCTCAGACCTCGTCACCACCGAGTGATGTTATGAGGGTCTGAGGTCATCACCTGGGCCTAGGTTAGCCTCATAACAGATCACCAAATTAATGATGTTAAGGGTCTGAGGTCCTCTAACCAAAGTGTCTGAGCTCAGAGCTCGTCACCACCGAGTGATGTTATGAGGGTCTGAAGTCATCACCTGGGCCGAGGTTAGCCTCATAATAGATCACCAAATTAATGATGTTAAGAGTCTGAGGTCCTCTAACCAAAGTGTCTGAGCTCAGACCTCGTCACTACCGAGTGATGTTATGAGGGTCTGAGGTCATCACCTGGGACGAGGTTAGCCTCATAACAAATCACCAAATTAATGATGTTAAGGGTCTGAGGTCCTCTAACCAAAGTGTCTGAGCTCAGACCTCGTCACCACCGAGTAATGTTATGAGGGTCTGAGGTCATCACCTGGGCCGAGGTTAGCCTCATAATGAATGTTACCAAATTAATGATGTTAGAATGGAACAAGAATTTTCCATGGAAACTGATCTTTATTAACAACCTCTTCTTGATAAGATGGTACATTTACAATTTTCAAAATAGATGCAACATCATATGAAATATCTCTTTAGATGGTCGGCATTCCACGGGTTGGTGAAGGGTTCTCCCTCTAGGTTCTCTAGCCTATACATGCCAGGAATAACCTCTTCCGTTACTCTGTAGGGGCCATGCCAGTTCGGGTGTAGCTTGTTTGTCTTCTGTAGGGTCTTCTTAAGCACTAGGTCTCCTACCGCAATGGGCCTTGACTTCACCCTTTGATTGTAGAATCTTGCTGCCCTCTGCTGATAGGCTGCTTTCCTGACCTCTGCGTCTTCTCTTCTTTCTTCAATGAGATCCAGGTCTATCCTTCTCTTCTCCCCATTGCTGTCAGGGTCGTAGGTCTGAATTCGATGAGTTGGTAGTCCTACCTCCGTTGGTATGACTGCCTCCGAGCCATGTGCCAGCATGAATGGGGTTTCTCCTGTAGGTGTCCTTGACGTAGTTCTGTAAGCCCACAGCACAGCGTAGACCTCTTCTATCCATCTCCCCTTCGCGTCTTCTAACCTCTTTTTGATTCCATCTAAGATGGTTCTGTTCGTGACCTCGGTCTGGCCGTTTGCTTGAGTTCGACCGGGGGATGAGAAAAACTGTCTGATCCCCACACTTTGGCAATACTTCTCCAAGGAGGCATTCTTGAACTGGGTCCCATTATCCGAGATGAGCGTGTTTGGGAGGCCATACCTACATATGATGTTCTTCCAGATGAACTGAAAGGTCTTCTGCTCCGTAATTGTTATCATTGGTTCCGCCTCTACCCACTTTGAAAAGTAGTCAATAGCAACTATCAAGAATCTATAGTTGTTGACTGCTCTTGGCAAAGGTCTTACTAGGTCAATTCCCCATACCGCAAACGGCCATGGAGAAGAGATTGACGTCATAGGCTGATGGGGTAGATGAGGGATAGTGGCGAACCTCTGACATTTGTCGCACCTCTTCACATAGTCAGCAGCGTCCTTAGACAAGGTGGGCCACCAGTATCCCTGAGTGATGATCCTTTTGGCTAAGGGCCTTCCCCCTATGTGGCTAGAGCAAGAGCCTTCATGAACCTCCTGTAAGATCCGGGGTACCTCCATGGGGTGTAAACATCTGAGGAGGGGCAAGAGAAACCCCTTTTTGTACAAGACGTCTCCTATCAATGAGAACTTGGCAACCCTGTATCTCAACTTTTTTCTTTCTATCTTGGACTCAGGTAGCTCCCCCTCTCTTAGGTATCTGACAATCGGGTCAATCCATGAGTCTCCCAGGTTTACATTGTGACAAGGGTTACATACCTCGTCCTCCTCGATACTTGCTTTTCCTAAGACTTCAATTGGGATGGTTCTTCCCAGATCTGTCTTCATTGCTGAGGCCAGCCTTGCTAATGCATCAGCGTGGTTATTGCTCAGTCTAGGCACTCTCTTCAGTTTGGCCTCTTCGAAAAACTCTAGCAACCCTCTTACCTTTTTTAAGTACCTGGACATCCTTTCGTCTTTGGCCTCATATGCCCCCAACACTTAGTTAACAACCAACCTTGAGTCGCTATGGAGTAGAAGCCGCTTTACTCGAAGAGTTGTTGCCAACAAGAGACCTGCTATCATGGCCTCATACTCTGACTCGTTGTTTGAAGCCTGGAAGTTGAATCTCAAGGCATATTCAATGTGGGCGCCATCTGGAGCCGAGAGTACTAGCCCCGTGCCACTTCCACCGTCACAGGAGGATCCATCCACGAAAAGGCTCCACACGTCTTCATCTGAAGAGAAGACCCCTTCTCTCATTACTCCTTTTTTGAAGAGGTATCGATCCTCTTCGTTTTCTTCTACTCTCCCCCCAGCCTTGCCTGGGACTACCTCTTCTCGGCCCCGAAAGACGTACGGGTCTGTCTCTTCTGAATCTCGAAAGATACCTCGGCTCTTCTCTTTGCCGCCATCCAAGCTCTTCTCTGACTCAGTCTCTTCCCAAGTGAATTCTGCGACAAAGTCTGCAAGGGCCTGCCCCTTAATGGCTGTTCTGGGATGGTAAGTAAGATCATACTCTCCTAGTTCAATGGCCCAAGCCATCAATCTTCCGGACTTCTTAGGCTTGTGCAGAACCTGCCTTAGTGGTGAGTCCGTAAGGACTATCATAGAGTGAGCTTGAAAGTAAGGCTTCATTTTTCTTGAAGCATGGATAAGGGCATAAGCCAGCTTCTCCATCCGTGGATAGTTTTGTTCAGACCCTTGAAGGGCCTTACTATTGAAGTACACAGGTCTCTGAACTCCACCTTCCTCTCGTATGATGGCCGCGCTAATAGCCGACTCAGAGACTGCTAAATACACAAATAATCTTTCTCCCGTAATGGGCCGAGACAGCAGCAAGGGAGACCCTAAGTAGGACTTGAGTTGATCAAAGGATTTTTCACACTCTTCATCCCACTGGAAGGCCTTCCTTAGAACCTTGAAGAATGGAAGACACTTATCCGTTGCCCTGGAAACAAACCTGTTCAGGGCTGCCACTCTTCCAGTGAGTCTTTGGACATCCTTGATACTCCGAGGAGTCTTCATATCGAGCAATGCCTTGATTTTCTCAGGGTTAGCCTCAATCCCCCTTTGATTAACGATGAACCCCAGGAACTTCCCAACTCCTACCCCGAAGACACATTTCGTCGGGTTGAGCTTCATTCTGTACGAGTCCATGACATCAAAGGTCTTCTCAAGGTCTTCCACGTGAGTACATGCCTTCAGGCTCTACGTTAGCATATCGTCCACGTACACCTCCATGGTCTTACCTATCTGTTCCTCAAACATCCTATTGACGAGACGCTGATATGTTACCCCCGCATTTTTCAGACCAAAGGGCATTACCTTGTAACAGTACGTCCCCTTGTCAGTGATGAAGGCTGTCTTCTCAGAGTCTTCGGCGTCCATGAAGATTTGGTTATAACCTGAATAAGAATCCATGAAGCTCATGAGCTCGTGCCCTGCTGTTGCGTCCACCGTCTGGTCTATCCTAGGTATGGGATAGCTGTCCTTCGGGCAAGACCTATTCAGGTCTGTGAAATCTACACACATCCGCCACTTTCCATTGGCCTTAGGCACGATCACTGCATTTGAGAGCCACTCTGGATAGGTGACCTCTCGTATGAACTCGGCCTCTTTTAACTTTTTCACCTCTTCCCAAATGACCTCATACTTCTCTCTGGAGTAAATTCTTCTCCTCTGCTTGATTGGCCTTGCATCCCTGTCCACGTTGAGTTTGTGGGTCATGACCTCAGGGTCTATACCAGGCATGTCGGTGTGGCTCCAGGCGAAGACACTCTGCCTTTTCCTGAGAAGGCTTACCATCTCTTCCTTAATCTTTGGTTCTAGTGCCTTGCCGACCTGGACGGTTTTTTCCGGCTCGTCCTCATTGAGGACGATGGATTCTACCTCTTCCGCGGCCTCGCCCTTCTTTAGCTTTGTTTCATCTCTCGGGTCAAGAGTGTCTATGCTGTAGGTGACGGTTGCTCTCTTATGGGCCTCCCTCTCTTCAGCTGAGTTGAAGTAACACTCCCGTGTCGTGGTCTGATCCCCCTGCACTTCCCCTACCCCATAAGGAGTCGGGAATTTTAGCATTTGATGGACCGTTGATGGCACGGCTTCAAACTCCTTGAGGGCTACTCTTCCGATGATGAGGTTGTAGGCCGAGAAGACATTCTCATCCATAACAAAAAAGTTTATCTTCTTAGTCAGCCTCTTAGGCCACTCATCCCCCATGCGCACATCCATCTCATACATGCCCAATGGGTGCACTTTCTCACCACTGAAGCCTATCAAGGGGTGGTGGTATGGCACTAGCCTTGATCTGCTAAGACCCAAGCTCTTGAAACAAGGCCAGAACATCACATCTGCTGAGCTTCCCCCATCTATGAGGATTCTCCCTACATCGCACCCATGCACCCTTGTCGTTATGACCAAGGGGTCATCATGAGGGGCTAAGATTCCCTTGAAGTCGAGCCGGGAGAACCCCACCACTAGGGTGTCCATGTCCACCTCCGTTCTCTTCTGCACAGCATCAGAAGACGTCAGGTTCACAACCTCAGTCTTGACCACCGACTTGGCCTCCGCTACATGAGCCTTTCTATCGGCTACCTCAGAGCCACCTCCTGCGAATCCCCCACATATGGTGCCAACTCCGAAGGAGATCATTTCGACCCTCTTCACTGGGGTGTTGTCATCTCTGGGTGGAAGATCCGGGTCATCTCCATCATCACCCTCTGAATCATCATGCCTTCTAGCCGGGCCATCGCCACGGCACCTGTCGTCTCTTCTCTTCCTAGGGTCTTCTCTTCCACCTTTTGGGGCCTTGCCATCCACATACTTTCTTAGCTTCTCGAATTTCAGCATCTTATCAATCTCGTCCTTCAGGGCAAAGCATCTGTCTGTGACATGGCCGTGATCCTGATGGAACTCACACCAGAGGTTTTTATTCCTCTTATGTGACGGGGCCTTCAATTTCTCTGGCCAGCTCAGAGCCCGGTCAGTCTTGATCTCATTAAGAATGTGCTCACAGCTCACAATCAGAGGAGTGTAGTGAGCGAACTTGTCATCTGCAGACCTCTTCTTCCCCTCTTTCTTGCCCTGGGACCTCCCAGCGCTACCACGGTTCTCCTCCTCATATTTGGCGGCCATCGCCTCTTCCGCATTCATCACTTTCCCTGCGGTGGACAACAGCTCTGCCATAGACTTGGGGGGGTCTTCCGCCAGCTTCCATAGTAGCTTTCCCTTCTGGAGGCCTCCTATAAGGGCAGTCATGGCTATGCTCTCTTCGTAGTCCTCCACCTCCAACTTCTCCTTGTTGAATCTTGCTATGTAGTCTCTTAGGCTTTCACCCTTAGCCTGTTTGACATGTAGGAGGTGGGTAGTCTTCTTTTGAGGTCTTACCCCAAAGAAGAAGTTGTGGATGAACTGCTCGGCCAACCCCTTGAAGTTTTTGATTGAATTCTTTGGAAGAGAGGTGAACCAGCTATGCGCGGCCCCCGTCAAGGTTCCTGAGAAGGCCCTGCACTTCATCTCATCAGGTATCGAGTAAATATCTGCGGCTGACTGATACATCTCGATATGGTGCACTGGGTTAGTGCTGCCATTATACTTAGGAGTCACCGTAGGAGGCTTGAACTTAGCTGGGGTTGGGAACCCCACTATCCTAGCTACAAATGGGGAGCCCTCTGAGTAGCCCCTCTGTAATGGGTCCCTGCTCTTGATGAGATCCCCTATCTTCTCCTCGAGACGTTGGATTGAGTCATTCCAGGGTCTTCTCTCCTCAACTTGGCCGAGGTTATCCCCTGCCACCTATATGCGATGGACAGAGGGTTCCCCAGCCGCGACCCGCTGACTGTTGACCTCTTCCTGCTCCCGGGCTCTTCTCTCCATGGGTCGGCCTTGATTTTGCCGAGCCTGCCTACCCCCTCTTTGGGAGCCTGCTGCACTCCTTGACCTTGATAGCATGTGTCTTAGGTCATTAACTAGACCCAGCCTCTTGAAGGCCGAGCCTCTGCTCAACCTGTTGAAGGCCGACCCCCTCTGCTGGGCCTCTTCTCTTCTCCGGCCGACACATCCTTGGCTCTGCCTATCGAAGGCCGACCCTCTTTGTTGGGCCTCGTCTCTTCTTCGGCCGACACATCCTTGGCTTTGCCTAAGAGATCGTACGGTGTTATCTAACACCTCATATGGCTCCCAGCAGTCTTCTGGGGCCTCTTCAGCTCCTAGGTCATCATACCCGTCCTCTGGGCAAGGGTTTCCTTGCCTCCCCAGGCGCAAGCGCCTAGGGTCAGCAACGTCCCTCCTCCGCTGAGGTGCAGGTTGGTCCTTCATTGGTGCCTGGAGTGGTCCCCTGGCGTCTGGTTGCGGATGAATCACCGCCGAAGTGATCATATCCGGTGAGACCCCAGGTGGTCTCATCATCATGGTTTGGCTGAGCTATACAAATTGCTCCTTCATTGCTTGTTGTGTTGCAGCCAAAGATTTCAAGGCAGCTGCCACCTCCGCCATTTCGGACTGGGGAGGAGCCTGACTGGAGCTAGCTCCTCCACCTCCGGGCGGCGGAAGAGGCGGTGGCAAGTCTGGTGCCATACGTTTACTGTATAGAGCTTTACTAGCAGGTGAGCTTAATACCTTAAAGGACCTCTTTCAATGGTGAAATAGCTCCACACAAGGGGTGGTTCTTGGTTCACCACCAGAGTCTCCAGTGAGGTAAAGCAGAAAAAGAGGAAGAGATAGCCTCTCGCTTCCCACAGACGGCGCCAAAATGATGATGCTGAGTTTCAGCACCACCAGGTGAGGTGTTTCCAAGCTCAATACAAGTATAACAATGGTAGTACAGCTGTATAAGGGGACAAGAGAAGGAGGTGAGAATATGAAGGATGAACACAGGACTATAGGTGGTTCAGCCAATCTGGCCTACGTCCACCGTGGGGGTGTGAGCAATATCACTGACTGTAGGCACTAATGGCCATGGATACAATTCACTCCAGCTCTCTCTCTCTCTACTGTATATGTATTTAGACAGAGTTTGGCTAGGGTTTAATAATCTGGATCCCTTTGCAAGGTAGGGGATGACCCCTATATATAGTGTCTAGGGGGTGTAATGTACCCCCCATGCGTGGTATCCTCACCAATGTGGGAATGCCACCTGTCCTTGTCACATGTAAGCAATGATGATGAAATATTCTCCCACATGTGGAGAATAATCTTGTTATAACTGATTTGTGCCCAGGTGTCCTTATCCATATGCCAACAGATGCTCGGCAGTCATGTTGGTGAGTGGCCTTGACCTAGGTGAGGCCGAGTTGCAAGGGTTAGATGTCCGCCCAATTCGCGAAGTGTCATGAGAAGTCTCGGCCTGCTGTTAGCCGAGGGATATGTCAGGTTCGGCCTATGCCGAGGTTGGGTATGCAGAATGCCGATGATTATCATTCTTGGTAACCTCGGCCCAAGCCGAGGTAGAATCTACGTTGAAGATGAATCAATGGCTCCTTGTTATCTCGTCCCACTTGGGGAGGTGCATGTAGTAGTGTCGGCCGGGGCCGAGGTAGTCCTGGCCGAGGGATTATATCACGGGCCCTTATCCCTCATTGGGCCTATCAATGTCTCGGCCATCATCTCGGCCGAGGTAGATATCCCCGGCCGAGGTTATACTTGGGCATATCAATGAGGATGTGGTTGCTAGGGCGTTTATGTCCGTGATGACCGTTACTCCGACGATTGTGGCAAGGGTTGTAGAGGCCCAAGGCATGGATAAAGAATGCCAAGACCACATTCACCGATTACTGACGGGGGGAGGGGAGTCCTACTCGGTAAGTTCTGAGGGTGGATTGCGCTTTCATGAAGGCTTATCGTTCCGAAGGATGGGGATTTACGACGGGCAGTGATGGCAGAATCTCACGGTTCAAAATTTTCGGTGCATCCGGGAAATGATCAAATGTATCAGGATATGCGCCGTCAATATTGGTGGCCAGGTATGAAACGAGATATTTCGGAGTTTGTATCTCAATGCACTACTTTTCAGTTAGTTAAGATTGATCATCAGCTACCGGTAGGTTTGTTGCAGCCGTTAGAAATCCCGGTATGGAAATGGGAGAGTATATTAATGGACTTTATCACGGGCTTACCGACGTCATAAAAGGGTCACGATTCGATATGGGTCATCGTTGATCGCTTGACGAAGTCGGCTCACTTCCTTCTGGTCCGTACCGATTATAACACTGCTCGTTACGCCCGGTTGTTTATTGAAGAGATTGTTAGATTGCATGGGGTATTTTTGAATATTATTTCCGACAGAGACAAAATCTTTGTTTCCCACTTTTGGCAAGCTTCCAAGAGGCGTTGGGAACTGAATTAAAATTTAGCACCTCCTATCATCCTCAGACAGATGGGCAGACCGAAATGGTTAACCAAATGTTGGAGGATATGCTTCGTATGTGTATGCTTGATTTTAAAAGTAGTTGGGAACAATATCTCCCTTTGGCTGAATTTGCTTATAATAATTCGTACCAATTCACTATTGGGATGGCGCCTTATGAAGCCTTGTATGGTAGGCCCTGTAGGTCTCCCACATGTTGGTTGGAAGTGGGAGATAACAAGTTTCTCGGACCTGAAATGATTCGGGATACTTCTTCTAAGATCGAGATTATTCGAAATTGCATTCGAATAGCCCAAGATAGACAAAAGAGCTATGCCGATACAGGAAGAAGACATGTGGAGTTGGAAGTTGGAGACCAAGTGTTGGTTCGAGTGTCGCCTATGAAAGGCGTTAAGCATTTCGGAAAAAAGGGGAAACTTGCACCGCGTTTCGTTGGACCTTTTCCCATAATTACTAAGGTAGGTCCAGTGGCGTATCAACTTGCCCTACCGGAACCTTTGCAACAAATTCACGATGTCTTAAACATCTCCTCTTTGAAAAAGTATAAGAGGTGTGATGGTGCCCTTTGTCACATTCCTTTCGAGGATATAGAGTTACAACCCGATGTTTCTTATGAAGAGCAACCCGTGGCCATATTGGAGCATGGGGAACGTAGATTGAGATCTCGAGTGGTGCCCTTGGTTAGAGTACAATGGAGTCATCACAGCGTCGAGGAATCTACTTGGGAGCGTGAGGACGATATGCGGGAAAAGTATCCGCATCTTTTTATCCAAGGTACGCTTGAATTTTGGGGGCAAAATTCCCTCATAAGGGGGGGAGTATGTAACAACCCTCGCTTTTGGGAGCCCATTTTATGCCTATTTACTATGTGAGTAGTTGCGTATATAAAATGTCGGATGTGGGTGAGTATTAATTTGATGAAATAAGTTAATATTTAATAATGAGATGCATAATTACCATGTGTGTAAGTAGTTATTACCATGTGGTGTTCAATTTTGTCATATAAATTAAAATGGAAAATTGAATTAAAATGAACCGGAACCTCAAATGGCTTATAAAATTTCCAAATGATAATTTGGAGGGTGTAGTTAGTTCCAGGAGGTGTGAGACAGTCGAAATGTGTGCCATATTGTATTTTGAGATTTTGGGCACTTTTGACTGGTTTTGGCATATTGCGTATTAGAAATTATATTATTGCGGTATTGACATTTAAAATTGGAGACTTTTAATCCTAGGCCACGTTTTAGTCTTTCCCAAGCCTTTCTTTTTCTCTTATTTTTCCCTAAGTGTTCTAGCCCGAAGTGAGAGAGAGAGTGGGAGAAACTTGTGGAGAAAAAGGAGAGATTGAAGATTTGAGGTTTGATCTTGCATTCTTCTTCAACCAAGACTGAAATTGAAGCCCCAAGGCAAGTTTTCTACTTGCTATTATATGGTTTAAGATGGACAACTAGTATGGTTAGTTATGTAATGGTTTTGATGAATGTAGTGATGGTTTTTGGTTAGATTTAATGGTATTGAGGGTATTAATATCTTTCGTAGAGATTGATGGTAGATTGAGGTAGAAATATATTGATGGAAGCATTTATGATCTTTGAGTATCATTAAATGAGGATTGGTTGGGTTTAGTTGATAGTTGGTTTGGGTTTGTATGAAAAATATAGGAAGATAGGTCTAGGTCTACAATGACCGGTCGATCGCGTCTCTCAGACCGATCGACCGGGCCTTCGGAGGAGAGCACACTGCTTTCTTTCAAAGGCATGAAATTAAGGGCGCGGTCGACCGGCTCGTCCGAAGTGAGTTTTCTGCTTTTCAGTATAGGCTAAAATTTGAGACGCGGTCGACCGTGGTCTTGGGACCAATCGACCGGTCCCTTGTTTTCTCACCCAACTTTCTACTTTTGTTTTTAAATTCTTTTCTTCCCCTAGGAACTTAGGACTCTTCTTGAATGAAGTAAACCTTGGCTTTTAGAGTACTAGTTGAGTTGGTTGACACCCTAGTGCTGAATGGGTTTCACTTGGGGTTAAGTCCGGGGGAGGGGTTGTCCTAAGTGATGTTGAGGCATCACTTCTATTTGTGCATCCTAATATTATGGATGGGGGTTGTAGGCTCATACTTGGAGACTTTAGGGGCTTGAATCGAGGTACCTAAGACCTTATGCTGGGGAAAAAAATACAATCCCTTGGAGACTTATTTGAGGCATAACCTATGATGAAAATAAATGAAATATTCTACGATCATGGTTTCAAATAAAACGAAACACATAATGTTAATGGGAATGAAAAGTATGGTTTTTATAGTAAATGCTAATTTACTTAAACACACCTCTCTAAATGCTATCATAAGGGAAGATCGCGCATGAGGTGATGTTCCTTGACTAGTGAATGCAGGGAGACTATAGTCCTCGGCCATATGCGGGTTTATTATATGTATTTTCTGTGCTAGTGAGGTAATTCCGGGTGTGGTTATGACTCACTCGCAGGCATATGGCCACTTCCCGACGTGCGTTAGGTACCCAGGCTGCCTTGTTTGACGGGCCCCTGGAAGATGATAGTCATTTAGGGGCGCGCCCAGTGAGGAAACTCGGAGGGGCGGTCTTAGAATCGTTATATGTATAAGAATATAACTTTTCTAAACTCAAGTGGGACTTGAGGGTTGCATATTTCCACTAAATTGTATAATGATAATTACATTCCTCCTAAGGAATAAGAATTGGAAAGAAATAAGAAAACGATAATATTGTATTCCTGTTAAGGAATTGAAACTGGATTAAATTGGAAATTGGTGAATAGAAGCTTTTAATTTATTAACGCATCATTTCATTCCCTTGCATAGTTTTATCTTTGGCATGTCATTTTAATTGCCTCATTTATATTTCATGGTTAGGTTGCTAGATATCTGATGCTCATTCATATGATTAACTGTTCATGTCTAGCATGTTTTTTGTTCATCTGGGAACTATATAAAAATCGGGTCCTGACCCGTTCATTTTTCTATGTTGTGCATATTATTGTATCCGCCCAGGTGCTTCTCCGCAAGGACGCCCGTGTTGATATTCTAATCTTTTGCCGTTAAGGAGCTGTAAGAAATTGCAAATATTACAGGATGTTTTGCTAGACTCCATCATTTTTTATATCTAGTTATGATCGGGTCTGTCACTCGGGCGAGTGGCCCAACTTTGTAATTGTCTAATGAATGTAATACGTAACCTATGAATGTTGTAACTTCTTTTGTGTAGCTGTGGACCGACAGCATATTCGGTTCTCACCTTGTATATTTCCGTTTTAGACGTACGTTATTTATGTTTCTTGGAATTCCACTAATTTTCTAGGATGGGTTGTTTAAATTGTTTTCTTGACTTAAATTTTAAATCACATAAATTGTTTTGACAACTCGTTTTCTGAATTAATGGGTGGTTTTCTCGGATACTCTTACTATATTTGTTGGTGCTGAGTATGATTTCCATCCATGATTCCCATATATGTCGGAGTATCGGGCTGGCCACCCCTTATTTCGGAGTGCGGGTTGTCACATAGATAATTCTTGTTACTACTTGTTAATTGTAGAATAATACGAAATTAACTAATTAGGTTAGTAACATTTAATTTGTTGGACACGTGGGTGTTACTCGCCCTATATGTTTGACAAGAAATTATCACGATGCGATTAATTACTAGGAATTGGAATTAATCATTTTCTTTAATTGCCTTATATACATTTATTCATAGATCCATCAAATCCATTTTATTTTAAAAAAAAATCTCTTATTTCTATGCTTACCTACCATAATCTAGACATACCCAATTTTAAAAGTTGATTGTACCTGATTGAATCTATTTTCTCATTTATTGTCTAATAGAGCAACAATATATAATTATTTTTCTTTTATTTAACACAGTTTATGGTCATATCTTTATATACTATATATTCCCAAGTCAAATTTATGGTTATATTATTTTTCTTTTCTTTAACACAGTTTTTATGTCTAAAAAGAACTATGACAATTATATTATTAGTCATATCTTTTCTTTTTCAAGGTACTTCATTTTTCTCCTGAACAATTCTCTAATATTACAAATAGACTTCCTAGAATAAAAAAAATCCATTGAATCATTACTATATATATGTATATATATAGTCTCACTTATGTTAAATTTGATAATAAAATATAAACCATAATTTATTCTTTAATCGTCAATATGAAATTTAAATGATTTCTTAATTGAATTATTTTAAATGAAGCAAGACACATAGAAGAAATAGGGTTATTTAGGGTTTGCCCCCACTAATTATTTGATATTGGCTAACATTTTTACTTCTCTGGGTTTAACCCCCTAAATAACTTTTAGTGACCAAATAAGCGTTGTAAAAACTACGTGGTAAAACTATTTATGAATCTATTTGCATTGTTAAATTTATTTTGGGGACCAATCACCAAGGAATGAAATTTAAGGGGGTAAACTCAATTACAAAGAATTAATGGGTAACAAACCCCAAATAACCCAAAAAATTGTGCAATTAATATATCCAATTCTAGTAAACACAAGTAAGAAATTTTTTTGTATTTATTGGCTAAGGATACAAATATTAAAACCCTAAAAAATTTTAAAGTATCATACATCCTATCTGTATGTGGGTTTAATTTGATAACAATTAGATAGAAATACATCCACAGAGTACTACCGTATATTTTTAATAAAATATGGAGAATTATATATATATACACACACACACACACATACATACATGCACACACACACACACATTAAATGTATTGCACATCAAATGCCAATGGAATTTAGAATTATTCAAACTAAGATATAATCATATGTAGATTATAATAGCATATATAAATACTATATAATTCAATATATGTTCCTTATACTAGACCTATTTGGATACCACGTTTATGATATGTGTGGTTTATTGAGATAGCGCTTCCTTAACTTTCATGTGCCACCATCTATGAATGCTTCATTTAATGAGGTTAATGAAATTCAGCACATGTGTGTCTATAGATATATAAGACAGTTGCAAAATTAATTGACTCAAAAGTTAACCTCTAAACCTTTTGTATTACAATGGTTCTACCATTCAAAACAAAGAGGTTCATTCTATTGACAATTATTCTGTAAAAGGGTTTGAAGTGTCACCTTAAAACATAATCGATTACCATGAACTTTTTAGATCCCATTATGACCTATAATATATTTATTCTAAAATAAAACTTTGAGTTATAGTATATTTCTATCGAGTATATTGAGTTGTAATACTACATACCATGATGACAAGAAACAATGTATCATGACTAAGAATACCAACCTGAATCTGGCAATTACATTGCATAACGAAGATTTGGTAAAGGTAACAGTTTGTAAGTTTTGTAATTCCTCGTAGTGCATTTTTATTTGCTTAAAAGTGACAGGATAATACTTTTATGAAAACCACTTTTGGAAAATATTCAAAATAACTTTTTAAGATTTTTATTCAAGGGTCTTATTTTAGAAAAGATTTGAAACTATTCTTTCAGATTTCTTTTCAAGAGTCTTATTTTAGGGACGGCATTCGAACAAGGTCTCCCTCGATCGAAATGGTATGGATCGAGAGATAATTTTTTGATACCATAATGTCTCGATAGAAGCCAATATTCAAACGACGAACCCTCGATCGAAGACTATTTCAAACGAGGACTTACTGTCCACCAAAATGACCCTTAATCAAAAAATTATGAATCAAGAGCCTCTCGATCGAAATATCTTTTTCAAACAAGGGATCCTAGTTTGAACGAGGGTCTTTGTCTTCAAAACGTGTTTGAATGCATATATTTAACTACAAAACTAATTGTAACAACCCTTATATTTTTTTCACTGGGGTTGATAAAGTCCCTATGCTAATATATAATGGTCATTAAAATTATAAATACCATTATTAGCATGTAAGAGAAATATGCGACATTTAAAAAATTTCCAAAAATATAATATGGGAGAGATAGTAATATAAATATCCACTAACAATAAAGACCAACAACATCAACCTTTAATATAATCCAATACTGACACAACGTAATCTCTTATAATGTCCCAACTACAACTATAGAGTCATAAGTGTCCCACCAATCCAAAAGTTGTCTCATATAATGTAAACAAAGGAAAATAAACTACATTATACATGATATAAATTTCTAAAAGTCTCAACTTGTAATCCAATATTCAATAGCTCCTAGAAGCGCACTCCTAACCTGAGATGTGGTACTTATCAAATGGTGAAGGTGGGTCATCAATAACCGTCGGGTACATATGACACCCTGCTTATTAAAATAAGATGTGGCCAACCCGCTACTCCAATAAAAATAGGAATCTTAAATGGTCCACTCTTAGCATCACTGTCGTATAATAATAATAATAATAATAATAATAATAATAACAATAATAATAATAATAATAATAATAATAATAATAATAATAATAATAATAATAATAATAATAATAATAATAATAATAATAATAATAATAATAATAATAATAATAATAATAATAATAATAATACGAGACAACCACCAAATATTTTTTGAAAACAAATGTCGTATAAAATTTTGCAAATTGAATAAAAGAAATTTCCATCATTCAGTTTATAACAAAAGGGTGATATATATAAATATATAACAGTTTAACAAAAATTCTAAAAAACATAACCGAATGAGCTGTCGGTTAACAGACTAAATACAAAAGATTACACCAAATATGACAGTATTTACGAATACTAAACTTGGCCAACACGCCCGAATCTATAGACGGATCATAGCTAGAGTACTAAAAAGAAATGATGTGTCTACTACAAAAATCCTATGACAACCGCAAAATGCCGTAACTCCTTAACACTGGGAAGGAAAGTCAAAGTGGGCGCCCATGCGGCGGAGCACCTGAACATATATAAGAACCACACAAGAAGAAGAGATATAAACAGGTCAGGTTCCGGTTTGATATGATATACGTGTGAATAAAGTGCATAACAGTTATGAATGCTAAATTTCATAAACAGGTTAAATTTGCTCAATATTCAAAGTATCATCCTCACATCTCTCCTAAGTGCACATCCTAGCGCGTATAATTCATGATAAGTTAAACTGCCTATAATATTACTAGGAGCACCATAACTCTATTTAACATGTCAAGTCTACTGATTTAATATGACCATGAGAAACAAGAATCATTAGGGATTATGTGTAATTAAAGTTGGTTCACAGTTTCCTTAAATCAATTGATCATTTGTGTGAAGTACCATTTCAGTGCGAACAGTTAAAATCATATAATAACGGTTCTAAGACCATCCTTTCGGGAGTCACCCCACTGGATGCGCCCCTAAGTACTATCATCTTCCAGGACCTATAACCAATACGACCTGGGTATCCTAAATCGCAACGCATGGGAAGCGACCATATACCTTTAATAGTGAGTTATAACCATACCCGAAATTATCTCGCTTTGAATAACATAATCATACAATGTAACAACCGGTACCATAGCCTGAGGACTGTACTCTCCCTATATGATTAGCCCAGGGATTTACCTCTATCGCGTACTTACCTTATGATAGCATTTAGAGAGGTATGTGTAAATGTGCCATAGTCACAAACTATATTAATTTAAACATATGATCCTTATTTTCGAAACCATGTGTACATACCAAAATTGGCTACAATAGATAATTACTCTCATAGAAGCCCCCTGAGGTCCGACACATAACACTACCCGATTCTATACTAGTTCTAGACTCGTGTACTCGATGAAATGAGACATTAAGTTCTACTAAGCAGTCCCCCAAAATAAGCCCGGACAGTCCTTTACTAACCTAAGGTATTAATTCCCTTTATGCGAGACCCTAATACTCTTTAATACATCATATGAGAAGGTTCCTAAGCTTCAAAACTAAAATAAAAGGAGTAGAAACAAAGTTGGAAAATTTTCATAAAACAACATGATTTTCGAATCGATACGCCTGAAAAATTCAACCTTCCGTCTATGCCCGAAACGATTCAGCCTTAAATCGAATCGATTCGGTTTCCCAGACCTGTAGCCACCATTTTGGCCAATCGATTCGCCCTGGTCGAGATGCCCAGTTACGGGTTAATATAAACCCTAAATTCCCCAAATCGCTTTTCTTCCACTACACCCAATATCATCCATTAATAACTTCACCAAATCATTCCTACACAATAACCCACCAATATAACCAACTCTAATCATGTCTAAATCAAACACCTAAGGGTTTAAGCACCAAAATCATCTATAACCATTTTTCGTTCAAACTCAAAAACACAAACCATAAATGCAATTTATTCAACACAATCATATGTTTATGAAAGTTTAATAACTTGCCTCAAGATTATAGTCTCGAATTCTTCTTCATTAAAACGATTTCGAGCTCGAAATGGCAAATCTTCTATTTTCTCTTCTTTCTCTCAAACTCTCACTTCTCTCTAACTCTCTATGTTTACAAATACACAAATGAGATATAAATGATCTTGCAGGATTTAAATGCCCAAATGTATTAAGTCTAACATTAAATGCTACTACCTACTTAAAATGACTCATAACATCATAATTAAGTCATAACTAGCCAAAAGTACCCCGAAACCCAAAAACACACTTGGCACTTATTTTGACTATCTCAACCATTATCGGACTAACCGTGCCCTTTACACTAACATCCGGGATATCGTTCATTAATTTCTATTCCAATGTCATATTAACATTTTTATAATAACCCGAATGGAATAAAAATCATAACCGTCGCTTTAAAGCCCAGCAGCTCAACATAACATAATATTACACTATTTACATTTGCGTAATGATAAATATGCAATACTCATAAATATTAACTCTTAAATTACTTAAATTAATATTTACTTCCATTTCCTTTATTTTATATAACAAATCCACATGGCAATTTAATATAAAAATAATTACTCAAAAGTAAGGGGTATTATAGTACATTACAGCCCTTTACACATTCCCAAGTGCAAGTGAGACAAAATTTCTATGGACTTCATCACATTATTACCGTTGACGCCTCGACGTCACGATTTTATTGGGATTATAATGTCCCGATTGACGAAGGCGGACCATTTTTTATTTATGTGCATGGATTTATTGGTAAAGCAGTATACATGAGTATATGTAGCGGAGATTATCCGATTGCACATGGTACCTTTGCCTATTATCTCAAATTTGGATAAGTGTTCTCTGTCTTTACAGACATACCATGTACTACCAAAAGTTCTAAGGTATTTAAGATTAGGCTTATTCCCATACCATAGTTCGTAAGGAATTTGTTTTGAATTCTTCCTCAGATAGAGCATATTTATGATGTGGCAAGCAGTACGAATTGATTCTACCCAAAAATATTTAGGTAAACACTTGGCATGAATCATAACTCGTGCCATCTCTTGAAGGGTACGATTCTTTTGCTCAGCAATTCCATTTTGTTGAGGAGTCTTAGGAGCACTAAATTCATTCTTGTAACCATTATAGTCACAGTACTCTATAACACCTGTATCTATGAATTCTCCACCTCTATAACTACGAATTCTATTTACTTGAGTGTCCTTCTCATTTTCAATACGAAGTAAGATTTTTAAAAAAGTTCTGAAAGTGTCAGACTTTTGTTTTAAGAAGGCTACCCAAGTAAACATGGTGAAGTCATCTACCATAACTAGAATGTAACTGTGTCCACATAGACTCACAATACGAGAAGGACCCATTAGGTCCATATGGATGAGCTCCAATGGTTTAGAGGAAAGGATATCTTTAACCTTTTTATGAGGTGCTTTAACAATTTTACCTTCCTGACATGATCCACAGACAATGTTAGAAATGGGTTTAATCTTTGGAATTCGTCTAACTATTTCTTCTAAAGACAATCTACTAAGGATATTGTAATTTATGTGACCCATTCGATTATGCCATATTTCGTTGTCATCCATTCTGGCAATTTTACATACCTCAGTACTGTTCTGGACAGTATAACAATTATCAGGAGCCCTGAGTCCTATAATTATGCACTCACCTTTTTCATTTAAAATTTTATAATTATTCTTTGAAAAGCTGGCAGTATGATTTGAGTCACAAAATTGTGAAATACTAAGTAGATTAGCTTTAAGACCTTTCACTAGAAGAACATTTTCAAGAATAGGCATTATTTCTTCTTGGAGTGTTCCTTTAGCAATGATTTGAGATGATACACTATCACAAAAAATGACTTTTCCTCCAGCAAAGCTGGTTTTGTTTAAAAGTTTTGTATCATCACCAGTCATGTGATTTGAACACCCAGAATCTAAATACCAACCAGAGGGAGTGTGTTCAGCTTTTCAAGCAGTAATCACAATCTTACACTTCATCTGGGGTAATAGCTCATCTTTCTTAACCCAAACAGCTCTTGTTTTTATTTTGCGCATATTTTCTCTCATTTGATAAAATTTGCAAGCATTATATTTTTGTTGAAAGGTATTTTGCGCATTCATTAGAGTTTTATGAAGGATATGAGCATTTGGTTCAGGAAAGTGCTTTGTTTTCCTTCTTGGAAATGATCTTTTAGGTTTGGTCTTTCTCTTTCTATAGTTAAAGTTTTTGTCTGTTTGTCTAGGCAGGACATAATTGTTACGGCTTCTCCTAGAGTAGTTAAAGTTCTTGTATAGAGGAGTATTACTGACAGGTTTTACTAAATGTCTAGAGTAGAAACCTTCAAAATAATGACCGTATATGTCACAGTATGAGCAATATAAATTGCTTGAAGAGGGTATCTCCTAAGGAAAGTCTCTAAACATAGGTTTCATAACATTCTGACGTTGAACCTTATTCCTAGGGAGTACAGTTTAAAACGAAGAAACACTCTTCCTAATTGGAGGGAAGATATATTTATCCTTAGGCAAACTATCACACTTAGAGTGACTTGATTCCCTAATATCCAACTTTTGTTATTTTTTGTCAAACTCATCATTCAAGGCTTGAAAATCTGGACAGGTTTCTATAGGTCTTTTGCCACCTGACACAAACTTAATTGGTTTAAAGTTTTTAATTTGTGTCTTTGAATTTGGGTAAAAAAACCTATTTCAGTTCGATCATCAGAATTGGTTTTTGAATCAGCAACAAAACCATCAAAACAGTTGGAATTATTTTCAAATTTCGCAATTTTTTTGAAAATAGTTAATGTCTTTTCTTTAGCTTGTTCCAATTCTAATAATATCCCTTTATATTTTTTTCTCCAGAGATTCATTTATTTCAATCAAATTCTTCAATTTTTGATCAAAACTTTTGACTTCATTCTTATGAGTTAGACATTGGGTAGTATACTCTTCAGCGTTAAGTTTAACCATTAGACTTAGGTCTTCTAGTTTCTTGGTGATATCTTTCACTATCTTCTTTAGTCTAGAGCTTTTCTTGAGAGTCTTGACATAAATTATGTGAATATCAGGGAGGTCTTCAGTGTCATAATCACTAAGTGTAGTGTGTGGCATTTCTTGAACTCACACACACATTGACATCATCATTATTGATTTATCTTTGACTCACACACCTCGTAGTAGAACTAGTATTGTTCTTAGATATTAAAGCATCTAAACCAGTAGCAGCATGATTCATAACAGAAGAGGTAGAGCTACTAACATCATTCTCATACATAGGCAGAGGCATATCATCATTATAGATTATCTTGGCAAAGAAAGACATGCAAGGATAAAAAACATCACATGACTCAGGTTCCTCATTTTCAGAATCACTTGAATCACCCTATGTCTTGCATATGTTGGCCCTAGTATGTTTATTGGCCGTGTTCAAGTTAACTCTACAATCTTGTGCTATATGACCCAATTTACCACATCTAAAACATTTAATATTCTTGAAGTCTTTGTTAGGTCTCGTGTGAGTGTCCTCGTGATGTTTGTCTTGACCTTTCTCGTGAGGTTTATGGTTAGACTGAGTTGGATAATTTGACTTGCCTTGTCTATTTTCCATTTTATTTCTAAATTTCACAATTTTCTTAAACTTCTTTGACATCAAGGCAATTTGATTATCCAAACTATCTGTATCACATTCCTCATCAGAATCATTATTGGGAATACTAAGTTTAGGTTTGATCAGCTTAGAGGAAAACTCAAATTGGTACTAGTATGTTTCCTATGGGACTGGGTCAATTGCTTCTTAATTTCTAATTCCATTTCCAAAGTTCTCAGTATACCACTGAGAAATTCAGGAGTGAGATTTTGATCACTCATTTCCTCAATAGCATATCTTTTGTTATCAAATCTCTGTGGTAATGACCTTAGAATTTTAGAGACAATTTCATGTCTATTATAAGTTATCCCATCAGCATGAAGTTTGGTTACAATATCAGTCAAATTCATGTAAAAGTCATCAAATGACTCAGAGTCAGACATAATTAAAGAGTTATACTGTTGGATAAGCATTTGTGTTTTATTAGCCTTAACTCTAGTGTCACCTTCATGTGTATTAACTAGTGTATCCCAAGCTTCCTTAAAAGTGGTACAAGATGAGATCCTTTTGAACTCATGTTCATTTATAGATATAAAAATGGCATTTTTGCCTTTGTTATTGTTCAGAGAGACTTGCTTCTCTTCTCGAGTAAATTCACTTAATATTTTCTTAATTCTCTCATTGCTTCCTTCAGTGGCTGGTTTAGTAGGATAAGTATAACCATTTTCAACAATATCCCAGACATCATCTCCTAAGGTACCTTATATGAAAGAAACCATCCTTACTTTCCAGTAAGGGAAGTTGTTTCCATCAAAGAGAGGAGGTCTGGATAAGTTACCAAATCTTTCAGATTTCTTGTCCACTCTTTGATTTTAAGAAAATAATTTCATAAACACAGGATCTTTAAAAAGAATTTTCAAAGATCTGATACCAATTGAAAAAGCTATTACTCAAGTCGTTTAATACAGGATTAAACAGTCTAAGTAACTCCGAACTATTTTTTGGAGAAACTCTTTTCTTTAAATCAAAACCAGTTAATCACAAGATGTGTTTAATGAAAAATGTACGAGATATGTTCAAGATTTTGTAACTAGTTTTGAAAACCAAAACTAAAACAGATTAAGTAAACTAAATCAGCACAACCATAAGTATGAGATGAGGAGATGTAGAAAGATTAAGGACAAGGCGTTTTTAACGTGGTAAAGCCTCACCCAACTGAGGAAACATCCACGGTGACTTCTAAGTCACAAACCAAAAAAATCCACTAAAACAAAATATGCAAGTTACAAACTATATAACACACATGCACACAAAACAGACCTATATAGGGCTGTGTTTCGGCCGGATCGATAAATGACCTTTCGGAAAAAATTCTAATTTTTTTCGGAAATAACATATTTGTTCCAATTTCCTATCCAATTTTTCAAAAAATCAAAAAAGTTTCTGAATTCGAAAAAATCGGAAAATCGAAAAAAAATAGGAAATATTCGGAAATTCAAAAAATATACTAAAAATTCACAAATTTTTGAAATTCCAAAATTTTAAAAAAATTAATATAGGATTTTCGATTACTCGAAATTCTCATTTTAAAGAAATTGAAAAAAAGATTTAACCCAACATGTAAATATGTAAGGATTTAACCATTTTTTTCATTTGTGTAGAGGATAGAGGGATATTCTCTTTTTACGGAGGACTTTTTGGGCCTCTCTTCCTCTCCTAGCCGATGTGGAACATATGAGAATGTTTAAAAAAATTAGAAAAATGGGAAATCGGAAAATATTTCGGAAAAAAATCGAAAATAATTCGGAAAATTGGATTGGCATAGTTTTGGAAAAATTGGATCGAAAAAATAAAAAAATCAGAAATTCATAATTATTTCCAATTTTCGATTCGATTTTTTTCGGAAAAATCGGAAATCGGAAACCTTATATACGTTCCAAAATTGAAAAATATCAGATCGAATATCGAAAAAATCGGAATGTTCAGAAAAAAAACACAGCCCTAGACCTATACAAGTTTAGAATATGTACCCACTGGTTTGATTCTAACTTTTCTGCAGATCTGATGTTGATGTTGCTTTCTCAGTTTGCTAAGTTCTCCACTTTGTTCCAGTCTTTACGTCGACTCTTGAAGTTTCAAAATCTTACAGCCAACACCTCTTGTGTTGTAGTGTGACAAGTGTTCGTGAAAGTGTTCTAACACATGCATGCACACACACACACTTATTTATACAAATAAGTCCTAGAAAATTACAGATCAGATCAGAATGATGTTGTTTTCAGTTTCTCTCTTCTTTAGAAACAAAAAGAATTTATTTGACCTTTCAAATAATCCCAGAATCCAAGGTTACCTTGCTCGAAACACGGTTCAAGGTCTTAATCAATTTTAGAGGGTTTTGAAAATATTTTTGAAATTCAAAACCACCAATTGCGATTCCAACTAGGTCAAAAGTCTTATTTCATAAGAACTAGAAACAAAAAAAGAATAATTTGTTGATTTTAACGTTTTGAAAAACATTTACAGAACAGTAATCAACAAATGTGTTTTCTCAAGATGAGAAACTAAATAATTCAGATCTAAGTGTAATATAACATAAAATAGTCACATCTATAGTTTCTATGAAAAAAATAGAGATCTAACATGAAATGTCTAAGTTAGAAGTAAGATCTCGAACTCAGAGGATAAAAATCTCAACAAATTTCAAACCTCTACCAGAATCACTCTCAAACACTCACGTATGGTGTTTGGTGTATACTATATAGGAAAAATGAATTAGGGTTTGAAACGGGTTATGGTTTTCTCTCAGGTTTCTCTCTCTCTCTCTCTTATCTCTCTTCTCTTTCCCCTCTCTTCTCTCTCTTCTCTCTTCCCTCTTCTCTCTCTATTTGGACGAACTGGAAAAAGTCTTTGAATGCAGAGGCTTGGCATCCTTTTATACTGAGAGGCGAAGGTTCGATAATGGCTATCCAAATCTAAGGCTGAGATTTGGTCTAGGCAATTGACTTTGACCCAACGGTGAAATAAAAGCGGTGGATTAAACGTCCTTTGATTGGTCTAGAAAGGTTACACATGGATTGAGTTTGGACGCATGCAGAATGTTGATAACAATGATCCAATGGCTGAGATAACACACAAGTTATGTGTCTTACAACAAACATAAATCTAGCCGGTATAACATGGACATGTGTAGGGCTTAGATGAGCTCTCAATCGCGTGTTTTAAAAATAATTACACACGCACCCTCAAGTCTCAAGCGCATTCGAATCCTAACCAATTCAACTTTCAGGTATAAAAAGGTACTAACAGTAATTCCAGAATGACCCCAAAAGTTTTATAAACCAAGTTTTAATTTTAAAAAAATCATTTAAAAATTATTAAAAATTTCCAAAAAATTATTAAAATCAATTTAAATGGGATTTAACACACAGCCAATTAATGCAATTTAGGAACAATATATGCAACCCTAGTGTGTGTGATTGAGATTTATACCTTCAATTGAATCAAGTGTGGCTTACGAAGCAGATTCTGAGGATCTTTGGTATCTAAGGAATGGGACTCTAATTTTGTCACAATTTCCAAACTAGATGAGTACTTACACAATGTAGACTCAAGTGAGTCAAGAGTATAAGGTGCTTCATAATATACATGTTGAGTTATATATGTGTATATATATATATATATATATATATATATATATATATATATATATATATATATATATATATATATATATATATATATATATATATATATATATATATATATATATGTTTTGAGTGTTGTAAATTTTCAGTATATCTTACACATGAAAATAATATATGTGTGGGTTGTAAACATATATCTGTGGGTGTTGGCTATTTTGTGCATTTGAACAAAATGAATATTAAATTGTGTGGAATATAAAAATGTAAATTTAAGGATTGTTTTTAATATAAATGTAAATTCGAGTATTTAACTCACATATATGTTGTGATAAACTATTTGTATTTATTTCTCTTTTAACCCGGCCCCGTTTAAGGGACCGGGTATAAAGTTTACAAAGTTTATATTTTATATCCTGGTTTTCAATTGAGCACCTCTGCCTATTGAAAGGACGTACTCATATGTCAAATAAATGTTAATCAAATGCTATGCTAAATAAAAATATGAAAACATACTTTTTAAAACCGTTCTCAAGAAAGTGTCAACGAGACGAGTCAGTTAGATAATTTGCAAATCCAAAGTCTAAAATAGGACTACTCGTACCACTTATCCCAACGAACGAAGCCTGTCTCAACGATGACATCCGCGGATCTATGTTTTCCTGCAAACACTTGTCAAGCATCGGCCTTTGATTAACATATTTCTAACATATAAATATATCAATAGAGCATAACGAAAATGATATATTAAGGACTAGGATCCTTTCTCCATCACCTCAAACCAGTCCGAGGACTATGACACCTCTAGAATTTTAGCTACGCTGATAAGGGATACATAAATCTCTATCGATGGCTTATGGTCTGATCCAAACCTGAGGTGGGGTGTGTTTTACTCGGTTTCTTCAGTATAAAAAAATACATCTTTTACACATGTGCCCTTCTACACCTCCAAACTTTCTCGAAGGACAATACCTTCCTATTAGTGATCACCTGACGGTCATAATATAATATGTCATTTTGGGGGATCTTTGGGCCCACTCCTATTCTGAACCACTAACGAAGCTATCACCCGTCCTATATATATCTTATCTCGCTCTTAAGCCAAGTCTTACATATGCACATATGTCACATTTAAACACGTGTACATTCGAACTATATAGGCTTTGATCTCGTGGTGACAGGAGTATATAGGCAAAATACCAAGTCCTTCTCGTGAGCACAAGCCTAGATAAAATGTCTCATGATATGTTATCCCCACGAATATGCACCCATCTCTTACCTCTCACCTATTATCTCTTATCCCCAATTAGATATCAAATTATCTCAAAGCGGGACCACTCTCCTATATACAAGCATTTAAATATGCACCCAATCATACAACTGAACTATATAGGCTATGATCTCGTGGCTACACGAGTACATCGGTGAAATACCTAGTCCTTATCGTGAACACACGACCCGATAACATGTCTTGTGATATGTTTTCCCCAGGGAGATAAAATCATTTTTTTACCTCTCGCCTGTTATCTCTTATCCCTAATGAGATATCAAACTATCTAAAGCCACGACTACTTGTGTAACTCCATATAAGTATTCTAACACATATACACCCTTATAAATAAACTACGTAGGCTTTAATGTCGTGACTACATGAGTAAATAGGTGTAATACCGAGTCCTTCTCGTAAGCACGCGCCTCGAAAATATTTCTCTCGATGTATTGTCTCCATGAAGATACATCCATCTCTTATCTTTTACCTTTATATATATCCTCAAACCTCAAATGAGATATCAAACTATCTTAAGTTGTTAATTCTCGTGTGCAAACGCACATAATATCGATGGCCACCTGTAACACAAGCCGAGCTTTCTCACACACCTATTAATACAAAAATAAAGTCATGCGCAAGAACCCTTGTGTACCCACACCGGTTTAAGTGTCGTTTATACACCTATCACTCATACCATTTTCATACCTAAGCACCTATCCACATTTTAAGGGGTTTTAAAACTAAGGTCTCTAAGAATGTTCTAAAATAAACTAAAAAGTTATCACATAATGTTAAAAGTAATAATAAACATATAATTAAGGAAGCATAAAGAACAAGTGGGTGACTAACACCTTCCCCACTTGTAACCCGATTCCCGAACCCTATAACAAGAATCTCCAAATCATTCGAAGACCTAAACCTACTCGATTATTTTATTTATTTTTAAAATAAAATAAAATTGGTGGCTCTAAATAACAGATAACCCTTCGCACGAAACATCTAGGCTCAGACCTAAACCACAGGCATGTGATAAAAACTGGATATGATGTCTAACAGCTTCGCTTCCAAGGGCACATCATCGGACTAACCAAAATGAAAACCTGACCTCTGGGAGAAGTGGAGGAATGAGAGATAAGCATTCTCGCTCCCCCATACGAATCACGACGAACCACTAAAAAGCATTGTCCACAGCCTCCTTCTCTCCCCCCGCCTGGGGACAATAAAACCACAGTGGTGAATCCGTTAGGAACAAATCAAGTGAACTGAAATATACTTATACTTATTTTCTACCATGCTTACTATCGATCCATCTCATGACTAATTTAGGCAAATTTCAAACTTTTTTAATGACCTTAGTTTTAGAGTCCCTCGAAACATGTCCCCATATAAAACATTGTATATTTTTCCAAATGTATATGTGCGAGCGAAGGACCTCACAATAAAATAAACACCAAAGTATGTAAAAATAAATATTACATATTTGCATCGCATACTGCATAGTCTTGATTTTATATTGTTTAAAACCTTATACCCTCAAAAACAAAAATAAGACAGTCGAAAAAATCATACATATGTGAGTCCTTATTCCCTATGTATTGTCCTTTAGCCAGTCCTCCTCTCTACCAATTCCTGAATGAAAGTGCCCAGATTTTTTTTGTAGTTGTCATTATCAGGAGAGAGCTAAGATTAAGTTCTTACCCTAGATTCCCAAGTTTTCGCTTCGTGCGGTCATCTAGTTTTCATCAGTGAACTCCCCACCCGTGATTCTTAAGTTTGCTTTGTAGTACGCTCCATGTTTACTGAAGAAGACCGAGCTTCATCAATGATGAATCAGGTTTTGAGACATCTTGAGAACATCACCATCTCTCAGAACACCATGCAGTCTGAAATTAGGGAATTAGGCTGAAAACAAAATCATCTAATAGAGGATAATGCTACAACTAGAACTGGAGAGAATGTACTCCCTCCCATATCCCCAATATTGGTACACCGCCTGCGATGATTATTAAAGTAGTGCAAGCTAATTCTCAGGTCCCGCTTGCACTAGTTTCAGCACGGGCTCCCCCTCCAAATGCCGAAGCCCCCACTTTCAAGTACCCTTTTCCCTGCATGAATACTTTGAACCCTACTAGTCATACCCCGAGTACCCACACACTGCCTTCTAAGGCCCCCCGTGAGCTAAATTTGTA
The DNA here is from genome assembly GCA_949130495.1 of Sambucus nigra. Classification (NCBI taxonomy): domain Eukaryota; kingdom Viridiplantae; phylum Streptophyta; class Magnoliopsida; order Dipsacales; family Adoxaceae; genus Sambucus; species Sambucus nigra. Next base: position 704,642,255 of record OX422211.1, read on the forward strand.
GCTCTTTCATCAATCGATGAGATTATTCCCCCACCTCCGAACTAGGATATAACGCATGTCCAATCTAAACTACGTTTCCTTCAGGAAGACACAAGTAAGATGCAAACTACAAATGAACTTGCAAACATCAAGAAGTTGTTTCCATCCTAGCGCCCGATTACCAGACAAATTAAAGATGCCAGTCTTTAAAGCGTACGAAAGACTAGGCTCCCCATCTTCCCATTTATATAAAAACCACCTTCATATACAAGTTCGAGACATTATCCTATGATTTATGGAGAGATATTCTCCCCCACTCGGTCTGGAGGATCCCTTGCTTAGTATATGGACCCGGAGTGTGAGGGACGACAAAAACATGGGTTGGTGTATGTCATTTTATCCTTAAACAGTACGAATATAACGAAGAACTTGACATCACATGCAAAGATTTGGAAATGATTAAGCAAAATGAGGGGCTACAGTTGGTACTTTCGTCACTCACTGGAGAGAGAAATTCGATCGGATGGTCAATCCCCCCCTTAGAAAATGACCAAATAAAGATCATGTAAAAATGCGAGAGGTTCCAGTTATATGAATAAGTCGTAGAGTAGGGCAAGCACACAAACACCAAATTCTATTTAGACCAAATTTTATTTTGAATAAGTTATGTGAGCATGCAAGACATTTTAATCTATATGAAGCCAAGAAAACCGACACCAAACCAAAACAAGCAGAAGAAGTGTAAAATATCGTGTGCGATACTGATTCAAATGGATTTGCAAATTTCCAAATCAAACTTATTTAATTGGATGCCTAAATTTGCTCAAACCAAACGCCAATTTTATTCAACCCCTAAACATGAATCTACGTGTCAAATCAAATCAGTAGATTAAACCATGCGATGATTAAGCTGACAAACACAGATTTCAAGAAAACACCTCTTTCGGGTAAAAACCTTTATTTCACTATAATTTATAAGACACTTACACGGATTACAATGAAATCTGCAGTGGTTCACACGCAGCTATACCACAAAAACCGTAGTTTGAATCAGCCTAGGAATACCACATCACTCCTTATGACACGTAGTCGATCAGCCCAATACCCCACTCAAGCGGTACCTATTGCCAGCCCAGTACCTTCAACGACACCTAGTTCAGCAACATAAAATCCCAGAAAAATATGTCTTGGGTTACAAAAAATAACTCACACAAAAATAATTGAGATTTATGAATTGTAAAACAAACACTTAAAAATGTATTCTGTTAAAAGAAGTGTTTCTCCATGCCAAAAACAAGTAGTCTGACACCTAATATATAGAAAAATTCAAGCGGTGATGTGTCAGCCTAAAAAATCATGTCGTTTGAACGACATAAGGTGTCGTTTGACAAAACAGCATCTCGTTCGAACGAGATAAGCTGTCGTTTGAACGACTGAGATGGTGATCCCAAAATAACTTCAGACTTTTAAAGAACTTGGAAACCTCAAAAATTAAAACTAGATACGGGATCAGAAAATGTTTTATCAAGAAACTTTTATGAGAAAATGTTTTTGAAAATACTAGCTTTATAAAAACCATTTATAAAAATTTCAAAAAAATATTTTTCATAATGAGAAAAATATTTTAACTTTCATAAAAAATATCCCAACACTTTTAATATGAAATGTAAATGGAACTTAAACATAATTTTACCAAAATTTATCCTATTGGGCATGAATGTTGAAGTCCTCTTGAAATTTAGGTCGTCTTTTGTAACTGTTAGCTTCCTCAATCCTTCGGCGACTTATAGCGGTATACGACATAATTAATTATGATGGACAATATCCTTACAAGATGAGAAAAAATCCCTTTCGGGCAAAACCTATATTTAGCATTATTTTCAACTAGACAAATAATTACAGACTTATAAAACTTAGAGATCAACTAAGCGACGCAGTAATGTCTTCAAGTTGTCCACATCAAACGATGAACATCTAACACCATTTCACGGCAAGATCCTCTTGCCTTGGTATACACAGATCAGGCTTAGAAATCGATAGTCCATTCTTCTTTAATTGTGGAGAATAAACTCCACAAAGGTCAATAGTAGAGAATTAACTCCACAAGGTTTTAAACATGGAATGTGTTCTTCACGGTTTGAAAAGTGGTCTCAAATCATCCAAGGGGTTTGGACTGAAAAGATAAAATATTTTGATCACAAAAGGAGCTCTAAAAGGCTTAGATAAAAATATAGTCTTGCATCTTCATTTATTGGTATAAGTATCTCTAAGAGATAGGTATAAAGGATTGCATTTTAAATCTATTAAAAAATAAATTCTCGCTTACTCGTTCGAATGAAGGTACATCTCGTTCGAACGAAGTACCCTTTCTCATTCGAACATACTTCAAATGAAAGATCTAATGAGATTCCAGAGCCTGTTAAAAGACGCGATAATAGATATCATTCGAACGAAGCTCGAAGCGTTCTAACAAGGTATAGTAACTCATTCAAACAACATCTTATGTCGTTCTAATAACTTAACAAAATTTTCAAAAAACTTTAAAATCATTTTGAAATAATATTTTAAGTTTTCAAACTCTTTAAAAATACTCATAAACAAAAAGAATTCACATAAACAACCTCATAAACCTTCTGCGATAAATGTAATGACGATCTATCTTCAATTATTGCATTCGATCACTAGCTCTCCTTCACTTGAAGTCTTAAGAATGTTCATGATCGTGCGGTGGGGTGTAACGGGATAAGTCATACGACAATAAATGAAGATTAATTATAAATATTGCCCTTTCAAATCTACCCCTTTGGCTGTTTCATTACAAAATACAAATCGAAAGAAAAAAGACCCTAAGACAAATACAATTAATGCCCTCCTAAACCCGAAAAGGATAAATCACTTGTGACATTTTCTTCAATTGAAAATCTTCATTGCGTAGTCTTTGAAATCATCAAGGTCGAAAATACCTACAAACATTAAGCAAAAGAAATAGCTTGATGCATTGGTGTTTAAAGAAAACATAAAAACTCCACCTCAATATGTTCTCCCCTTTTTGTCAGTAATAGATAATGGGTTAGAAACTAATCCTAAAATGTTAGCATCACACGAAATATCATCTCAAAGAATAAGAATTTAAACATGAGTGATGAGATTCCAAAGAAGCAACCAACTATTTTTTTAAACGTTTCAAATTTTGAGTATATAAATATATAAATGTATAAAGATTACATATGTATAAAAAGTGCATATAGGTACAAATACAAATAATCACACCATGGAGTAGCACAAAAATATCCAAATTATAGAAGTGGAAGGAAATTATGTGAACTTAAATCATGGAAAAATCAATATAGGCATACGAGATAAAGGTGCACGACATCAATAAGACACTCTTAAAGAAAGAACTCAATATAAACCTCAAGTGAAAGAATGTTGAATAAAGTTAAATTTACTCGACTTATGCAAAATGATATGAATTTTAATGTTTCTCAAATAAATAACGCCAAACTATTTAATGTTTTTCGGGAAAGTTTATTGTGCAACCCCACTGATCTTCAACTTATAACATCCTAAAAATCTCAGATTTTAAGCATACACTCTCAAAATTTTGAAGGAATCATAATGTGCATGATAGTGAAGCATCAATGAAAAAAATGGTCTTGGCACTTCTCTTTTTGTGTGCCAAAATAATCTTTTAGGCTCTTGCCAATGGTGGTCTTTCCCGCAAAAAATATTTCTTTTATCATAGCCCCATTCCATTACCTAAAACAAAATCATATTTTAGGGGAAAAGAAATTCGGGAAATGGTTCATACTAGAACAATTTGTTCCTAGTATATTTAGTTCATTATTAAACATTGTTGACATATGACAAACAAGTGCAATGTTTAAAAAGTTTATGCATGTGTGCAATAAAGGTGATAAAGAGTCTAGAATAAAGGAAGTAACCATTAAAAAACAACGAAATGATAACCACACATTATTAGGTACACTAAAGAAATGAAGACAAGTCTCATAACACCATGAATAAGTCATAGGAATTGATGGAATGTAATTGTAATTCGAATATCTCAAATGCACATCCGTATATGTCGTAAAATAATACAAAAATCTTTTTTAATTTTGAATTTTTTATCATCAAGAATAAAATATTTTTCCAAAATTTTTAAACTTTTTGTAAAATAAAAGAAAATGTTTTTAGATTTTTCAAAATATAAAAATAAAAATACAATCTATTAATAGGGACAAAAGATAGCAATATGATAATCACCTCTATTAGAAACAGGCCTTAATATCAATCATTAGTCCGGGAGGTGTTCTCACAAGGATTAGACATCCTTTGAAATTCCTCCAACAAATATTAAGAAGTCTTGACTAAAAACTCCATTTGCTCTCGAAAACTAGCAAAATCTCTATGATTATGTGTGGAAGAAAGTGTGAGAATTCATGTGGGAGCATGTGGGAGATGCGTGTGTGAGAAACTCTCCCTAAATTAAAACAAAACTCCCTACGGTGACCTATTAATCTGAAATGGGAACAAATATAAAAATGTTTGGGTATACCTTGGTTAAAACGCTTAGGACGAGTTCTCCTTGGTGGTTTAGGTCAAGGCCCATAAGGATCCATCACAAACTCGAGAAAAAGTTCGGGTACAATATTATAAGTGGAAGTACCATCATAACTGTGGGAACTCATTTAATACAATTCGCAAAATTAGTCGATCAGCCCAGACGAACTAAAGGGCTGCCCGGCCCAAATCATGAATTAACTAATGCACGAATATTTTAAGTACAATAAAACACTTATGGATATAATCAAATCTAGGACCAACAATCTCGGAGGAGATATTCAGGTACTCCTTGGTATATCCCCGTGTTATTATGAGTTCCTTGTACAACTCAAACTTTGTGAGAATTCACATATAAATTGTACACCCTACCCGGGGAAAAGGGATGTAACCTGAAATATTGAGAGACACTATAATAAAATCAGTAACCTCTACATGGACGTAGGTAATTTACCGAACCACGTCTATCATTATTGTGTGTGTGATCTTTTACTTTCTGCTCTTTGTGATTATTTTAGTGGATTCCTTTGTTGTGATATTTTTTATACTCATAATTGGCATCGTCTGTGGGAAGAGATTTTAATCCCTACGAAAATGCCCCTGATGTCTCACCACATAAACCATATTCCCCAAGTTAGCGATGTCCAAGAAAACCCATTTCCTCCTAGGGTTAGGTCAGAGATTCACTAGCAGATAAACCTCATGTTTTGCCAAGAGAGGCAGCCATCTAAACAGAGCCAAGGGCCACCTAGGTCTACACAAATCTCTAGGTTGGTCGACACTTACAAAGCCAGGCTTCAGGAGAAAGATGAGGCTATTCACCTCCAAGTAGAAGAGAATTATTGCCTCAAGAGGTGACTTAAAATAATGGAGAGAGATATCCATAGAAGTACAAGGCAGTGCCATGATAGGACCCCTAGTCCTCAGGTGAGTAATACTAACAATCGAGGAAGGATCCCCAAGCGAGACCAAAAAAGAACTGAACATAACAGGTTAGAGCACGATCGATCTAAGCACGGCCAACCTGAGAGATGGCACATGAGCAAAGATCGACAGAAGGAGGATATTAGAACATTGATCCGTAGGGAGATGGACCAACATCTTGCCCATCGAGGAGCCAGATATACTAGGGAGCTATCTAGGAGAGATCTCAATACCCATATGAAATATCCTTTCTTAAGATCAATCGAAGAAGAAGAACCCCCTAAGAAATTTATAATCCCCATATTGATATTTATGATGGGAAGACTGATCCTATCGACCATGTTTGGCAATACGGGCAGGTCACGACCCTGTAGAGTCACAAAGATGCGTTGATGTGTCGAATACTCCCTCTAGCCTACATGACGTAGCATAAAAGAAGTTCAAGAAGTTGCCACGCCGATCCATTGGGAACTTCAAGGCCCTAGTAGAACTTTTCATAGCTCCCTTCATAGCCATCATCTCCCATCCCAAACGGATGGGTGCACTTCTTACAATGAAGAAAAAGCCACAAGAGAGTCTTTGTGACTATAACAAGAAGTACTAGGAAATTTTCAATAAAGTTGAGGACTTCTCAGAGCAAGTTGCAGTTATATCCTTTAAAATTGGTCAGCCAACCACATCCCTGTTGTACCAATCCTTAACAAAGAAAGAGGTCAGTGCCATCGATGATCTTATGACCCATATTGAAAAATATGCCAAAATTCAAGGATGTGGTCCATCTTAATGTAGGGGAAAATGGTCGAGTGAAAGTGAGCAAGGGAACAGAGAAGAGTGATACTCCTAACAAAGGGAATAAAAATGGGTGAAAAAATGGCTCTAAGAACGGGAACAAGGTTGATCCCTCCAAAGCGTTCCTAGTTGTTAACACAGTCTTCAAAAAACCTATTTATAAGATCTTGAGTAAGATCAAAGACCAAAAATACACAAAGGACCTACGACGGCCCAGGATGGTGAGCAAGATAGTCAGCAGCACATGCTCTCCAATCGTCGTCTGTGTGAGGGACAAAACTCTTCCCAACCATCTTCTAAATAATGCTCCAAGAGTCGAATGGGAATATAAACTATTAGGATCCACTTTTCGATCCTCAAAAAGGGATTGTGACGGTAAGATGGACACTCGATTTGGTACTCTACCACAGGTAAAAGCACTAATCCATCCCCGGGCAAAATCAAGGTCCTCTGCTTCCTTCAATCTTATCGGGGCATCAGTCCAACCTTGATCAAAACCATCTTCCCAGGACTGTTGAGGTCCTATTCGAAACCGATGCCTCAACCTTGTCACATCTCTTAGAAGACCATCAATAATTACATAAGCTCGCTAGACGTGCCCCTTCAACTCAGTAATTTCCCACTATAGAGCTTGATTTTCAGCTCGAGTTGTGCCAGTTGATGATGAACAATATCCTCGCATCACAAGAGGGGCCCTGATGGGGTGTTCTCCTTCAGTCGAGAAACTTCCCTCCATGGATCATCATTCTCTCTCTGAAGAAACTCCCCTACGTGATTGACTTTAATAGCATCCAGGAGCTTAGATTTTAAGGCATCCATATCCTCTTGAACTGAGGTCCAATTTCCTCCATATCTTCAAGCTTATCTTTGAGCTTAGCAACCAATTTAGCACTGTTTTTATACTGCTTATTTCTCACCTTAAAAGATTTACAGATCTTTATGAAGGCTTTGCAAGCTTGCAATCTAATGTTTGGACCAAGGATTTGTTCCAGGCGGGAGGTAGCAAGAATATATTCATTTAAATCAATGGGATATAATCAACACAATAAGTGATAGATTTGGTATAAATCAGCAACGAGACAGAGCTAACATGAAAATAAATTCTTTTTTTCATTATGCATAATTAAGTCAAGAATGGGAATAAGGTTGATCCCTCCAAGGCGTTTTAGACTGTTAACACAGTTTTTAAGGAACCTATTTATAAGATGTTGAGTAAGATCAAGGACCGACCATACATCAAGTGGCCTAAAAAGATGGATGGCGACCCAACGAAGAGAAACAATGCGCTACGATGTGAATTCCATAAGGAGGGGGGCCACAAGACTGAATATTGTAAGGCTTTGATGAAAATCCTTTATTAATTTCTTTAATCAAAAGTTAATACATATAAGAAGGGTCTGAATAATTTTATTGAAGAAACCCTTTTAATAACACCAACAAAACATTAGATGTGTTGAGAAAATGTTTTTAAACGAGATATTCAAGTTACTTTGAAACTAAATTATTTAAAACAAATTTAAACATCAATATCAGTAGTATTAAGTGCAAGGTATGAGTACAAAACATTCACACAAGACAACAATTTTAACGTGTTAAAACCCCTATCAAACTGGGCAAAGATCCACGACTCCCTCTAGGAGTAATACAAAAATTCCACTGGAATGAGTTATAAAATACAAGCAAGCAACATATTATCCAACCAAATCAGGCCTAATCTAAGTCAAGAAATTATATCAGCACTCCTAGCATTTTCTCTGACTTTTCGAGCTCTGTTTGTTGTCTTTAACGTCCTCCAAAGCTTTACTCCTTAGCTCATTCTTTACGTCGACTCCGATGGTAAAAATTTATTTACTAACACAACTTTAGTGATGTTGTGTGATAGTGTAGTGAAGTGATGTGCCTAACCCATGCATAAAACTCACTCACATTTATACATGTTTCTCTAAGATGACATGCAAGAGTCTGAATCAACTTTTCTTGAAAATAAACTTCTTTTTAAGGCAGATTAGAAGACAATCTTGCTATATAAAAGAGCCAAGATCCTATATGTCTCACTCTTATTTATTTACAAAATTATTTCACAAACTATGAAATATAAACTTGGAGATACAAACGTCTTTAGATCTGAAAATCCTGAAGTCTTATTTTTCAAGAAAACTTGAAAATAGAACTAGGAGATATGTTGGGAAAAATTTAATAAAAACGTTTTGAAACAAAAAACCTAACAAAGATGATTTTTAATGAAGAAATCAGTCCTAACAACAAATCGTGACTATATCACTTGGTCAGATGAGAAGAGAGCTCAACACACTGAAGGTGTTGGACAAGAGATGTAAACCTATATCAAGTAAGATGAGAAGGGATCTCAACACACTAAAGGTGTTGGATAAGAGATGTAAACCAGAGAGTATTTGAACCACGAACAAGAAAAAACTCTCAAACTCTCAAAGAGATTTCTGGAAAGAATTTGGCCAGAGTTTGGTTTAAGATCTCTCTCTCTCTCTCTCTCTTATTCTATCAACTCTCAGACTCTCCAAAAGATTGAAATCAAATTACCCTCAGTCCTTATTATAGTTGACGATGGAAGGATATGGAATGAGGATTCAAATTAAGGGTCACGATTAACTCGAGCAAATGGTTGTAAATCTAACGGTAGAAGATTCACCGCTTTTAAACCCTTTGTGATCGGCTCAAACAGTTAAGACATGGATCGAGACAAATCGCATGCATACCATTGATTAAATCAAATGAACGTTCCAGATCATCTTTTAAGAATATGAGAGGGAGGAAAACACAATCTAAGTCGTTATATGTTCAACATTTGTATAGTGAAGATTGAGGTAAAAATGCATGTGTTTGATGTTTTTTAAAATTTCAGTTTTTACCCCAGATTTCTCTACCGGGTTGGGATTCTACCCAAGGCCGAATATAAGAACTTTAAGATATTACAAATAAGCCCAAACATTTTTAAAAACCTAATTTCAAATGTTTACAAAATTCTTAAAAATCTTTAAAAAAGGTAGAAAATAATTTTAAACCAATGTGAACATACACACACCCCTCATACACACAGAATAAATGCAGTCCTAGGTGTAGAGTTGTGTTAGTTACTACCTTTTTAAGCCTTGATTATTCTTTGATGCAGATCATGAAGAGGCATGAGGCTTAGGGTTAAACATAAGGTGACACAATTTTGTCTCTATTTCCAAACTAGATAAGCTTCTATATTTTAGACTCAAGAGAGTAATATATATAGAGTGCTTCATTTGAACTCACAGTTGGAGGAATTGGCCCAAGATGGGCACCTCAGCAAATACATTGAGAAGAATACAGACAAGGTCACAGCCAATGGCGATCAGAAATGTAAGGACACAAATTTCCAATTGAGTCCATATATAGTTTTGGCTCAATTCCGGACAAAAACATTTATTCATAGGATAGTATTTAAGTGTAATACTCTCAAGCCTATGAAGTGTTTGTTGAAGACGTAGCGGCAAAGAGTATAAAGCTTCATCAAATATGCCGGTTTGCGTGCCTCGTTTCTACGTCATCAACTATGGTTCCATGCTCCCAAGGTCTGAATGCAATATTATATATATAGGAGCTTGGAACAAGGTTTATTGGGTGTTAGGTTTAATAAAAACTGTGTTTTATTTTCAGAAAGAATTAATTAGAACTTTAAAATAAGTTTATAAAGTTTTCTGGGCTAAAATCAAATTTTCCAAACTTTCTGGGAGTTCGTTCGATATGTCGTTCGAACGAGATTTTCGTTCGAACCAGATGTCGTTCGAACGAGTTTACTAACGACTTCCCACTAAGGCATACAGGACCTTCGTTAGAAATGTCGTTCGAACGAGATTGTCGTTCTAACGAGATTTCCAACGAGTTTCTAACGATTCCATACTGGAGCTTCGTTAGAAGACTCATTCGAACGAGAATGTCGTTCGAACGAAATGTCGTTCGAACGAGATGCCAGGCGGGAACAGTTTTTGGTAGTTTTTTCACCCACTTCCCCACTTAGTTTTTAACCAACTTTTTCAGACTTTATCAGGTGCGGGAATCACTTTTGATAATCAATCTTTTTCACAACCTTCTAACTCTTAGAGAGTGTTTTGAGAGAAAAATCAAAGAGGGAAAAAGATCATGTTTTGAGTGAGAATTTTAGAGAAAAATATATATCACTCTTGTTTACACCCAAATGAGTTTATTCCAAGTTCTTATATACATATCAATTGCTTGGAGTTTGGCACCGGTTTTCTCTACACCTAATTGAAGAGAAGTTTGCATTGTTTTACCCACGTGGAGAAAGGCTTCATGTTCGGGTGACGGTGACAATATAAAGTCCTATCGGTTGATTCCGAGACCGCGGCGGTGTTCCAAGGTTATTCGCTAGGAAGAGGTGTCTACAAGAAGAAGCGTCGAGACTTGAGAGGGATCGAGTCATGTGTTGTAAGTCTTTTATCTTGTACCTGTAATTCCGTATCTAGTGAATTTGTGGCTAGGGCCATCCGAGGTTGTTTCCCGTCTTGGGTTTTTCCTCGTACATCGCGGCGTAGTGTGATTGATTTATTTTATCTTGCATAATAATTTAGAACGCATGCTTAGGATAATTCAAGATAAAATTTGGTTTAAATTATCACACTTAATTTAATTTGGACTTAAATTAAATATTGGGTAAAGTTAGTTAATTCAAGTCATTTGCTAAAATTGGTTTGGCCTAACTTCGAAATATTGAAAATTATGACTTAGGCAAATTCTAGGGCTTGGATCAATTAACATGTTTTAAGTGAAATTAATATTTGTGCTTTGTTCAATTTCACTAGGTTTAATTTTAAGAAAATTAAAATTTGGTATTTGTTTGTTTTAGTTGAACCATCACATCCTAACGCTTCCGCATCTCTAAAATATATATAAAAGGAAATGATAAATTTATTTTAATTGTGAAAATTTAAAAACCCGTGGTTCCGCACTTTCAAATTGGTATCAGAGCCAAAGCGATAAATTATTTCGTTAAAGATCTTTAAATAATTTTTGGCTAAAATGAAATTTTTCCCATTTTCAAAATTTCCTATTTTGATGGTTCTAACTACGGGTATTGGAAAGAGCGAATGAAATCGGCTCTAAAATCTATCGACGAGAGAGTTTGGATGTCTATTGTTAACGCGTGGTCCCCACCAACTTGTTTAGTTGAAAATGAACGTGTTCCCAAACCCGCCGATAGATGGACTGAAAATGAGTTTAAACTTGCTAATTTCAATTCCCGTGGTTTGAATGCCTTGTTTAGCGCTGTCACACCGGAGGAATTCCGACGTATTATGACGTGTGAAACCGCTAAAGAAGCTTGGGATATTTTACAATTAACTCATGAAGGAACTAGTGTCGTTAAAGCTTCAAAACTCCAAAACCTCACCACTCAATTTGAAACTATAAAAATGAATGAAAAAGAAACTTTTGATGAATTTTATGCTAGACTGTCTGATATTGTTAATTCATCTTTTAACTTGGGAGAGAAAATACCTGACAATCGTGTTGTAAAGAAAATTTTAAGGTCCCTACCCGATAGATTTATTCCAAAAGTGACCGTTTTAAATTCTTTACCAACTTTAGTCTCTACGAAATTAGAAGACCTTGTAGGTGATTTGCAAACCTATGAACTAGATATGTTTCCCTCTAAAACTGAAAAGAAAATCGAAAAAGGCATTGCTTTAAAATCCCGAAAAGAGGTCAAACAAGTAGTAGAGAGCGAGAGTGATAGTGACTCGAAAGATATGGCTTTGTTTGCTCGTAAATTTAGAAAATTTCTTAAAATTAACAAAGATAAATTTAAAAATGATTTTAAGAAATTTGAAACTCCTAAGCATGAAAAAGGCGAGAAGATCCCTAAAGCCGAGAAGATCCCTAAACCTAGTAATGAAAATTTAGATAGAGAAGATTCTAATAAGTGTTTTGGTTGTGAAGGTTATGGCCATAGGGCTTATAAGTGCCCCACTAAACTAAGAAAAGACGGTAAATGACCCATTGCATATAATGCAACCCTTAGTGATAGTGATAAGGAAGAGGGACCCGATTCCCCCACTAAACAAAATTTTGTGGCTTTTATGGCTAGTCATGTGAGTGATAGTGAGAACTCATCGATTGATGAAACTTTAACACATGACACTTCCAAGGTCATTGTTTATGATTCACTTGTTTTTTATGATAGTGAGAGTGGAGAAGAAAGAGAGAGTGAAAATGAAGAAGAGGTTAATGTGAGTGAACTTCAAAATGCTTTTCAAGAACTTTATAAAGAATCTATTAAATTAAAAAGGGCTAATTTGAAGTTAAAAGCTAGTTTAAGAGAGAGTGTCAAGGTCATTGATGAAAATACTTTAATAGAAGACCTTAGGACACGTGAGAGGACTCTTCAAGGGAAGCTTGAATATGTAGAAGGCGAAAGAGATAGCCTTAGGGGTTTAATGGAATCCTTAAAAAAGGAGCTTCTTGCTTTTGAAGAGCGAAATTTTTTATTAGAGTCTAACATTTTAGAATTGCAAAATAAATTAAAAGACTCTAGTAATGTCAAATTTGATTTGGAGTGTCGTTCGGAAAAACTAGATAAAATATTAGGAACGGTCCAAATTAAAAATGACACTTGTGGTTTAGGCTTCAATACGTGTAATGAATTTACCCCTAAAGCCAAAACCAACGTTTTAGGAGAATCTACTAGGAAAGATTTTAGAGATCACTCCATAGGAAAATCTTTTCGACATGTTTTTACTTGTACACATTGTGGTCGAAAAGGTCATCTTAGGAAATTTTGTTTTGATCTTAAACGAATTCCTAGAAAATCCCATAGTAAAGTAACCACGGTAGTAAAAGCTCCAACAACCCAAGATAATCATTCTTCATTAATTTGGGTTAGGAAATCTGACTTGGTTGCCTTGCAAAATAGGGTTTTTGATTCTCATTTACTTTCACATGCTTCCTCCCTTGCTAAATCTAAAGGATGAATGTGTTAGTGTTTGCATACATTAGCATTTGTACTCCATGCTATATTCACATGCTAAATGTATGCTTGTTTAATTATTTTCTAGTCTATGCTCCATGCTTATCACATACTAGAATTATTATTTTTGTTTGTCTTTTGTATTATATTTCCTTCATTTTGTTTGCATTAAATGAAAAATACAAAAAGATTTTTGTTTATCATTTGGATTTTATCCCTTGGTAATTTAAGTTTAATGAAAAATTCAAATGATTTTTGTTTGACTTTTAAGTATATATTATTTATTTATGGTTAAAAATTTCAAAAACTCAAAAAGATTTTATTTTGTGTGTATTTTTTTTTGACACGCTTCATGTGGCATATACTTGTGTTTGAATTCCATCTTTTACGCTCCCACGTGGATAGAACTTTTGGTTTAGATTGTCAATCCTTAAAATGTTCTTTACCATATACTTTATGGAGAAGTTGTATTTTGTGTTGATTAAATGGATTCTATTTTTATAAGCCTCTATTCACACATGCACGAGCTCCTTTAAATTTTTAACTTCATATGTATATTTGATCTATGTGAGGTGTTCTCCTTCCAATCTTGTCATCTACATTTTTGTGACTTAGGAGGACTAGTGCATGTCAAAATCCGTTGCATGTGAGATTTGTGTGAAAAATGAAAACATGATAAATATAAATATGCACAGGGAAGGGCTCCGAAAGGACTAAGTGATCATTTGCGATTGTAAGCCACCGTTTTGAATGGACCTAAAAGAAATACGTGGTCCAAAGGCCTAAAAACAGAAAATATGGCATTAAAAAGAAAATAATTTGCCAAGGCCTATGTTTGATTGATATAGTCATTCAAATTTAATATAAATGCATATTGAGGGAGATTGGATGATATATCAACGGTTTGCACAATGTCCGTTTATCCTAGTTGCGTATTTCATGTCATGACTCTATTGATTTGTAGAATCATCAATATCCTAGGCTTGTATGCATTGTGTATGTTTGTTCATTGAGTTCAATCTATCTTGTCACATGAGGTTATATTTAAATGTGATGAAGTTTGCATTCAAATGAGAACTCCGTGAACGTTTATTAAGTATTTGGGTCTAAATTTAATTGTTACTAGTTCACACCCCTACACTTTCGTTTTCATATGACACATTTTTGCCATACGAGTGTGAAAGACTCCTATTATATGTTGTGTGTGTCATTTGTGTTTATATTTATACATATGTGCGTGTGCATTCTTGATATATTCATAGTACATATATATATGATATTTTGTTTTTGCCTTTGCCTTGCTTTTGTTACCCATATGCTTTCATGTCTTATCACTTTAAGCTTCAACATGCTTTTATGTTTTGATTCTTTAGCCTTTGTCTATTCCTGAACAAAAAGGGGGAGAATGATAGGGGGATAAATGGTATCTTATCCTTTTATTATCGTATCTTAGTTTGGGGGAGATTTATCTTAAGGGAGACGTCTTTCTAAGTATGTCATTTGTTTGATAAAGGAGAGAATTAATTTAGCGTGAGAAATTAATTAATTGCATTTAATATTTTGATATTCCCTATGCGTTTGATAGTTTGCTTAAGTGTGCAGGATTTCTTCTAAAGCGGCATCTTTCAATGGCAAAGTATTTGATCCTTGGGTTGAGTTAAGTTTGGGTGGGTTATGTTTTGAGTCTAGTAGATCTTGACGGCCCTTTAGGATTTTTGTTCGGTTTTTGTCCCGAAATAGCCAAAGGGGGAGATTTGTAAGGACACAAATTTCCAATTGAGTCCATATATAGTTTTGGCTCAATTCCGGACAAAAACATTTATTCATTGGATAGTATTTAAGTGTAATACTCTCAAGCCTATGAAGTGTTTGTTGAAGACGTAGCGGCAAAGAGTATAAAGCTTCATCAAATATGCCGGTTTGCGTGCCTCGTTTCTACGTCATCAACTATGGTTCCATGCTTCCAAGGTATGAATGCAATATTATATATATAGGAGCTTGGAACAAGGTTTATTGGGTGTTAGGTTTGATAAAAACTGTGTTTTATTTTCAGAAAGAATTAATTAGAACTTTAAAATAAGTTTATAAAGTTTTCTGGGCTAAAATCGAATTTTCCAAACTTTCTGGGAGTTTGTTCGATATGTCGTTCGAACGAGATTTTCGTTCGAACCAGATGTCGTTCGAACGAGTTTGTCAACGACTTCCCACTAAGGCATACTGGACCTTCGTTAGAAATGTCGTTCAAACGAGATTGTCGTTCTAACGAGATTTCCAACGAGTTTCTAACGAGTCCATACTAGAGCTTCGTTAGAAGACTCATTCGAACGAGAATGTCGTTCGAACGAAATGTCGTTCGAACGAGATGCCAAGCGGGAACAGTTTTTGGCAGTTTTTTCACCCACTTCCCCACTTAGTTTTTAAGCAAATTTTTCAGACTTTATCAGGTGAGGGAATCACTTTTGATAATCAATCTTTTTCACAACCTTCTAACTCTTAGAGAGTGTTTTGAGAGAAAAATCAAAGAGGGAAAAAGATCATGTTTTGAGTGAGAATTTTAGAGAAAAATATATATCACTCTTGTTTACACCCAAATGAGTTTATTCCAAGTTCTTATATACATATCAATTGCTTGGAGTTTGGCACCGGTTTTCTCTACACCTAATTGAAGAGAAGTTTGCATTGTTTTACCCACGTGGAGAAAGGCTTCATGTTCGGGTGACGGTGACAATATAAAGTCCTATCGGTTGATTCCGAGACCGCGGCGGTGTTCCAAGGTTATTCGCTAGGAAGAGGTGTCTACAAGAAGAAGCGTCGAGACTTGAGAGGGATCGAGTCATGTGTTGTAAGTCTTTTATCTTGTACCTGTAATTCCGTATCTAGTGAATTTGTGGCTAGGGCCATCCGAGGTTGTTTCCCGTCTTGGGTTTTTCCTCGTACATCGCGGCGTAGTGTGATTGATTTATTTTATCTTGCATAATAATTTAGAACGCATGCTTAGGATAATTCAAGATAAAATTTGGTTTAAATTATCACACTTAATTTAATTTGGACTTAAATTAAATATTGGGTAAAGTTAGTTAATTCAAGTCATTTGCTAAAATTGGTTTGGCCTAACTTCGAAATATTGAAAATTATGACTTAGGCAAATTCTAGGGCTTGGATCAATTAACATGTTTTAAGTGAAATTAATATTTGTGCTTTGTTTAATTTCACTAGGTTTAATTTTAAGAAAATTAAAATTTGGTATTTGTTTGTTTTAGTTGAACCATCACATCCTAACGCTTCCGCATCTCTAAAATATATATAAAAGGAAATGATAAATTTATTTTAATTGTGAAAATTTAAAAACCCGTGGTTCCGCACTTTCAAATTGGTATCAGAGCCAAAGCGATAAATTATTTCGTTAAAGATCTTTAAATAATTTTTGGCTAAAATGAAATTTTTCCCATTTTCAAAATTTCCTATTTTGATGGTTCTAACTACGGGTATTGGAAAGAGCGAATGAAATCGGCTCTAAAATCTATCGACGAGAGAGTTTGGATGTCTATTGTTAACGCGTGGTCCCCACCAACTTGTTTAGTTGAAAATGAACGTGTTCCCAAACCCGCCGATAGATGGACTGAAAATGAGTTTAAACTTGCTAATTTCAATTCTCGTGGTTTGAATGCCTTGTTTAGCGCTGTCACACCGGAGGAATTCCGACGTATTATGACGTGTGAAACCGCTAAAGAAGCTTGGGATATTTTACAATTAACTCATGAAGGAACTAGTGTCGTTAAAGCTTCAAAACTCCAAAACCTCACCACTCAATTTGAAACTATAAAAATGAATGAAAAAGAAACTTTTGATGAATTTTATGCTAGACTGTGTGATATTGTTAATTCATCTTTTAACTTGGGAGAGAAAATACCTGACAATCGTGTTGTAAAGAAAATTTTAAGGTCCCTACCCGATAGATTTATTCCAAAAGTGACCGTTTTAAATTCTTTACCAACTTTAGCTTCTACGAAATTAGAAGACCTTGTAGGTGATTTGCAAACCTATGAACTAGATATGTTTCCCTCTAAAACTGAAAAGAAAATCGAAAAGGGCATTGCTTTAAAATCCCGAAAAGAGGTCAAACAAGTAGTAGAGAGCGAGAGTGATAGTGACTCGAAAGATATGGCTTTGTTTGCTCGTAAATTTAGAAAATTTCTTAAAATTAACAAAGATAAATTTAAAAATGATTTTAAGAAATTTGAAACTCCTAAGCATGAAAAAGGCGAGAAGATCCCTAAAGCCGAGAAGATCCCTAAACCTAGTAATGAAAATTTAGATAGAGAAGATTCTAATAAGTGTTTTGGTTGTGAAGGTTATGGCCATAGGGCTTATAAGTGCCCCACTAAACTAAGAAAAGACGGTAAATGACCCATTGCATATAATGCAACCCTTAGTGATAGTGATAAGGAAGAGGGACTCGATTCCCCCACTAAACAAAATTTTGTGGCTTTTATGGCTAGTCATGTGAGTGATAGTGAGAACTCATCGATTGATGAAACTTTAACACATGACACTTCCAAGGTCATTGTTTAAGATTCACTTGTTTTTTATGATAGTGAGAGTGGAGAAGAAAGAGAGAGTGAAAATGAAGAAGAGGTTAATGTGAGTGAACTTCAAAATGCTTTTCAAGAACTTTATAAAGAATCTATTAAATTAAAAAGGGCTAATTTGAAGTTAGAAGCTAGTTTAAGAGAGAGTGTCAAGGTCATTGATGAAAATACTTTAATAGAAGACCTTAGGACACGTGAGAGGACTCTTCAAGGGAAGCTTGAATATGTAGAAGGCGAAAGAGATAGCCTTAGGGGTTTAATGGAATCCTTAAAAAAGGAGCTTCTTGCTTTTGAAGAGCGAAATTTTTTATTAGAGTCTAACATTTTAGAATTGCAAAATAAATTAAAAGACTCTAGTAATGTCAAATTTGATTTGGAGTGTCGTTCGGAAAAACTAGATAAAATATTAGGAACGGTCCAAATTAAAAATGACACTTGTGGTTTAGGCTTCAATACGTGTAATGAATTTACCCCTAAAGCCAAAACCAACGTTTTAGGAGAATCTACTAGGAAAGATTTTAGAGATCACTCCATAGGAAAATCTTTTCGACATGTTTTTACTTGTACACATTGTGGTCGAAAAGGTCATCTTAGGAAATTTTGTTTTGATCTTAAACGAATTCCTAGAAAATCCCATAGTAAAGTAACCACGGTAGTAAAAGCTCCAACAACCCAAGATAATCATTCTTCATTAATTTGGGTTAGAAAATCTGACTTGGTTGCCTTGCAAAATAGGGTTTTTGATTCTCATTTACTTTCACATGCTTCCTCCCTTGCTAAATCTAAAGGATGAATGTGTTAGTGTTTGCATACATTAGCATTTGTACTCCATGCTATATTCACATGCTAAATGTATGCTTGTTTAATTATTTTCTAGTCTATGCTCCATGCTTATCACATACTAGAATTATTATTTTTGTTTGTCTTTTGTATTATATTTCCTTCATTTTGTTTGCATTAAATGAAAAATACAAAAAGATTTTTGTTTATCATTTGGATTTTATCCCTTGGTAATTTAAGTTTAATGAAAAATTCAAATGATTTTTGTTTGACTTTTAAGTATATATTATTTATTTATGGTTAAAAATTTCAAAAACTCAAAAAGATTTTATTTTGTGTGTATTTTTTTTTGACACGCTTCATGTGGCATATACTTGTGTTTGAATTCCATCTTTTACGCTCCCACGTGAATAGAACTTTTGGTTTAGATTGTCAATCCTTAAAATGTTCTTTACCATATACTTTATGGAGAAGTTGTATTTTGTATTGATTAAATGGATTCTATTTTTATAAGCCTCTATTCACACATGCACGAGCTCCTTTAAATTTTTAACTTCATATGTATATTTGATCTATGTGAGGTGTTCTCCTTCCAATCTTGTCATCTACATTTTTGTGACTTAGGAGGACTAGTGCATGTCAAAATCCGTTGCATGTCAGATTTGTGTGAAAAATGAAAACATGATAAATATAAATATGCACAGGGAAGGGCTCCGAAAGGACTAAGTGATCATTTGCGATTGTAAGCCAACGTTTTGAATGGACCTAAAAGAAATACGTGGTCCAAAGGCCTAAAAACAGAAAATATGGCATTAAAAAGAAAATAATTTGCCAAGGCCTGTGTTTGATTGATATAGTCATTCAAATTTAATATAAATGCATATTGAGGGAGATTGGATGATATATCAACAGTTTGCACAATGTCCGTTTATCCTAGTTGCGTATTTCATGTCATGACTCTATTGATTTGTAGAATCATCAATATGCTAGGCTTGTATGCATTGTGTATGTTTGTTCATTGAGTTCAATCTATCTTGTCACATGAGTTTATATTTAAATGTGATGAAGTTTGCATTCAAATGAGAACTCCGTGAACGTTTATTAAGTATTTGGGTCTAAATTTAATTGTTACTAGTTCACACCCCTACACTTTCGTTTTCATATGACACATTTTTGCCATACGAGTGTGAAAGACTCCTATTATATGTTGTGTGTGTCATTTGTGTTTATATTTATACATATGTGCGTGTGCATTCTTGATATATTCATAGTACATATATATATGATATTTTGTTTTTGCCTTTGCCTTGCTTTTGTTACCCATATGCTTTCATGTCTTATCACTTTAAGCTTCAACATGCTTTTATGTTTTGATTCTTTAGCCTTTGTCTATTCCTGAACAAAAAGGGGGAGAATGATAGGGGGATAAATGGTATCTTATCCTTTTATTATCGTATCTTAGTTTGGGGGAGATTTATCTTAAGGGAGACGTCTTTCTAAGTATGTCATTTGTTTGATAAAGGAGAGAATTAATTTAGCGTGAGTAATTAATTAATTGCATTTAATATTTTGATATTCCCTATGCGTTTGATAGTTTGCTTAAGTGTGCAGGAATTCTTCTAAAGCGGCATCTTTCAATGGCAAAGTATTTGATCCTTGGGTTGAGTTAAGTTTGGGTGGGTTATGTTTTGAGTCTAGTAGATCTTGACGGCCCTTTAGGATTTTTGTTCGGTTTTTGTCCCGAAATAGCCAAAGGGGGAGATTTGTAAGGACACAAATTTCCAATTGAGTCCATATATAGTTTTGGCTCAATTCCGGACAAAAACATTTATTCATAGGATAGTATTTATGTGTAATACTCTCAAGCCTATGAAGTGTTTGTTGAAGACGTAGCGGCAAAGAGTACAAAGCTTCATCAAATATACCGATTTGCGTGCCTCGTTTCTACGTCATCAACTATGGTTCCATGCTTCCAAGGTATGAATGCAAATTATATATATAGGAGCTTGGAACAAGGTTTATTGGGTGTTAGGTTTAATAAAAACTGTGTTTTATTTTCAGAAAGAATTAATTAGAACTTTAAAATAAGTTTATAAAGTTTTCTGGGCTAAAATCGAATTTTCCAAACTTTCTGGGAGTTTGTTCGATATGTCGTTCGAACGAGATTTTCGTTCGAACCAGATGTCGTTCGAACGAGTTTGTCAACGACTTCCCACTAAGGCATACTGGACCTTCGTTAGAAATGTCGTTCGAACGAGATTGTCGTTCTAACGAGATTTCCAACAAGTTTCTAACGAGTCCATACTGGAGCTTCGTTAGAAGACTCATTCGAACGAGAATGTCGTTCGAACGAAATGTCGTTCGAACGAGATGCCAAGCGGGAACAGTTTTTGGCAGTTTTTTCACCCACTTCCCCACTTAGTTTTTAACCAAATTTTTCAGACTTTATCAGGTGAGGGAATCACTTTTGATAATCAATCTTTTTCACAACCTTCTAACTCTTAGAGAGTGTTTTGAGAGAAAAATCAAAGAAGGAAAAAGATCATGTTTTGAGTGAGAATTTTAGAGAAAAATATATATCACTCTTGTTTACACCCAAATGAGTTTATTCCAAGTTCTTATATACATATCAATTGCTTGGAGTTTGGCACCGGTTTTCTCTACACCTAATTGAAGAGAAGTTTGCATTGTTTTACCCACGTGGAGAAAGGCTTCATGTTCGGGTGACGGTGACAATATAAAGTCCTATCGGTTGATTCCGAGACCGCAGCGGTGTTCCAAGGTTATTCGCTAGGAAGAGGTGTCTACAAGAAGAAGCGTCGAGACTTGAGAGGGATCGAGTCATGTGTTGTAAGTCTTTTGTCTTGTACCTGTAATTCCGTATCTAGTGAATTTGTGGCTAGGGCCGTCCGAGGTTGTTTCCCGTCTTGGGTTTTTCCTCGTACATCGCGGCGTAGTGTGATTGATTTATTTTATCTTACATAATAATTTAGAACGCATGCTTAGGATAATTCAAGATAAAATTTGGTTTAAATTATCACACTTAATTTAATTTGGTTTAAATTATCACACTTAATTTAATGTGGACTTAAATTAAATATTGGGTAAAGTTAGTTAATTCAAGTCATTTGCTAAAATTGGTTTGGCCTAACTTCGAAATATTGAAAATTATGACTTAGGCAAATTCTAGGGCTTGGATCAATTAACATGTTTTAAGTGAAATTAATATTTGTGCTTTGTTTAATTTCACTAGGTTTAATTTTAAGAAAATTAAAATTTGGTATTTGTTTGTTTTAGTTGAACCATCACATCCTAACGCTTTCGCATCTCTAGAATATATATAAAAGGGAATTATAAATTTATTTTAATTGTGAAAATTTAAAAACCCGGGGTTCCACACTTCTACAAGAAACCAGACAACGTCCTTGATGACGATAGAGGGCATGAGTTCGCAGTAATCAACAGGGCATCGGATCTAAAGCAAATTCAAGGAAATGTTGTTCGGGTGGAGTTGAAGAAAGTTATCACTATCACGCAGGCGTTTCAAATTGACCCTTCCAAAACCAAGGCTGGTAAGCATCGGCCAAGGCTGGTAAGCGTAGGCTACCACAAGACGTTGATTACACCAAGCATATTACTGAGGAATATTTAATTGGGGTGAGAACCCCCCATCATGACGCATTGGTGATCACACTCAGACTAGCCAATTGGGACGTTGGCAAGCTCCTCGTGGACCAAGGAAGTTCGTCAGAAGTGATGTACTTAGAAATGTTCCATAAACTGAAGCTGAACATTACCAACCTCAAGGACGCCACAATTTCGTTGGTCAACTTCGCATAAAGGATCACGATGCTGCTGGGAAAGATAATCCTACCGGTCAGGGCATAAAATATTTCAAAGCTAATTGAGTTCTTAGTGGTAGACATTGAGTCCCCATAACATGACACCTTAGGCAGAGGATGGCTCTATGCCATGAAGGTCGTACCATCCACTTAACATCAAAAGTTGAAGTGTGTTACTGAAAGGGGAGTGGTCGAGATCCGTGGCGATCAGGCTACAGCCAGAAAGTACTTCATCCCGGCTATTTGCCCCAAAAAGGATAAAAAGGAGGTAAAGGACGTTCATGAAGAAGTCCAGGAGGGGTGTGTCCCCTCCAAATAATAATTACGGTATGGCCGACCAATGATGGAGGAAACCAGGGTCCTCCCTACCGATAGGGTCATTGAAAGCCTAGAAGAAGTGGTGGCCTATGATAATTTGCCAACGAGGAAATTTTTTATCGGATCCACTATTGCCGATCAAGAAAAGAAGGAATTGGTTGCCTTCCTCAGAAGCAACCTAGATGTTTTTTCTTAGTAACCGTACGACTTGCCAGGGATTGACCCCAGCATAGCCTGCCACCGCCTGTACGTTGACTCGACTTTCAAGCCGATCACTCAAAAGGCTCGTCGAACATCCCCCGAGAAGGAAAAAGCGATGGAGAATGAGGTAGGAAAGATACTGGATGCAAAATCCATCAGAGAGGTTTAGTTCCCAGAATGGTTATCTAGCCTAGTGGTGGTACATAAGAATAACGAAAATTGGAGGGTTTGTATTGACTTCACAAACCTCAACAAAGCATGTCCCAAAGATAGCTTCCCACTTTCTAAAATAGATCAGTTGATTGATTTTACGACAACACAAGAAATGATGAGATTTTTGGATGCATACTGGGGCTACCACCAGATCCCTCTCTTTGGCCCCGATTAGGATAAAACCTCATTTATAACCCCCATTGGGTTATATTACTATAAGTTTATGCCATTCGGTTTGAAGAGCGCAGGGGTGACCTATCAGAGACCGGTCACCACGATGTTCAAAAGACATGTGGGAGACACGATGGAGGTCTGCATCGACGATATGCTAGTCAAAAGCAAGGATAACCCACAACAAAACAGATAATTAGTGACAAAAAAATTCGTCTCTAAATGAAAAAATTTCGTCACCAATTTTTTTTAGTCGATCACGAAAGCCCCATTGCTAAAGGTTTTAGTGAGGAAACACAAATGTCATCCCCAAACAGTAGACCTTTTGGTGACAAAATATGATTTGTCACGTAATAGTGCGCTTTTAGTGACAAAATTATTTGTAGCCAAAGATCTTATTTTTTGTCACAAAAATGGAAATTTTGTCACCTGATGTATATGATAATATGCCAAAGGATAACCATTTGGTGACAAAATTAATATACTTCGGGGATCAAAATTTTTTCTCACGAAATGAATTTTATTGTCAACAAATTATAAATTTAGAACTCATAATTTTTTCATTTCTCATATGGATATTTAATCAAATAAATATTAATTATATAATCGACTAAATTTTATCGACATTATATAAGTAATCAACTACCATCATATACATAATCAAAATTCAGGTTCAAAAGATTATATAATTAATACAAAAGCATTCGTACAAATATCTCAAAATCATTGATCAATTACAAAGTAACCTCATCGTTTGTTACAACACATCAACTAAGGCATCAGTTTCTAACTTTATATATCCTATGGAATCAATTTCTAATCAATTACAAAGTAGCCTCCAAAAAATAATTCCCAGCAAGTTTGTTAAGTTCTCCTTCCATCTTCATCATCATCCCAAAAATAATTTCCAAAAAGCGTCCTCACAACGTCCCAATCTGCAATTTAAAAAGTACCAAGGCATTAGTTTCTATCGTTATAAGTCTATTAACAATTGATAAATGGAATAACATCAACTAAGAAATAACACATATTGGGCTAAACACCAAAAAAATTACGAAATTCAATTTTATTTTTAATATTTTTAAAAAATTTGGCAGAGTTTCTTTGTTTATAGACTAAAACTACCCTGTTAAATTAAAAAATAAAAAGTCAAGAAACCCAATAACAATCCACCAAAATTTCCCTTCCACCGATTCAAAAGATAAGGTAATAGCATCGCCAATATTTAAAAAAAAATCATTTATAGACTAAAACCACCCTCTTAAATTAAAATATAAAAAAGGCAAGAAACCCAACGCTAGTCCACCAAAATATCCCTTCCATCTATTCAATAAATAAGGTAATAACTACATCAATATAGCTATTAAATAAGTCAACATATGTGAATTCAACAAAGTAATTTCAATAAATTCAACATCAAAATTTTTAAAACTTACCATATAGTAAATGTGAGAGGAAAAGAACCCAATGCTTTTAAAGCATCACACATCTTATCGAATCCAAATTCAGTATTCAGGTGATCGAAAGCTAGTGTTTTTTCTTCCGCTTATAATCTTTGGTAATAATACACCAAAGCTATAGACATCTGATTTCATTGAGAATGGGCCTTTCATTGCATACTCAAGAGAAATATAACCACTGCATTTAGTAAGAAGCAATAAGATCACTGTTATCAAAGTGAAACGAAAAAAATTAACTCTAATTACTATTTTCTTATAACTGGCTTAGTTGTTCTTTTAAGGGTATGTTTAGACTTTTCACAATAGGTTTGACCCTTAATTTTTGTTTTCACACTTCTATATTAGCATATGGGTCATGTCCCGGCATGCCCACGATATAATATGGGGTGAAAAGTCAAAGATTGTTAACTAATTCTTTGTATTTTCACCCCCTTCGCTATAATACAATGAAAAGGAAAATGAACTAAAAAGTGCGGTGAAAATATAAAATGTAAGTCAAAACACATGATGTGAAGTGAAATTTTTCTAACCCATTCTTTTTATTTTCATCCTCTACCTCTATAACATGGTGCAAATAAAATTTTTAAAAAGTGGGGGAAAGACAAAATATAAGTCAAAGCATGGGGTTCAAAGTTGAAATCCCACCATCCCACATTATATTTTTATAATGTAAACATATTGTACTTATGATTAGGCACATATTCTTCATATTTATCCTCTTAATTTCGGTATTTTTATGATTCCGTGTAGTGTAAATATCTTGGATTTGTCTCTTATTTATGCTACTAACCTTTTTTGGCAAGTATTTCGTGTTTTGTGTATTTCTCATGTGTTTTACAGGTATTTCAAGCAAGTTAGTGCGAAGGAGAACTCAAAACAGTGAAAGAAACCAAGAAATTGAGAGTTGAAGGGCATTTTTGTAATTTTGCAACCTTAGTCCGGAGGTGGGGCCAACTAGAAAGTTGAAGAGCTCTAAATTACAAGAATACTGGAAAAAACGGCACCTCAATCCGAGCTACGGTGAAGAAGTTACGATGTTTTGAAGTTGCGCGATAATGAAGAGTCTGGATGTGCGGATTTCTGTAATTAATTATGCATTTAATGCAGTGCAACTCTTGGAAAACTTGTGCCACAAGCGAAATTTGATGCCAAATTCTTGCAACTTGGTGCTATAAAAGACCAAGCCCTGCCTCATTTTCAAGGGGGAGTTGAATTCTAGAGAGAGGGAGTAAAATTCTAGAGGGTAGGAGTAGGATTAGAGAGAGAAAGTTAGATTGTAGTTTTCTTTGGTAGAAGTTTTCATAAACCCTAGTTGTAAGTTTGAAGAAGAAGTTTTGCTGGATTCAAATTCATCTCTTTCTCCTCTTGCTAAATACAAGTATCAATTTCTATTCTCTATTTTATTTTTCCATTCAATTCTCAATTGTTTTGCAAATTGTTAACAATGTTTGTTAGAGTTTTCTTTTGTTTTCATCATGTTTAGCTAATTTTTAAGGGTTGGGATGCATGAACCCATCCCGATGTAATTTATCTACGTAGGAAATAGAATTTAAATTTAAATTTGAAAGAATCGTGTAAGATAAGTTCATAATCATCCTAGATCTTTTAATCTCTCTTGCCCTAGGTACTTGGGATATTTAAGAATATGATGTGCGTGTAATTATTTAGCACCGCTTTATATTTATCTTTGATTTCATATGATGCGGGCTTGAACCTCATATATGTAATGCTTGGGATCTATAAAGACTGGATTCATTCAAATTCATAATTTACAATTCTAGTATTCTAATGGGTAATTACTAGGGATTGGGGGATTGTATTCCAACCTATTTCCTCATTCATTTTAATTAGTTTTATAAATTTGTTCCAACTTATTTCCCCTTGTCAACCATCATCAGCTTTTTCATTTTTTCTCTAGAAGTAATAAATCAATTAAATTCTATAAACCATTCCCTGTGGATTCGATACCCAGACTCGCCAGTATACTCCTTAAGAAGTGTAGTTACAAGTTTAGGGTTTTTTTGTATTGAGATTGGAAGCCGATAACAACGACTAGCGTATTACACAAACGCTCGGCTTTTCCACTTGATCAAAATGGCGTCGTTGCCGGTATTTTTGTACTTACTATGTGCAAACAATCTGGTTTGTGTTAGCTTGATTTTAATTGCTTCCAAATATTCTCCCCATGCCAAAATCTAAAATCTTTAGATTCATTTCTTCACCCAACAAAATGTTGCTAGCCTTTAAATCCCTATTAATTATTCTAATCCTTGAATCTCGATGAAGATAAAGGAGCCCTCATGCAATCCCTTCAATAATAGCAAAGCATTTTCTCCAGTCTAATAAGGCTTGCTTAGACGAATCTGCCACAAAGGCATAGGAAAATGTCAACGCGTACTAAATGTTGTTTTGATGATTAAACATAGTTTATTAAGAAAACGTCAACGCGTATTATATGTTGTTTTGATGCTTAAACATAGTTTATTAGTGTATTAACCCACAAAGAGTAATTTTAGAGGAACGCGATTTTCTGACACAGTACATGTTATGAATGTATTGCTGGGTCAAGTTTATTATTAATGAGGATCCACATATTAACTAATTCATATATAAAGCATCACTGTGTAAGAAAATCGTGTCTAATTAGAATAACTGAATAGACAAAATAACTCACCGAAGATATCTGAATCAAGGCTTTATTTTTCATATATTCATAGAGCAACATTTTTTCTTCCCCGTCAATGCAGCAACCCAAAAGTCTAACAAGATTTCTATGTTGTAATTTGGCAATTAGTGTAATCTCATTCTTAAACTCCTTGACGCCTTGTCCGGATTTTCTAGAAAGCCTCTTTATAGCAATTTATTCACCCCCAAGAATGGTAAATTAGTCATGACAATAGTGAGAGTCGACATCCTATAGAGAATGGGAAGTGATCACCACCACTGCCACCACTAGTTACGGAGATGGAGTCGGTAGTGATGCTTTTGGCATGATAGAGCTGGTGAAGCTTGGTAGGGACGTACCAAATTGAGAGGCGAGAGTGTGTGTTAAATATGGCATCAATGTCCCACCCTTATCGGGATGCTATGTCCACGAGGGGCTTGTATCAAGCTTGTCTCCACACCCCAACGTTTTATCCTCTCTAACGCGACTAAGAATGTGTCTCTAAAGTGCGTTCTCTCTAGGCTCAAGTGCAAGCCAATCACGTTAGTAATAAATCCAGTAAGTCAGGATCGTCTCCACAGGGAAATGGGACGAGAAAATCGTGACGACGGAAGGACAGACGATCAACCTAAATTCAACTCTAAGAAAAATGAAAAGATGATTGATTTGCAAATAATCCTACTAAGTAAAAGGAAACTAAATTAAGACTATGGAACTAACGAATTAAGCAAGGATTAATAAATAAGAATGAAGTAATAAATATGAAGAGAAAAACGGGCCAGGAATACAATCCCCCAACCCTAGTGTGTTGCTAGTATAAAACTAATCATAAATTTAAGTGATTAATCAGACCAGACTTTAGTACTCCCAACCATTATGTATATGAGGTTCAAGCCCGCACCATACGTAATCAGAGGAGGAGTAAAGAGGTATCGCGATAGATACACTCGCATTGCATTCTGAAGCATCCCCGTTACTCCGAAACAAACGAGATCCAAAGATCTACAATGGTTGTGCTCGCTACGCAACACGGTCTAATAAATCCTTAAGTTTAGAGGATTAATGTTATACACATTCAACTCTCACATCGGGATGAGTTCATGCATACCAACCCTAAAAAATCTAGCTGGACATATTGAACCTAACTATGCATAAATTAACTACGTTGCATGTGAAAGAAATCATATTAAAAGTATACTCAAACATGCAAGAAGAATAATAGACAGAATGATAATTGAATTAAAACTTGCAATCAAACCCAGAAAAATTGATCTTGAAACACCAAATCAAAGCTATGTACCTAGGGTATTCTCCTACTTTTCTCCCTATCAAAAACTATTCAAAACTGTCTTTTCTAAGTCAATCCAAAGATAAAAATACGTTTTAGAAGAGTTTGTAACCCATTAGAACTCTTTGGACCAATCAGCATTGAAGGAGAATTTCGCATCCCATGCACCTTGAACCAGTTCACAGGTACCCCGAACCGATTCTCCCCCTGAACCGGTTCACCATGTGGTTCGGGGAAACTTACTAGTTTGAGCCTTTTTTCCTTTATTTCCAACACTTAGAAAATTTTCATGTTTTCTTCCTTTCTTTCTTGGATTATTTCTCAACTTCAAAGGGTCATAACTCCTTATCCGTAGCTCGGATTTGGGTACCGATTTTTTCACTGTTATCATTGTTCCTTGATCTTTAACTTTTCAGTTGGCCCCACCTTCGAGATTAGGCTGCAGAATTACAAAAACTCCCTTGAACTTGCCTTCCTAGCCTTTCTTTCATTGTTTCGATTTCTCTTTCGCATCGCTTGCATACTTTGCATGTAAAACACATAAGAGAAACACCAAACACAAAATACTTGCCAACGAAGGTTAGTATCATAAGTATGAGTTAAATCCATATCAGTTGCACCACTCGGGTTCACAAACGTACCGAAATTAAGGGAATAAATATACAATATTTATGCCCGATCAATCTCTCTTTGAAACCTATTCTCAGTGCATTCGACCCCACTTCGTCTAGGCAGTGTAGCGTGTAGCAGTGCACATAGTGTCACTTTTGGGGTTTGTTGATGTATCTTGCGCAAGACT
The DNA here is from genome assembly GCA_949130495.1 of Sambucus nigra. Classification (NCBI taxonomy): domain Eukaryota; kingdom Viridiplantae; phylum Streptophyta; class Magnoliopsida; order Dipsacales; family Adoxaceae; genus Sambucus; species Sambucus nigra. The sequence goes on from OX422211.1 coordinate 704,671,821, forward strand.
TCTTTGCGTACCTAAATACTTGGTTTGTCACCTGAACTTCACGTACATATTGAATTATCATTTGGATTAGGAAAAAAAACAACAGCTATTAAATTAGTGGGATTTTTTACAACCTGTCCAGTTGCATATGTTTTTCCTTATTGGATCATTAATATACTCCCTTAAATAAAATGTTGTGCAACCCATTCTTTACATCTGAATCTATGGGTTTAGAATTTTGGAATCATAAAGATTTGAATTAATGACTACAAGAAGATAAAATCTGAATTTATGCATAAATTGGGATTTATTTTTTAGATCCATGCTCTACTCAGGTCACGAGCCTTTAATTTTTTGGTAGCCTTTATGTTTTGTTTTATGATAAGTCTAGAGGCATATGTTAGACAGATCTTACTCATACATGCTTCTCCAGTAGTATTACTGCTCTATTATTACAGTAGAACAATAGCAATTATAATTGTTTATTTTACTCTTTCGACTACTTTAACATATGCAACCAGTTATATCACTGCATCATTGGTGTAAACTATGTCAAATAATTTATCAGAACAAGACTATTAATCTTTGTTTGCCATTTTTTTTTTTTTGCAGATGCCTATGATGCCCTTGATCCAAATGGAAATATTTTAATAAAATGAGGTGTCATAAGCTGGACTCCTGATGGTTATGTTGTAAGTATTACTCCCTAATTTTGTGTAGGATTGGTTCCATTTATTAAAACTAACTGATTTTGTATAGGTATTTTACAATTTGGTCTTTGGTGTAACAAACTAATAGACTACCACCTAAATGCTTTCAACTTAAAAGTTGCAGTTAGATGTTTTTAGCTTAATTATGGCATCTCAAATTTTGATTAAGTGTCTGTGAGTTTTGGTAAAGTATATGTGAATTTCAATAAGGTATTTATGATTTTGGTTAGGTATCTATAAATTTTGGTGAGGTAGTTGTCATTTGATAAAGTATTTGTATATTTAGTTACTTTAATAGTTTTGTAACAAATAAGCTACTTAATAGTCCTGTAACAAATAAGCTATTTTAGTTTAATGAAGAATTGAAAATTCACTTGTAACACCAATCCTCATATATAACATGCATAAAATGGGAATTAAAGTAATTTGGAAGTTATAGTTTAACTATGATATTTTGTTTTTATTATATTGTTTTATCTATTTTTTTCTTCATTAAATTAAATGTTATCACGTCATTTAATTCTTTAAATCTGTATAATTGTTGAAGCTAAGTGTAGTCGTGATTCTATTTTGCTTTATCAATTGAAAGCCGAACAAGGTAAGAAGCTAAAGGCGCCAATTGAAATTCTCTAACTATACATGTATGAACATTTTATTTCTGTTATCATTTGCTTACAATTGTTGAATAGATTTTCATGTTTGGCCCTACAACTATGGTGACCTTTTGTTGAAAAACAGCAGGACATGTGGTTTGGGTAGGCCAGTAGGGTGCCATAACATGTAAGTATGAAGTTAGATCAATCTAGGTTTGGCATAACCTTATGGGGCCATTAAATTTTCGTGTAAGGCTTTAGTAATTATAATTAAGATGTTAGTAGAATGTTGTTTATTAATTGTTGAGTAAATGATACAAACATGCTTTTTATTTCTAACCGTGATTAGAATTGATTATTTGTAATCGTAATTCAGTCTTGATAAGTTGATTAGCATTTCTTGCAATCACATTTGTTTTATACCTTGGCTTGCTATGATTCGACCAAAAAAACGCTTGGTGAGGGTTTGATACCAAATTACTATGTTTCGAGCAAAAAAACTCCATCCAAATTACTAAAACCCTCGCCAATAATAAATCAAAAACCAAATGACCTCAAAACCCATCAAATTCAATGTCAGAAATTATTAATTCTAGGGGCATCAGTTCATTCAAGACAAAGTGGGAATTTAAGATAGTAGAGTGAAGATTCAAGATTTCGAATACAGTATTAAAAAACGCTTAAGAACAAAAAGCCCTAGTTTGCAATTTCTAAATTTTCAGTGTCAATCCATGGAATAAATGATAAATCAATGTATATAATTGAAGAAAAATGCAAATATGAGCAATGTGATGAAATAAATTACATAGAAAATAGTGAAATCCAACCTGGAAATGAAAGATGGAAGTCGTCAGAATGAACTATGCAAGTCTGCCTGAGTTCGTCGAAAATCGCCAAGGACTTTTTTTAGAGGATCAAGGATTTTTGCAAAATCTGATATTAAAATGGAATGATATATTTAAATTTTGGAAATCTTAAAGTCATTAATAAACTTAACTTACACTCATCAAGACCCTAAATAACTTTCCCACTAACAAAAAGAATCTGAATTTTCCTATTAAATGGCCAAAGCAGTTTGATTCAGTATTTATATTAGTGGAAGAATCACAAAAACACATGCCCCTAGATTTGGGGCAAGCCCAAAACAAGCATCTGGAAAAAAAACATTTGGGGACCACTAAAAATCCATATGGTCCTAAATTCCATATTCAACTCATATTCAAGATGATAACCTTAAAAAGATGATACAAAGTATAAGATGAATCTGAAAGAAGTAGAGAAAATGAAAAAAAAAATGGCTCCAATTTATATACCCAGATAAGAAAACAATATTATTATGGGAAAAAACATGAATATTAAATTATATGGGCAAACCTTATAACCGTTATTACGAAGGAGGTAGTCTCTGTTGGAAAAAGAAAGGAGAGAGAGGATATCATCGGACTCTGCCATTGTTTGGATGAGAAAAAGGAGATAGTGAAGTTTGTACTAAAACTATGCTAGTTTGGAAATATATATACCAACACCAAAGAAACGAGGCAAAAGTACATTCCGGGATGTATGATAATTTTGTCACGGATAGATATATCCAACATTCTAACGTGCAGGAACGTTGGCGTCAAAAATTTATGACTAATTGGTGACAAATATTATAACTCGTCACCAATTTAACATCACACCATGATATTCGTGACAAAATTAATTTTCTTCACATAAAGGTAATTTTTAGTGATAAAATTACTTTTGTCCAAATCTTTTTTTTTCACTAATAAGACATTCTGTTGTAGTGATAAAGGCGACCACCTCACGGACTTAGCCAAAACTTTTGAGATCCTCAGGAAGTATCGAATGAAGCTTAATGCAAGTAAATCTTCGCTCGGTGACCAGTAAGGACAGTTATTGGGTTACCTAGTTAGTAAGAGAAGAATTGAAGCCAACCCAGACCAGATCGACGTTATCACAAGAGTACATCCCCCTCAAATATTGAGAGATGTTCAAAAGCTCAGTAGAATGCTCGCGCACTCAGTCGCTTCATCACCAAGTCTTCGGAATGCTGCCAACTATTATTTCAACTCCTGAAAAAGGATAAAGGCCTCATATAGGATAGTGACTGTTCAAAAGCCCTTGAAGAGCTCAAATCCTACCTCAAAAAATCACCTGTGTTGGTGATTCCAAATGAAGGAGACCCGCTATATCTTTACCTTGCAGTATCCGAACAAGCTGTAAGCTATGCTCTGATATGCGAGAAGGAAGACGTCAGCACCTAGTCTACTATGCCAGTAAGACACTCTTGGACACCGAGCAGCGGTACTTGCCTCTTGAATGAACTTGCCTACGCGTTTATGGTTGCCTCGAGGAAGCTGAAGCATTACTTCGAAGCCCATTCAATAACTGTGATCACCTTGTACCCACTCAAAGTTGTTCTCCTGAAGGTCGACCTCTCCACAAGAATTTTAAAGTGGTCAGTCAAACTTGGGAGATTCGATATCCACTGTCAATCGAGAACGAAAATAAATGGCCAAGTCTTAGCGAAGCTCATTGCTGAATTTACAGGAGAACAACCAACGGACCAACTAGAAAAGGGGCAATCAGCAAATAAAGAAGCACAGTCTAAGGACTGGACCCTATATATTGATGGAGCCTCCAATTCCAAGGAGGAAAGAGTAGGGATCGTACTTATTACTCCAGAACATACCGCTATTGAGCAGGGAATCAGATTGGGATTTGAGGCCTCTAATAACAAAGCTGAGTATGAAGCCCTTATCGCTGGCTTGAACAAAGCCCAAGTGATGGGGGCAAAGCGCCTACACATATTTGGCGACTCCAAACTCATATCTAAGAAAGTAAGCAGGAATTTCAATTCTAAAAATGATAGGATGAAAGCCTACCTCGCTGTGGTGAGGGAACTCATAGCGGGGTTTGAGAAAGTAGATATTCAACAGTTCCCCTGAGGGTAGAACATCCACGCCGATGAACTTAGAGGCCCTAAGCTCGGCAATTAACTCCCACCTAAGAAGTACTATTCAGATAAAATTCCTCGCACGGCCAAGTATTGACCCAATAATCGTAGCCGAGCAGGTTCTCCTCAGAGTAAAGACCCCTAGTTAGATGGAAATGATCGCCAATTATCAACGAAGTGACATACTGCCCAACAAAAAAAGGTCGGCCCATCAAGTAAGAGTCAAGACTACCCATTTTTATCTCGCCCGTGAAGGGAAGCTTTATAATAAGTCATTTACGGGTTCGTATTTCCAATGCGTTCACCCAAAAGATGTCAAGAAAATACTTAGTGAAATTTATGACGGCATTTGTGGGAGTCACGTAGGTGGGAGATCATTGGCCTTTCGAGCAACTAAGGAAGGTTACTAGTGGCCTCATATACAGAAGGACGTGGGTGCTTACGTTCGTAAGTGTAAAAATTATTAGAAACACTCCCCTATGGTCCACCAGCCTGCTAGAGACCTAAAATCCATGACAAGCCCATGGCCATTCGTACAATGGGGATTAGATATAGTGGGACCACTATCTATAACATCTAGAAATCGTAAGTATCTGTTGGTTAGCACAGATTGCTTCACTATATGGGTAGTGGCAGAACCACTGACGAACATTCGCAATTTCGATATGACCAGGTTCATCTGGAGAACATTATAACACGATTTAGGATACTAAGGACCATCGTAACCGACAGCGACACACAATTTGAAAGTGGTTTCTTTCAAAGTTTTTATGATGAGCACGACAAAAGGCACCACTTTAGCTCTGTGGCGTACCCCCAAAGCAATGGGCAGGCAGAAACTTCCAATAAAACCATGCTCAATGGACTAAGGAAACTATTAGACAAAGCCAAGGGTGCCTGGGTGGATGATCTCCCTCATTTTCTATGGGCCTACTGTACCACTCCAAGGAGAACCACTGGGGAAACTCCCTTCATGATTGCCTATGGACTGGAAGTTATCATTCCTATAGAAGTAGGTCTTCCTACCATGAGAACCACTTTGGTCGACCAACGCCGTAATGATGATGCATTACGCATTGAACTTGACTTGCAGATTAGTGAAGAGAACAGGCCTTAATTAAGTTAGGCTCTTACCAGCAGAAATTGGCCAAACAATACAATAAAAAATTCAATCCGAGGAAGTTTCTGGTAAGATGCCATGTCCTAAGAAAAGTCCTCGGCAGTGCCGTGAAACCATTGGATGGCAAGGTGGGACCAAACTGGGAAGGGCCTTTTAGAGTGATAAGAGACAACCTTCAAGGAGCATATCACTTGGAAACAATGGAGGGCAGCGAGATACCAAGAGCCTGGAACGCAACCAACCTCAAAAAGTTATACTTTTAGTCTTCTTTATCTTTTTAGAACATTTAGTTTAAGCAAATTTTCATTTCCAAACTGATGTTTCTTAATAATAATTATTCAATAAATAGAGGCATCTTGGCCATCTTATTTTTATATGATATATTGGTTGCTTAATGTTTCTTAAACGCATCTCAGTAATTCGCACCTTATCCAAATGATAAACTCCTTGGTGCATAGCAAAACTCCAAAGGATTACAACAGGTTGTTCAACTTGTTCCAATCAAGGAATCTCACATGCCGAGCAGAACCCATAATGATTGTAACAAGTCAGTAAATAAGTTTTAACGACTCTTACCCTCAAGTCTTTGTTGAAAATGAAACGAACCTCATTAGTTGCTTCGACAACAACAACAGCCCTACATGGGATCCTTAGGAAACAAAGCCAATTCATATTGGTCGTCAACTTTAGTTGGTCACTTGGGCGGACTGCCCATTATCCTGGTACATTCTTGTCATCATCTTCCTTAGGCCTAAGGGAGTATGACGACACGACCTAAAAGGTAAAGTGTATGGAATGATGTTGCCAAAGGCATAATGGATTTGAAGAATGTTCAAACACATAAAATAGAACACCAACACTTAAATATCATTTAGTCGGCTGAAAAACCCAAAATAATTAAAACTAAGAACTAGTTCATCTAAATATCATAGGGCCTAAGATAGGTCAATCAGTACTATTTAGTCGGTAAAGGTAATGAGCAACCACTCTTTCACGAACACAAGTAACGATTATTAACACATGTTTAGTCAACATATGCTTAAAACATGGAAAATGTTAGTAAAAGTTCTTTATTAAAGTATGAGATTACAATTACATCAAAGACCAAAATACACAAAGAACCTACGATGGCCCGTGATGGCGAGCAAGATAATCAGCAACACGCGCTCTCCGATCACCCATCTAGGTGAGGGACAAACTCTTCCCCAACATCTTCTAAATAATGCTCCAAGAGTCAGACGGGAATAACATCTATTGGGATCCACTTATCGATCCTCGAAAAGGGACTGTGATGGTAATCCAGACAATCAATTTGGTACTTGTACCATAGATTAAATTCCTTAGGCATTTTCACCTCCCTAAAGGTATTAAGCCATACACGAGCAAAGCAAGGTCCTATGATTCCTTTAATATTATTGGGGCATCAGTCCAGCCTTGATTATAACCATCTGCCCAGGCCTGTCCAAGTCCGATTTGGAACAGATGCCTCAGCCTTATCACGTCTCTTTGAAGACCAGTAATTGCATAAGCTCATTGTGCGTCCCCCTTCAACTCAGCAATTTCACTCTATAGAGCTTGAATTTCAGCTCGAGATATGCCAGTTGACGAAGAAAAAGATCCTCGCAGCACAAGAGGGGGGGCCTGATAGGGTGTTCTCTTTCATTCGAGCAACTTCCCTCCTCAAATCATCATTCTCTCTCTGAAGTAACTCCCTCACCCTATTGACTTTAATAGCATCCAGGAGCTTGGCTTTCAAGGCATCCATCTCCTCTTAAACTGAGGCCCTAATTTCCTCCATCTCTTTAAGCCTATATTTGACCTTAGCAACCAATTCAGGATGGCTTTTGTACTGCTCATTTATCGCCTTCAAATATTTACATATCTTTACGAAGGCTTTGCGAGCTTGCAAGCTAATGTTTAGACTAAGGATCTGTCTCTGGCGGGTGGTAGCAGGAATATATTCATCTAAAGTAATGCGCTACAATCAACACTACAAGTGATATATTTGGTAAAAATCAGTAACAAGACTAAGCCAACATGAAAGGAAATTCTACTTTTCTTTAAACATAATTAAGGCATACGCTAGTACAAGTTTGAGAAAATTACAAACATAAGCAAATGAAAAAGCAGAATCCCAAATAAACTATAGAGGTCTACACCTGATTAGAAGTTACTGGCCCCTTTCCTTTATTAGCAACTGGGGCAGATTGGTTGCCAGCAATAACGATCGCATCAAGGCCACTCATAACTTGACCAGCGAAAAGATCTCTGGCAACAAGGTCGATGGGCTCTATCTCGGCTCGAATGATAGGATGGTCGTCCAGAGGCTCCTCACCATCTATAAGGTTTGGGCCTGGCGCATGCTGGGAAAATAGGAAAGAATCAGCAGGAACTCCAGCCACGACCAAAGCCTGGTCCCAGCCTTTCTTGAAACCCACCTTCCGAACATAGGCTATCTAGCGTTTGGCATTGTCATATGCCGCCTCCCAACCTTTATTATACACACTCTTTTGGATGGTCGCAGCCTCCCCCTCCAACTTTTCGACCTTGGCAGTTAGTACCCTATTTGCCTCAGCCACCTGTAATTTATTGGCAACCACCACACCATAGGTTGCCTAGAGGTTCGCCATCTCCTTCACCGACTGCTTCTTAAGGGCATACAAGGCCTTCTTCTTCTCCATTCTCACTCTCTTCTTCTAGACACGTTAGTGGGGACCACCCTTAACAACTGATTGCCAAACTCGTTCATCTAATGATTTAAGTGACGACCTCATACGCGTTTTCCAATACGTATAATTGGAACCATAAAAAATAAGAAATTCTAAAAGGTATATTTTCCATATTCAAACCCAAAAATGATCTTAACAGAATAATTTAGCATTCACGCTCTGATACCAATCTTACAGGGGTGATGGTTCCTGAAATATTCCAAAATTCAAATTTCTTACAAAAACACCCAAATTTTAATTTCTTTAAAATAAAAAGAAAGTTGAAACAAATATTTAACTTTTTCTTTCTAAGGCAAAAACCAAACACAACTTAATTCCAAGATGAATTAAATTAAATTTTAAAAATTAACCCAAGTGTGAATGTGGCCAAATTAATACAATTGACTTGAATTAAATTAAACTAAATTGCCAAACATAAATTAAGCACCAAATTACATCATTGTTGTAGTTAAACCATTTTTATCTTATTAAACTTATGCATGCATCTACATGATAATTTGTAAGATAAAAATACACAACCCATAATGCTGCGATGTACGAGGAATACCCACAATGGGAAAAATCTCGGACGGCCTAGCCGCAAGTGCACTAAATACGGTTTTACAAGGACACGACAAGAAGACTTACTCAACGACCTGACGCCCTCATAAACCTTGACGCTATTCATTCCTCCACCTCCACTTAGTCGATAACTCCTAAATCCACCTTCGTCTCAGAATCCACCGATAAGGCACAACTACCGTCAACCACACACGGAATCCACCGTATTAAAAATCACCGCAAGCACGTAATCATCTGCTGAAAACTATATCTTTTGGGTAGAGAATGAAACTCGATGCCAAACCAATGATCTCTAAACAATTGATATGTAGAAACTTGGATCATGTAACCTACATGGGTGTAAACATGTTTCTGTGTAGAAATTAAATCATTTTTAATTCACAAAAACAAAAGGGACTTTTGGATAAATATTTATGCTCTCAAAAGCTCTTTGGAAAATCTGAAAAGTCAGTTAACAAATTGTATTCCTGTACTCTTAAATTCCGGTTAGAAAGAAATGGGGTAGCGGGGAAAAACTGTCAAAAAACTGATGAAAACTATCGGTCGTTCGAACGACATATCAAAGTTGTTCAAATGACTTTATCGAATCAGAAAACAGAGGTCAAAACAAACCAATCTCGTTCAAACGAACATGTTCAAACGACAATTCCAACGAGATTTCAGAGAAAAAAAGGGTAAACTCATTAGATATCTCATTCGAACGACCTGAAAATCTCGTTCAAACGAGATCGTTCGAACGACCATATCAAACGACATTTCAAAACATTTATTTTTCTTAGAAAAAATAAACAAAACATATTTATACTTTGATTACTAAAAATATGACACCTAATAAAAATTCCAAGTCTCTATATAACATGTGCATTTATACTTGAGAGACCATGGAAAGTTGAAAAGTTGATGACGTTAAACAGGCACGAAACACGACAAAAATGTGAAGTTCAATCTCTTGGTCACTACGTCTTCAACTCAAATGTCATAGGCTTGAAGGTCACAAACCTCTATCCTAAGACTCAAATAGTTTTGTCCAGAATTAAGCCAACATTTACAAATTGACTCAATTGGAAATTTGTCCTTGCAAATCTCCCCCTTTGTCTACTCCGGGACAAAACCAAAATAAAAAACCTGTGGGCCGTCAAGCTCATTTAAAAGACACAATCCCAACCGAAAATAAAATACAGACGCTTACTTTAAAATTTGTTGCAAGGATGAAAACCTGCACATTTAAACACACCATCAAACGTATATAGAATATAACAATATGAAGTGCATAATTAAATTCACCCCATTTGTCTAACAATATCTACCTAAAAAAGGACGTCTCTTCCTAAGATAGATCATCCCAAATTAAAAGAGTTAGATACCATTTCTCCCCCTTTTTGTTCAGGATTAAACAAAGATTATTTGCTTAAAATAATTTATTTCTCCCCAAGTTAAAACAAATTCTCCCCCTAAATGGACAAGGGTTAAGCATAAAGGAAAAACAACTATATCATCCAATGGTGTATTGTGATACAAGATACATAAAAAATACTATAGCAACACAAGAACAACTCATTCACATAAAGATCAAATAGATCCCAACTAAGATGCGATAGCAAAATAACACCCACTAGAATGTAATACGATAATCATGTGCTATCAAAGAAAAATCGCAACAAGATAGAAACCTATATTAACAAAAGGCATGCATGGGTTAGATGTAAAATCGAAAACTCAAAGCAAAAAAATACCATATATATATATATAAGCAAAAATATATCAATGAAGCATAAGCACACATATATAGGTATAAACACCACCCAAGACACTAAAAACAATAAGTTTTACACACTCATATGATATAAAAGTGTCTAAATAAACATATGGTAATCAAAGTGAAGGGGTGCTAACAATTGATAAAAGAATTATTAAGTTCAAGGAGTTCTATTTGATTGCAAAACTTTATCAAACATAGATTCATCCTCATGTGACAAGATAATGTGAACTCAAAGAACAAACAAACACAATACAAACAAGCTTAGAATTTTAATGATTTTACAAATCAATAGCGTCATGACAAAATACACATAACTAGGATTCATTGTGCAAACCCGTTGATCTTCAACTAAACTCCCTCAAAAGATAAACATTTTACATATTTTCCTTTTTGTTATATTCTTTTGAAGTCATTTCTTTCGAAAGATCAAACAAAACTAAACTATTTTGGCCTTGGCTACTTTTTTTCAATGCCACACTTTTTTAGGCCATTTTTCAATGGAGGCTTTTCATGCAAAGTCAACTTGTCTTTTGCAGCTCGATTCCATTATTAAACAAACTTTACCGGATAAATATTTTTCTATTATTTTTAAATCCGGGCAACGGTTCTTACATGAACAAATCCTCTATAGTCTAAAGATATGTAGATGACAAGATTGGTGGGAGAACATCTCACAAAGCTCATATATACATGTGAAGCTAAACGTTCAAAAAGAGCTCGTGCATGTGTGTGAGAAGGCATATAAAAAGAGAATCCATATAGTAAATCAAAGTCAAACTACTTCATGCAAGCATGATAAAGAACACTTTAAGAATTGAAATTCACAATCAAAAGTTCTAGCCACATGGAAGCGAGAATGATATAGGATTGAAACACAAGTATATGCCACACAAAATGTGTAAAACTAAAATACGTAAAAAAATCTTTTTGAGTTTTAAATTAAAAAAAACAAAGACAATTCAAAAGACAGACAAAATCTTTTTATATTTTTCTATAGGACAAAATAAATGAAAAGAAATAAAATACAAAAGATACACATGTCATAATTCTAGCAAATTATATATGATGAAGTGATAGAGGGAACTTTTTGGTATATTTGTCGTTGTTTGAAGCTCCTCTAATCAAATCCTTGCATACCTACAAAAATATATCAATACTAGAGTGTAGAAGTAAGTAATGGAATCAATCCAAATATAAGGGTGAAACATGCAAGAGAGGAAATATGTAATTCATTTATTTATTTTCTTTTTGGACTTTTTACTTTTTCTAATTTTTTTTTAGCTTTTTCAATATTAAAATATTTTTTGAGATTAAGGTAAAATAAGACTACTAAATCAAAGATGTAAATAAAAGTAAGTGAAGATACTAAGTAAATCTAACTAAATAAAAATATAAAATATGAGATGAATGATAAAATAAAGGTGAGAGCTAACAAGCGAAAGGGATTACACCAATTATTCTAGTTGATGTATTTAATTAATTAATTCAAATTAAACGTCCCAAGTTAGTATCAAAATTATAAATCAACTCTCGTTGCAAATGTAATTTTAATAATAAAATTTTAGAAAATTAATTTTAACACTCCTACAACTCCTAAAAAGTAGATCCAAACATCATTTAGTAAATCACCCAATAGGATCGATCGATTAAACTAGTGTAAATCACAAAAAATAAATTTAGATTTGAAATTCAAGGAATAACACCACACTTGAGAAACTCCTATCTCTAGTTCGATTCTAAAATGGGTATTATAGCTCGAATTTCGATTTTCTTTCGAAAATCATTTACCCTCTCTCTAGGTGTAAATAGAAAGTAAGAGTGCAAAGTTAATTATCAAAGAAAATTTTAATGTAAATAAACTAATTAAAATGGATTAACATCAAATAATGGGATCATCCCACCCCTTGAAAGGGTATTTAGACTAACATTATATTAAACATGATGAACAAACAATCAAAGGCATATAAAATAAAAGAGTAGAGAAGGAGAATAAATCTTCAACAATCCTCCTTGAAATTGGCAATTGGAACTCTATCTTCTTCAATAAAATTCAATCACTCACAATTAAATCTCACCAAATCTCCCAAAAAAAAACTATTTACAAAATATTTTGCTCCCTAATTTATTTTCTACTCTAAATTATATCTCTTCTTCTCCAAGTCTTTCTACCTTCAAATGGGTCTTCCCGTGATTTTATAGTAGCACGTGGAGCTAAGGGGTAAAAATGGGAGGATAATGGAGCAAGAGGGGGTGTGAGGTATTGAGTGGGGGTTATTTTAGAAAAAATACACACATGTGCATGTGTGTTGAGTGAGGTAAGGAGAATGAGGTTGTGCACATGAGGGTAGAATGGAAATTGGTTAAATGGTTTTAGTTGGGGTTAATTTGGGAAAAAGGGATAATGGGTGGCTTAAAACATGTCGGTTTTAGTTAATTGGTTTATTTACTTTTTTGGTCTTTGTTAATTGGCTCTATCTTAAGCAGGTGGTAGAAATCGATATGGGTCAAAGGGGAGAAATGGGAAGTGGGTATTTGTAATACCCCGTATTTCTAAATATTTCGATTTAATTCAATTGGAGAATTAAATGAGAAAATATGGTTTAATTTAAATTACGTAAGAGAAGTAATTTAGTGAGTTTTATTAATAATTATGATTTATGGAGTATTAATCGAGAGATAGATACTGATTAATATTGCCTAATTCTATTTACTTAGCGCGTGTAGTATATAGTTACTTAGCACGTGTAGACCATTTTGGGGTGAGAACGAGTAATATATTTTTAAGTGACTCAAATGATAATTTATAGGTCACATATGAGTCCGGAAGGGTCAAATTAGTCAAAATAGTATACCCCGGGGGTACTAGTTGAGTCTCCGGGTAAGCTTGGACTAAACCGAGATCGTTCGGGGGCGTTTTGGTCTTTTAACATGTGAGGGTATTGAGACCTACGAATTTGAGAGTCTTTTATCAGCCGTATGAAATAGGGGTTAGGGTTAGAAAACCCATGTAAACACCAAGACCATTAGAGAAAAGGAGAAAACCATTCTCAAGGCTTAGAAGATGCTTTTGAAGAGGTTGGGTTTGGATCTTGCATCCTCGGAGCCAAAGGAGGAAGGATTGAAGAAGAGAAGTATCAATCCATCATCAACTCCACGAAATCAGAACCCCTCGGTCAAGGCAAGTTGTTTATTACAAAAATTATAAAGTTATAATACCCATGTGTAGGGTTTTTGAATAGTTTTGTTAAATCAATATCTTGGAAAGAAAAGAATGATATTTATGCATGTTGGGATAGGAATCGCATGTAGAATGATTTAGAATATGTCGAGGAATAATAATCAGAGCTGACTTGATAATTATTTCGGAATAAAATCTGGGTTTTGAATGAAAATATGGGAAGAACACCATAACTAGGGTTTTAAGAAATTCTGAGTTTAATCCACTATTTCTTTATATGAATTCAGGTTTTGATGTATTTGAAATGTTAGAAATTGTCCTAGTATATGTGGAAACACGTTAGGATAATTGGGTCGAAGTTTGGTGTACTATAATGAAGTTTAGAGATTTGTTAATGGGAGAAGAAACTAACGTAGAAGACGAACTGCTGCTGCCCCAGATCGATGGATCAATCGATCTTCAATGTCGGTCAATCGACTTAAGGTGTTTTTCTCAAATTTTTCCTTGGTTAAGGTTTCTTTGATTTTCGGGAATGAATGGGAATCCTAGGATTTATATTATACTTATATGGGAGTGATAATAATACCAGTAGGTATATTGTCGAGGTCCGGTAAGGCCATTGGGTGTAGGACTTGGATTATGGACCGACGAGAATCAACCGATTGAGTAGAGCATCGGGGGATTTGGAATTAAGTTACGAGGTGAGGTAAAGTCAATTCAAGTAATAGAACAGTAGGGTAAGTAATAACTACTGAAATTATATGTGAGTGGTAACTAAGGCCCTTAGAGTTGAGTGAATACTCAAATAAATGCGTTAGTGAGAAATCGTAAATTGACGAATACGGTTAATATAAGAGAATACTATATTGCGTACAAGTATGATTGATAGGTCGGGTGTGTACCTACTAAATTGTATGAACTATTAGGTTGAGAGATGTATACCTAAATTAACTACGTTAGGGTCGATAAAGTATTCCGAACTAACGTAGGGTTATTATATGTTAGGGTCGATGGAGTATTCTGAACTAACATTGGGTTATCATATGTTTGGGGTCGATGTAAAATGCCGAACCAAACCTTCGAACTAGTGGCATGATGAAAGAGTCCGAGCCAGACTATGTGTATAAATAATTGGGGTCGATGTATCATTCCGAACCAATTCTCACTTGGGGTCGATGAATCGTTCCGAACCAAGAGTCCTTTACGTGTGTCAAAAGGACATAATAGTAATGACTGATATTTAGTATATATTATGTGTGAAATATATACTTAATGATATTCTACTACCGTGTATTAGTAGATTGATATACGATGTATTTAACGATACATATCAAATTGGTAAGTTAAGTAGTTAAACTTAATTACGAACCGTAACGTTAGATAAAGAATATCCAATTAATAATTTAAGTAGTGAAACTTGATTACAAAAGTGGGAAGATATTAATTATGAGAATATTAGAAATTTAGTAGTGAAACTAAATGAGAAGTTTTGAAACATAACATAGGTGAAATGTTACTTGAGAATTAATTAACCTTCGTGAGATGTTAATGAAATGGATGTACTGTATGGGCAGTACGAGAACTTAGGTGTAGATAAGTTCAGATGATTACTTTAGTCCTAGTTAGCTTGGGAGATATGGCTAGATAGGCTAAGAGTAGAACGTTAGGTGTGCACAATAGAGGAGGAGTGAGTAAACTCAAGAGAGTGTACGAGAACCTAACGAGTGTAATTAATAACCGCATTTTATATTGTGATAAACGCTTGCTAAATATTTTCAAAATGTTTTGAGTACTAATTCTTGCTATAAAATATTTTCAAAACCTTTTAGGTGTCCAGCCACAGGGACGCCATGTATGATGATTTCATTCCAGGGACTCGAAGCTGTAGCACAGTGAATGCTTACAGGATTTTGATTAGAGGATATCTCTCATTCAGATCTAGTGCAGGATCTCACACTATTTCTATGTATGGACTTGTGGTACGGTATCAGTCTCAGATGTTTAGTTTCAGACTAGTGGTTGTTCTATTATTGTTTTGGGATTTTAGCCGATGGTTTATTCGGTAATACTCTTATTCTTTTGTACTTATACTTTGTTGATTGGGTTATAGTACATGGTGATTGTTATACTTTGTTCCGCATGGTTGATTTATCTGTTTTAAGAAAGATAAAATTTGGCACCGGTCTAATTTTCACTTAGGGGATTAGTAATTAAAAAGTTTTCGACAGTGATGCTAAGAATGAACCATTTGAGAAACATGTTTTAATTTAATAAAGGCCTGATCACCCGATGTTTAATTAGGCGGGGTGTCACAGTATTAAATTGGGTTTTGGCTTGGCAGCTGGGTTTGGAAATCGGTCGGATGGTATAGCAGGGGGTTGGATGTGGTATGAGTTTGTTAGGTTTGTGAGCTGGTCGGGTTAGGGACCATCCCAGTTTACGAGTTATGAGCGGGTTGAATGGCAGTTCACAAGTTTAATCTGGGTTCGTGGGTAGAAATGGGTCTCTAGTTTGGGATGGCAACAAGGGGGTAAATGGGTTTTGGAAAATCGTCGGTTTTAGGTTTGTTTGGAAGGAAGGTTGCGCCGGAATGGGCGTGAGTTTAGGCATGGGACATGGCGGGTTGGTGGATCGGGTTTGGTGGTGTAGAGGTTAAGGTATGGGGGTGTGGTGTTGTAATGGGTTTATGGTGGAGTGAGTCTTGTGGTTATGGAGGAAGGTGAGAGAGGAGAGAGAAGGTGGGTTTGATGGGGAAGATGATGGGAGGGGTGTTTAGGTGTGGTAGGGTGTAGGGTGTATGTGTAAGGTGTACGATATAGAATAGTGTGTTTGTGGTGTAGGTTAGGTAAGATGGAGGTGAGTGTGAGTTTTGCGTGTGTGCGTTGTCTGGACCCTTAAAAATAAAAAAATAAATAAAAAAAATATTTAAAATAAAAAAAATCTACTAAAAATAAATCAGACTAGAAAGAAAATAAAAACAATAAACATGTTAAACTAAAAAGACCTTAAAAATAAAAAGAAATAAAAATTAAAATTAAAATCTAATAAAACTAAAAAAACTAAAATATAAAATATAAAAGACACAAAATAAAAAATAAAAATCTATTAAAACTAAAAAAAATATAATCCTAATATAATAAAACTAAAGAAAGGTAAAATCTAATAAAACTAGAAATTTAATTTCTAAAAACTAATCCTAATAAAAATAAAATAAAGATTAAAAATTAAAAACTCATAAAAATCAAAATCGAAATAAAGAAATATAAAAATATAAAATAAATCCTAGAAAATTCTAAATAAATATAAAAATAAAAAATTACTCAAATAAAAATCCATAAAAAGTCAAAGTACAAACATAACCCACACACGGGGTTCGGTGTGGATTTAGGCCTGGACAGGGCTAGGTTAGGGTTACAGAATTTCGGGTTTAGCTCCATTTTTGTTGCAATTTCCTTGATTTGAGCATTTGAACACCGCAATATGCATTTAACCTACAGAATAAACACATAAGCATATAAGACCCAATTTGCCGAGAATTAGTAACTAAAATACGTTTATTCGGGGTATAAAATGTACACTTTTGGGTACTTATCATGAAGCATAGACTAGAATATGACAAACATACGTACAACTAGTAAGAATACATCATGTAGCACAAAAGCTAGTGTATGTAAACAAAACTAACACAATCAACCTTTAGATTTAGCAAGGGAGGAATCATATGTAAGAAAATAAGAATCATAAAGTCTATCATGTAAAGCCTACCCACATAAGTGAAACGTGACACTCTCAGATTTTCGTGACATTGGTGACTTTACCCTTGGACTTCCTAGGACCATTTCTAATGTTGAAACAAAACCTCCTAAGGTGACCCTTCCTATTATAATGTGTGCAAGTGAAAACACGGTGAGAAGTATTACCTGAGGATTGGCCTTTTCTAGTGTTCCTATTCAATTCTCTCAAAATCATGATTTTGGCTTATTAGCGGAAGCATTTTGAGTACCAAAGCCCATACCACACATGACATATTTGATTTGGACGGTGCATAAGATTTTATCTAATTTCTCCGACCTACACTCCAAATCAAATTTGACCCAACTTGAATCTATCAATCTCTCTTCAAGCTCCAATATTCTAGACTCAAGTATACTCCTACTCTCTTCAAACTCGAGAAGCGCTTTCTTCATAGCCTCCATTAAATCTCGAAGACTATCTCTCTCACCTTCAACATACTCTATCTTCTCTCGAAGAGTTCTCTCACGTGCCTTAAGATCATTAATTAAAACACTCTCATCATTTCCTAAGACACGTTCTTTCATTCTAGCTTCCAACTTCAAGTTAGCCCTTTTTAATTTCAAAGATTTTGCATACAACTCACGAAAGGCATCTTGGAGTTCACTCTCCTCCTCCTCCTCTTCTCCACTTTCACTCTCTTCTTCTATGCCTTGTTCAACCCGTGCCGACCTCTTACGCACTTTTTAATACGCATAGTTGGAACCTTTGAAAAAGGCATATTTTCCAAATTCAAACCCAAAAGTGATCTTAACACAATAATTTAGCATTCCCACTGTGATACCAATCTGAAAGAGGTGACGGTTCCCGAAATGATCCAAAATTCAAATTTATTACAAAAACACCCAAATTTTAATTTCTTCAAAATTAAAATGAAGCTGAAATAAATATTTAACTTTTTTCTTTCTGAAGCAAAAACCAAACGTAACTTAATTCCGAGATGAATTAAATTAAACTGTGAAAATTAACCGAAATGTGAATGTGGCCAAATTAATACAATCAATTTGAATTAAAGTAAACTAAATTACCCAACATAAATTGAGCACCAAATTACATCAATGTTGTGGTTAAACCATTTGTATCTAGTTAAACATACGTATGCATCTACGTGACAATTTGTAAGATAAAAATACATAACCCACAACGCCGCGATGTACGAGAAAAACTCACAATGGGAAAAACCTCGGACGGCGCAACCACAAGTCCACTGAGTACGATTTTACAAGGACACAACAAGAAGACTTACTCAATGACCTGACACCCTCGTAAGCCTTGACGCTCTTAGTTCCTCCACCTACGCCTAGTTGACAATTTCAAAATCCACTTTTGTATCGGAATCCACCGATGGGGCACAACTACCGTCAACCACACACATAATCTATCGTATGAAAAATCACTTCAAGCACGGAATCCTCCATTAGAAACTGTCTCTTTTGGGTAGAGAATGAAATCCGATGCCAAACCAATGACCTCTAAATAATTGTTATGTAGAAACTTGGATCATGTAAACTATATGGGTGTAAATATGTTTTTGTGTAGAAATTAAATCATTTTTAATTCACAAAAACAAGAGACTTTTGGATAAATGTTTATGCACTCAAAATATCTTCGGAAAATATGAAAATCCAGTTAACAAATTGTATTCCCTCACTCTTAAACTCAGGTAAAAAAAATGGGGAAGTAGGGAGTTTTGGAAAAAACTGCTGAAAACTGCTGGTCATTCGAATGACAAATCAAAGTCGTTCGAACGACTTTATCGAACGAGAAAATAGAGGCCAAAACAAATAACTCTCGATCGAACGACTTCGTTCAAATGAACATGTTCAAAGATAATTCCAACGAGATTTCAAGAAAAAAAACAAAGGGTAAAATCGTTAGATGCCTCGTTCGAATGACCTGGAAATCTCGTTCGAAAGAGGTCGTTCGAACGAACTTATCAAACAACATTTAAAAAATCTATTTTTCTTAGAAAAAACACACAAAATATTTTTATACTTTGATTACTAAAAATATTACTCCCAATAAAAATTCCAAGTCTATATATAACATGTGCATTCATAACCGAGAGACCTTAGAAAGTTAAAAAGTTGATGAGGCTAAACAAGACACGGAACACAATAATAATTTGAACTTCAATCCCTTTGTTGCTACGTCTTCAATTGAAATGCCATAGGCTTGAAGATCAGAATCTTCTATCCTACGACTCAAATAGTTTTGTCTAGAATTAAGGTAACACTCATAAATTGACTAAATTGAAAATTTATCCTTACACCCATGCTTCCTTAGACATAGTACATATCATAATACGACGAAATTTGTCGAGTGTGACTGCACCAAAAATTACACTTAAGCCTCGAGAGCAAAAAATCCATAGTTTAAGGTCATCATCAAACCAATTAGCGATTGGCTTAAGACTAACGACATTATTATTAGTCACAGTAGGAGGAGTCTACCCCCTTTCAACTCCAAGCCAAACATGCTCGTTAATCACCTTTAGAGACAATCTCATTCGCGCTTTCCAGTAGGCATAATTTATGTCATAAAAAATAGGTAGCCTATTATAGGAGTTATCCATATAACCACCAAAAAATAAAGATCATACAATAATTTAGTGTAACCTGCTCTGACATCAATTTGAAAAGGCGAAGAGATCACGAATATATGAATAGTTGTTGAGTAGGGCAAGCACCCAAACACCAAATTCTATATAGACCAAATTTTATCTTGATTGGGTTATATGAGCATGCATGATATTTGAATCTAAATAAAGATAAGTAAACCAACATAACACCCAAACAAGCAGAAGATGAGGAAAAATCCCTTTTGGGCAAAATCTATATTCAACATTATTTTCAATTAGACAGACAATTACATACTTACAAAAACTTAGAGATACACTAAGTTACGCAACAATGTCTTCAAGTTATCCACATAAAAGGATGCAGATCTAGCACCATTCCACAATAAGCTCCTCTTTCCTCGGTATCCACTGATCAGTGTCAAGAATTGATATTCCTTTCTTCTTCAACTGTAGAGAATAAACTCCACAAAGGTCAGCAGTAGAGAATTAACTCCATAAGGTTTTGAACATGGAATGTGTTCTTCATGGTTTAGAAAAGTGATCTCAAATAATCTAAGGGGTTTGGTCACAAAAAGAACTCTCAAATAACCCGCGTAATTTTTGGGCTATTTTAATTAATTTAGGAAAATGGAGGACAACAAAGTTTTTGATAAAATTATTTGTATTGCTCAAACTTGTTGGTTATTATTTTTAAAGGCAAGAATTTCAAACGGTTTCGAAATCGAAGTTAAAATGGATTTTAAAATGATTTTTAAATGTTTTTAACTCTTGGAGTTGTTTTGACTTCCAACTCTTCTTTTATTTGCCTTATTTAAAGGAGTCTATTGGATTCCAACTTTTTATTTCTTTGCACTATAAAAGGAAGTCGTGGGCAAGCCTTTTAACATACTTTTGGCACAAATTTTGGCAGCAAATATATTTTATATTCCTCTTCTTTTTATATACACATTGGCCCTTAAGATTTGTGAGTTCCAACCTTAGATTAGAGGTGTTCTTGTGGCTATTTTGTTGGAGGTTCTTGGAGAAGCTTTTGTAGATCTTTTGTGTTGATCTTGAGGATGTGATCATTGGTTTCTCATCATGGTTTGAGGTATGGGGTTTTACATAATATGCTCCTTAAATCTCTCGAGTGTCATTCTCTTTGAATTCTTGTTAATTGAACTCATATTTGAATTGATAAATTCATTGAAATCTGGAAAATAATTGTTGAAATTATTTTAATTCATGGGGTATCATTATATTATTGATGATCATGTTGTCATGAGATTTTAATATGGCACGGATGTTGGGCACCCGCCAAAATTCCTATTTCCCGCGCTATGGCTTGATAAAGCATATACGGATGTGGTGAGGCCTAGTGACCTAGTTAAAGTGTTGTTGAGAAATTATATTGATAAATGATTTGAGATTTGCATTTTGATTTGAAAATTCGTACTCGTGTTGTTACGTTTTATTCGTTGCTAATCCGTATTTGTTGAGCATAATTCCTGTCGTATTGTGTACTTCCCCATATTTTCTTTTAGTGGCAGGTTAGTGCGGATTTTGGGGCGCTATGGAGATTGATTTTAGTGAGGATTGTTTGGGAAAGATTTGTATTATTTTGATGTATAGAGCTTTGAAGATTTGTACTTTATTTTCGAGTTAGTTGTTGTGTGTAATTCGAGAGATTTGGTATTTAATTTGAAAAGATTGAGATTAGTGGATTTATATTATTGTTGGTTTATTTAGATGCTCTCTACCTTGTCACTTGTGGATTCGGATTTATTTTATCGATAGTGGCGTTCCGTTCGCTCTCCCCGGGCGGGCGGGGTGTTACAAATGGTATCAGAGCTTAGGTATACGACAACCCTCGGGTCTTGGGTTTTTGGTTCATTGCGTGGTTAGCAATTTTTGGAGATAGAAAATTTTAGGTGATATTCGTGACAGGTTTCGAGATTAGATGTGAGGAATTTATTTTTGGAGACAAAATTATTTTTGGAGATTGTTAGCCTGATTTTTTAGAGTTAGGCATTCGGCGAATTTCGAGGACGAAATTCCATTGTTAGTGGGGAAGTGTAATAACCCGCGTAATTTTTGGGCTATTTTAATTAATTTAGGAAAATGGAGGACAATAAAGTTTTTGATAAAATTATTTTTATTGCTCAAATTTGTTGGTTATTATTTTTAAAGGCAAGAATTTCAAACGGTTTCGAAATCGAAGTTAAAATGGATTTTAAAATGATTTTTAAATGTTTTTAACTCTTGGAGTTGTTTTGACTTCCAACTCTTCTTTTATTTGCCTTATTTAAAGGAGTCTATTGGATTCCAACTTTTTATTTCTTTGCACTATAAAAGGAAGTCGTGGGCAAGCCTTTTAACATACTTTTGGCACAAATTTTGGCAGCAAATATATTTTATATTCCTCTTCTTTTTATATACACATTGACCCTTAAGATTTGTGAGTTCCAACCTTAGATTAGAGGTGTTCTTGGGGCTATTTTGTTGGAGGTTATTGGAGAAGCTTTTGTAGATCTTTTGTGTTGATCTTGAGGATGTGATCGTTGGTTTCTCATCATGGTTTGAGGTATGGGCTTTTACATAATATGCTCCTTAAATCTCTCGAGTGTCATTCTCTTTGAATTCTTGTTAATTGAACTCATATTTGAATTGCTAAATTCATTGAAATCTGGAAAATAATTATTGAAATTATTTTAATTCATGGGGTATCATTATATTGTTGATGAGCACGTTGTCATGAGATTTAATATGGCACGGATGTTGGGCACCCGCCAAAATTCCTGTTTCCCGCGCTATGGCTTGATAAAGCATATACGGATGTGGTGAGGCCTGGTGACCTAGTTAAAGTGTTGTTGAGAAATTATATTGATAAATGATTTGAGATTTGCATTTTGATTTGAAAATTCGTAATCGTGTTGTTACGTTTTATTCGTTGCTAATCCGTATTTGTTGAGCATAATTCCTGTCGTATTGTGTACTTCCTCATATTTTCTTTTAGTGGCAGGTTAGTGCCGATTTTGGGGCGCTATGGAGATTGATTTTAGCGAGGATTGTTTGGGAAAGATTTGTATTATTTTGATGTATAGAGCTTTGAAAATTTGTATTTTATTTTCGAGTTAGTTGTTGTGTGTAATTCGAGAGATTTGGTATTTAATTTGAAAAGATTGAGATTAGTGGATTTATATTATTGTTGGTTTATTTAGATGCTCTCTACCTTGTCACTTGTGGATTCGGATTTATTTTATCGATAGTGGCATTCCGTTCGCTCTCCCCGGGCGGGTGGGGTGTTACAAAAGTTTTAGATAAAAATGTAGCCCCGTATCTCTATTTATAGGGAGAAGTATCTCCAAGAGATAGGTATAAAGATTGCATTTGAACAACGTTTAAAGCGTTCTAACGACGTATAGGATCTCGTTCAAACGACATCCTAATGTTCTTCTAACGACTTAATAATATTTTTAAAAAACTTTAAAATCATTTTGAAAGAATATATTAAGTTTTCAAACTCTTTAAAAATACTGTGGGTACCCGAAATTAGATCTATGGGCCTGGACGAGTAGCCCAGTCTTGGAGGCCCAAAGTCCAGGCCCCTCATCTCTTATATTGATTCGGTCTCCCCCCACGTTCTCATTAAGGGAAGTTATATGGGAGATGGAAAACGTGGAGGAACCCATCACCTCCACTTACCTACATGAACGTGTATATATTAAACCTTAGGTCCGGGGCAAGTCGACAAGTTATATTCTCTGTAATTACTCTCCGGAGTATATACAAATAATATCGACTGCACCACCGTGGACGTAGGCACATCTTTGCCGAACCACGTACATCCTTTGTTGTGTGATTGACATTTTATATTCCTTGTTCTTCCTTGGTAATTGCTTCTCTCGTATTTATTTGTGTTGCATAATAATTGTCACCACAATTGGCGCCGTCTGTGGGAAACGTTCATCTTTCCCTGAGAATAACCCACGCCAAGAAAGGAGTTTAAGATGTCTGGTCACAGCAGCAATGCCCCTCAAGCAGGAGATATTCAAGAGCCACCTGCTCCTCGCAGGATTAGGTCTGAAGTCCGACGTTCAGATTAGAGAGCTCGCCTAGAAAGACCAGCCTCAGAAGAAAGTCAGGGACCAACGAGGTCCACGCAGATATCCAGATTGATTGATGCGTACGAGGCAAGGCTCCACGAGCAGAGGGAGTCTTCTCACAGATACGAGGCTGAGAATGTCCGCTTGAAAAGAAGACTGGAAAGATTGGAGAGGGAACTTCGTCCTAATAACAGGAGACACCCATATCGCACTCTTAGCCCTTAGGCGAGCAAGTCTCACAATCGAGGAAGGAGTCCTAGGCGAGAATCTCAAAAGGTCAAAGGTGGCGAATCAGACGACGACCTCCACGAACAGTTGCGAAGAGCTCGCCGCTACCAGAGCCCTACTCGCAGCGAGGAGAACATACGAAACCTAGTCCGCAGGGAGATGGACCAACATCCTGCTCACCACGGAACGAGACCAACCAGAGAACTAGCGAGGCGAGCTCTCAAAACCCAGATGAAGTCACCCTTCACGAGGGAAATCGAAGAGGAGGAAGCCCCCAAGAAATTTTCCATTCCAAGGTTCAAGATTTACGACGGAAAAACTGATCCCATCGACCACGTCAGGCAATATCGACAGGCCATGACCCTCTGGAATCACCGAGATTCCCTGATGTGACGCATTTTTCCCTCGATCTTGCATGATGTAGCACAGAAGTGGTTCGAAAGGCTCCCCCACCGGTCGATCAAGAATTTCAAATCCCTTGCCGAACTTTTTACGACCCGATTCATTACCAGTAGCTCCCATCCCAAAAGGATGGATGCTCTGCTAACAATAAAGAAAATGCCTCAAGAGACCCTCCGAGACTACGCGAAGAGGTACTGGGAGTTATTCAATGAGATCGAGGACTGCGCGGAGGAAGTGGCAGTGGTCTCCTTTAAAATTGGGCTCCCTAGTTCTTCCCTCCTCTACCAGTCCCTGACAAAGAAGGAAGCTATGACTATCGACGACCTAATAGCCTGAATAGAGAAATACATAAAGGTGGAAGATGTCACCGGCCCTAATACAGGAGAAAACGATCGATCTAAACTCGCTACCAAGGGAAGTGAGAAAATTGAGAACCAGAAGAAAGGAGGAAAGAACGGGGGAAAAAATGGCTCCAAGAACGGAGGAAACCATGACGCGTCAAAAGAATTCCAGACGGTCAACACCGTCTTCAAAGAACCAATTTACAAAATTCTCGCGAAGATCAAAGATGAACCATTCATCAAGTGGCCCCGGGAAATGGGAGGAGATCCCTCGAAGAGGAACAATGCATTAAGATGCGCTTTTCACAAAGAGGGATGACATAAGACCGAGCACTGCAAAGCTCTTAAGTGTCACCTCGAGGAGTTGGCCCAGTCTGGGCACTTAAACGACTTTATGGAAAAGAGGGCAGAGAAAGTGGCTGCTAATAGAGAGGCGAGACCCGATAACGTGCTGGAGGATGATGTTGGACATGAGTTCGCAGTAATCCACGGAGCATCTGACATCAAGCAGATACAAGGGAACTCAGCTCGAATGGAAGTGAAAAAACTTACAGCGGTAATGCAGGCCTTTCAAATCGATCCAGCAAAGTCACAGTCAGGAAAGCATCGACGAGCGGAGGACGTCAACTATAACAAGCATATTGTTTTCACGGATGAAGATCTTGTTGGGGTAATGACCCCACACCATGATGCCCTAGTCATTACACTCAGGATAGCCAACTTTGACATTGACAAGCTGCTCGTCGATCAAGGAAGCTCATCCGAAGTAATGTACCTCGACTTATTCAGGAAATTGAAGTTGAGCGTCGCCGACCTAAAAGAATCTATTGTTCCTTTGGTCGGCTTCCCTGGAAAAATTACCATGCCCCTGGGCAAGATAGTACTGCCAATGCGTGCTGGAAACATCTCCAAGATGATTGAGTTTTTGGTAGTTGACATCGACTCACCGTACCAGGCCATCCTCGGCAGGGGATGGCTTCATGTGATGAAGGCGGTCTCCTCGACCTACCATCAGAAGCTCAAGTATGTAACCGAGCAAGGAGTAATGGATATCCACGGCGACCAAGCGATGGCGAGGAGGTGCTTCATAGCAGCCATCCGACCAAAGCCAGAGAAGAAAGTCGGTTAACCCAGCGAGAAAAATGAAGAAGGTGAGATACCTTCCAAATAGCAATTAAAGTACGGAAGACCTGGAGTAGAGGAGACCAGGCTCCTCACCTCCGAGCGTGTCGTCGAGGACCTGGTAGAAGTTATGGCCGAAGATGGTGACAGTAACAAAGTCTTCTTGATTGAAGCATCTCTCATCGACCAAGAGCAGAAGGAGTTGACAACCTTGCTGAGGCGCAACGTAGATGTTTTCGCATGGGAACCATACGAGCTGCCTGCAATCGATCCTAGTATGGTTTGTCATCAGCTGCACATCGACCCCACATTCAAGCCAATCACGCTGAAGGCACGATGAATTGCACCCGAGAAGGCTAAAGCGATCGAAAAGGAAGTCAAAAAACTGCTGGATGCAGGATCCATACGGGAAGTGCAATTCCCCAAGTGGTTGTCCAACCCAGTAGTAGTTCCGAAGAATAATGGGAAGTGGAGAGTTTGCATCGACTTCACTGACCTCAACAAAGCATGCCCTAAGGATAGTTTCCCTCTCCCAAAGATAAACCAACTAGTAGACGCCACTGCAGCTCACGAGCGAATGAGTTTCCCGGACGCGTACTCGGGATATCACCAGATCCCCTTGTATGCCCCAGACCAGGACAAAATGGCGTTCATCACGACAGTTGGGTTATATTGCTACAAGGTCATGCCTTTTGGGCTCAAGAATGCAGGGGCAACTTATCAGTGGCTGGTTACTAAAATATTTAAAGATCAAATGAGAGACACAATGGAGGTCTACATCGATGACATGCTCGTTAAGAGCAAGAAGAAAGAAAATCACCTCTCGGACCTGTCAAGTACCTTCGAAACCCTCAGGTAGTACCGGATGAAGCTTAATGCGAGCAAGTGTTCCTTCGGTGTCCAGTCAGGAAAATTTCTTGGGTACTTGGTCAGTAAGCGAGGCATAGAAGCTAATCCAGACCATATCGATGAAATCAACAGGGTGCAACCCCTCGCACAATCCGGGACGTGCAGAAGCTCACTGGAATGCTCGCTGCCTTAAATCGCTTCATCTCCAAATCCTCCGAGAAGTGCAAGCCTTTTTTCCAGCTTCTAAAGGGGAGTAAAACGATAGAGTGGAGCCCAGATTGCTCACGAGCATTGGACGAGCTCAAGTCCTACTTAAGCACTCCACCGCTGCTTGTCATACCACAGCAAACGGATTCTTTGTACCTGTACCTCTCTGTATCCAATCACACTGTCAGCTCTGCGCTAATATGCGAGGTTGCAGGGATCCAACACCCCGTTTATTACACGAGCAAGACCTTATTAGACACCGAGCAAAGGTACCTTCCATTGGAGAAGCTCGCCTTTGCACTAGTAATAGCCTTGAGGAAGCTGAAGCATTATTTCGAAGCTCATACTATCATCGTCCTTACATCGCATCCCCTTAAGGCGGTCCTAAGGAAAGTGGATTTATTGGGCAGATTGTCTAAGTGGTCAGTGGAGATCGACCGGTTTGACATCTAATTTTAACCAAGGATAGCTATCAAGGGTCAGATCCTTGCTGATTTCATAGCCGAATTCACGGGCAAAGAACTCTCCGATCAACCTCAACCAATAAGGCAAGAGAAAACCAAGCAACAGATGAAACCTAGAAACTATTCATTGATGGAGCCTCCAACTCAAAGAGGGCAGGGGTAGGCATTGTTCTCATCACTCCAAAAAACACAATCCTTGAATAGGGAATCAGGCTTGGATTTGCAGCCTCCAACAACGAAGCAGAGTACGAAGCCCTAATAGTCGGTCTCTAAAAGGCGCAAACTCTAGGAGCAAAACATTTACAGGTGTTCGACGATTCTCAACTAGTCTCCAATCAGATAAGTGGAGATTACAATGCGAAGGATGAAAGAATGGCAGCCTACCTCGCCTTAGTGAAAAAATTAATGACGAGATTTAAAGAGATCAACATCCAGCAGTTTCCCAGGGGGCAAAACAGTCATGCCGATGCCTTAGCCGCCCTGAGTTCGGCAGTTGACTCTGACCTAAAAAGAATCATCCCCATCGATTTTCTCATTTGTCCGAGCATTAACCACAGCAGCAAGCTACCAAACGTGGAACAGATACTCCAGGTGGGGTCAGCCTCCAGCTGGATGGACCCATTAAGGGACTATTTAAAGGATGGCACGCTCCCAAATGACAAGAAAACTGCCCACTTGATAAGAGTCAAAACTGCTCGCTTTCACTTATCCACAGGAGGCAACTTGTATAAGAAATCCTTCTCCGGTCCCTACCTTAGATGCGTCCACCCAGGTGATGTCGAGAAAGTGCTACACGAGCTTCACGAAGGAATCTTTGGAAGTCATGCCGGAGGAAGGTCTCTAGCCTTTCGAGCAATGAAGGAAGGCTATTGGTGGCCACATATGCAAAAGGACTGCGCAGTATATGTCCGAAAATGCCTGAAATGCCAGCTTCACGCTCCTATGGTTCACCAACCCGCCAGCGACCTAAAGCCTCTGACCAGCCCATGGCCCTTCGGCCAATAGGGAATGGACATCGTGGGACTACTGCCCACCGCTGCCGGCAATAGCAAATACCTGTTGGTTGCAACTGACTACTTCACCAAATGGATCGAGGCAGAACCACTGGCGAACATCCGATATGCTGATATGATAAGGTTCATATGGAGGAATATAATCACTCGATTCAGAATCCTCAGAACCATCATCACTGATAATGGAACACAATTCGAGAGTGGCCCCTTTCAGGACTTCTGTAACAAACACGGGATCAGGCACCACTTCAGTTCGGTGGCCTACCCTCAGAGAAATGGACAAGCTGAAGCTTCCAACAAAACCGTGATCGGTGGATTGAAGAAGCGATTATAGCGAGCCAAAGGCGCATGGGTAACCGAGCTACCCCATATCCTATGGGCGTACCGAACCACTCCTCGGCGAGCAACATGAGAAACCCCATTTTCACTGACATATGGCATGGAAGCAGTCATCCCACTAGAAGCGGGTTTGCCAACAATGAGATCCAACCTTGTCGACCAAGGCCAGAATGATGGGGCATTGATCGCTGAACTCGACCTAGCCGACGAGCGCAGAGAACTTGCCCTAGTGAAGCTAGCGAGCTATCAGCAACAGCTCGCAAAGCACTACCACAAAAGGGTTAACCCTAGAAAATTCCAAGCTGGGGACTATGTTCTAAGGAAAGTCCTGGGCAGCACAGTGAAGTCAGCAGACGGCAAGCTAGGCCCAAACTGGGAAGGACCCTTTAAAATAACTAGAGACGACCTGCAAGGTGCCTATCACTTGGAAACGATAGAGGGCAGAGAGATACCACGAGCATGGAACGCGGCTAATCTCAAGAAATTCTATTTTTAGATTCTCAAGGAGTTCTATTTTTAGATCTTTTTTTTGTATTCCTTTGTTATGTAAAAGGGGAGTTCATTTCCTTTATTACTAATAAAAGTTACTTAATTGATTACATTCTGATCAGTAACAGCTGCATTTATCGCACATCTTTTCCAAATAACAGGCATGGTGGTCACTATAGCAGGGGAACACCCCTCCTCAGGTCATCGTCATAAAACACAAGAAACCTCTTATCATTGCCCCTAGCAATATATAAAGCCCTACAGAGGATTCTTAGGCAATACGACCAGATTTTATAACTGGTCATCAAACCTACTTCGGTTGAGCAAAATCCTGATCGGATGAAGAACATCTAACACCAGGTGTGTCCTCGCCAATTGCCCTACTTAGGCCTAAGGGAGTGTGACGACACCAACTAAAAGGTAAAGTGGGGCACAATGGTACTTGGGTATTGTAATGGACTGGGGGGACACTTGCATGACAAAACCAAAAAGATTATAAAGCAGCAAGAATATGAAAAGTAGGATGTACACGTTTAGTCGGCAAAATTGCCCAAAACTCAAACTTTTCATTAATCCCATCATATTTACAACAATGATAATACATGTTTAGTCGGCGAGCTCGCCCAAAGCATTTACATTATCAAAAATACAAAAGAATAACAACTGGTAAAATCTCAAGGGGGTGAAAGCCTCCGAGCAAGATAATCAGCCACTCGGGCTCTTCGTCCGTCATCAGGAGCAGGGGCTAACTTTTCCACAACCTCATTCGCGTCTGACTCCAATAATTACCGAGGAATGGCATCGATGGGGATCCATCGATCATCCCTCCTCAATGGGTTGGGCATCAGAGTGGAGGAAGACATCTCATGACGATACCATAGCATCGAGTTCCTCGGGACCTGCAGCTCCTTCAAGGAACTTAACCACCCCCTCATGAAAGAAAGTTCCTCGAACTCAGCTAGTCTTGTTAGAGCATCCAGCCAGCCTTGATCATAACCGTCAGCCCACGCTTGCAGAGGACCTTTCTTGAATAAGTGCCGCAATCGGGTAACGTCCCTTTGAAGCCCAGCGGCAATCACATATGCTCGCTGAACATCACCACGGAGTTCTTCCATTTCCTCATAATAAAGCTCTTCCGCTCCCCTGTTTCTGCCCCTGGTGCTCCTACCAGCTCGTGAAAGGGGAGGGCGAGTGGGACCAGATCTAGCTCACGACGATGAGGAACCTTGCAGAAATGCTAGAACAGTGCTCGGTGCATGCTCCCTAAGTCGTAAGAATTCTCTCCTCGGGTCTTTATTTTCCTGCTGAAGAGCCTCCCCAACTTGATTGATCTCCGTGGCCTCTAGTAGTCTTGTTCTCAGCACGTTGATATCCTCTTGCACTGAAGCGCCAATGTCCTCCATCTCCTGAAGCTTGTCCTTCAGCTTAGCCACTAGCTCGGATTGCTCCTTATACTTCTGATTTCGAGACCTAAGGGACTTGCAAAGCTTAACAAAGGCCTGGCGAACTTCAGGGCTCGCATTGGGACCAAGGGTCCTACCCAATTGGGAAGTGGCAGGAATGTAATCATCCACATCAACTAACTACAAGTGAAAGAAAGATAAAAAAGGGAAAGAGATCAGTACAAGAAGAAATGAAGCCTTTTCATTAATAAAGATTGAAGTTACATCAGACTGAAGAAAGAAAATTTACAGATTAGAAAAAGCAAAAATACAAAGCAACCCTATCAATTAGCAACCTCAGGTGGCCCAGAGGTAGATGGCCCCTTCTCCTTATCAGCATCAGCAGGAGCACTGTCCTCGACAGGGGTGTCCTCCGTCCTCTCAACAAGAGAAACGTCAGTAAGAGTCGCCTGAGGGACAGGATCAGAGCCTTCAACAACTAGGGCAGGGTCCTCATCTATGACTGGCCTCGGCCCTGGGTCGTGCTCGTCAAAGAGTGGGGATGCTACATCCACCCCGGCAGCTACGAGAGCCTTGTTTCATCATTTCTTGAAGTTCAGACGGCTAATATAGCCTATCTTAACTTCAGCATCTTCGTATGCCGTAGCCCAGTCGGAATTGTAAGAGTCTTCCTTGGCAGTGACAGCCTCGGACTCCTTCTTCTTCAGCTCTTCAGAGAGCACCATGTTCTCCTCCATGACAGTAAGTTTGCTCGAGCAAACTAGGTCGTAGGCCTGCCTCAGCCCATTTAGATCCTTGACCGCCGCATTCTTCTCCTTGTTCGCGGTAGCAAGAGCCAAGTCAGATGAAATCCGAGCAGCATCAACAGCCTTAAAATTAACCTCGAGCTCCTTACCCTTCAGCTTTAAGTCAGAATTCTCTTGCTCTAGATCACTGTTCTTCTTCACCAGCTCATCGCGCGAATGATACAGCACATCAAAGTCAGTGACGAACTGCGAAAAAGGGAAGGCATCAGAAGAGAAAAATAAGGGAAATCAGAGAAACATAAGAGAAAAAGAAAGAGAAATCTTATCAGAGCAAGCCTCTGACTAGCCTGGAGGGACAAATGCTCCGACCCTACCGCCCTTTATCGATTAGTCGGGAGGATAACTCTCTCGAGCAGGGCCGGGGCCAGCTGAGGAGAAATTGCCACAGAGGCCCCCTCGGGCAGAGTAGACACCAGGACTAGGGCCCGCCCGGCCTTCGTCCTCGCCTCAGACTTCCTTATCTCCTCCTCCTTCTCTCTCTCTCTCTCTTCTTCCTCTCCTCGACCCTCTTCTTCTCCTCCAATTTTTTCCTTTCTTCTTCCTTCTTCCTCTCTCACCTACTCCTTTTCCTTCCTTCTCCTCTCCTGTTCCTGAGCAGAGGATCGAGAACCAGTAGCCACGGCCCCAAAAGTAGATTTTTATTTCTTCGACCTCTGTGCAAGAAGCACGTGGTCCTCATCATCATCATCCCTAATCAAGTTCTTCCTTGGAGGAACCATCTCTTCACTTGAGCTACTAGAAGTGCTCGACGATCCTTGAACTTCAGAAACCTCCTCACAGTCAGAGGAACTTCTACTATCAAAGCTCCCACCACCCAAGTTGCTCACAGCCCCTGCAAGGTCACTTTCGGAGTTGCTCCCCTCCTCGTCCAACTGGATAGGCTCTGCAGCAGTTTCTTCGAAGGAGTTAAACTCTGGTATACTATCCACAGGCTGTGCTATGAAGCTGGAGCCAACGTTCTTGTACTCAAGCAAAAAGGAAGCAGACCTGGGATGCTCACCGTCACCATAGGCTCCCTGATATTCCAAGCCTTAACCAATTCTGAGATACGAACCTTGCGGAGAGCAGGTTCTAAATTCTTTGACCTCGCTATGGAAGAAAAAAGCAAAGAGGAGTTAGAAAAGTCACAAATCAGCAAAAGTTGAAACGACAGTACAATGTCTACCTATATATTCCTCCCCGTAAAAAGGAATAGAGAAGCTCTCAGACCTCGACCCTTCAAATTGGGGAGAGAACTGCCAATTTCTAACAAGGAAACCTTCTTACTAGTATTCCTTATGGGAATCTGGTAGATTTACTACCAATACCCTATCAGGGCTTCTAGCTTTGAGGTAAAGGATACCTGAGCTAGTTCGAGAAAAGGAGTAAAAAAATAGACTTCAGCAAATCCTAACCTAGTACCATATAATTGATTTATCCTATGCACGCCATTCACTATTTTCAACACATTGGGCGAGCATTGTGCGAGAAAAATATTAAAATAGCCAAAAAAATGCAAAAATAAATCATTAGGGGGAAAAGTAAGTCCCCTCTGGGAAACCAACAAGACATGGATCCAATGGGCATCCTCTATATCCCTAACGTTCCTATGAGGGGAGGCCTAACACTCAATATCTACCCACTCAGGGATGTTGTAGAACTTCCTAAATTCAGAGATTGACCTATTTCCAATCTTCGCCATTGGAAGACTCAAGAAAAGGTAAAAACCAAAGAGAAAGTACAAAGAGAGGGCACAAAAAACTTACAAAATAGAAGATCGGTTCAAGTGACGAAGAAGCACGAGCTCAAACAACTAAGAAGCAATGGGAATGAAGATTGAGAAAAGAAGGTACGAGGTGCTAGAGTTCTCAGAAGATAGAAGAATACTGGAAAGACTGAAGCGACGGAAAAAAGTGACTATTCCAACAAACCTTCAAATTCTAATCATAGTGTACAGTAAGCGAAGCGGCTGTCGCCAAAATAAACTTCACAGCTCTCGAGGAATCGCAACACAGCCATTATGGCTAATCATTTAAATCTATTGAGACCATAAACATGGCCCAACAAATTTAGGGACAATTTTGGGTACCCAAAATTAGATCTATAGGCCTGGACTAGTAGCCCAATCTTCGCGGCCCAAAGTCCAGGCCCCTCATCTCTTATATTGATCCGGTCTCCCCCCACGTCCTCATTAAGGGAAGTTATATGGGAGATGGAAAACGTGGAGGAACCCATCACCTCCACTTACCTACATGAACGTGTATATATTAAACCCTAGGTCCGGGGCAAGTGGACAAGTTATATTCTCTGTAATTACTCTCCGGAGTATATAGAAATAATATCGATTGCACCACCGTGGACGTAGGCACATCTTTGCCGAACCACGTACATCCTTTGTTGTGTGATTGACATTTTATATTCCTTGTTCCTCCTTGGTAATTGCTTATCTCGTATTTATTTGTGTTGCATAATAATTGTCACCACAAATACCACTGAATAAAAAGAGTTCACATAAAAAAACTCATAAACCTTCTTCGATAAATGTAATGGCGATTGATATTCAATTATTACCTTCGATTACTAACTCTTCTTCATTTGGAGTCTTAAAAATATTCATGATGGTGCAGTGGGGTGAAACGGCATAAGCCAAACATAAAGGATGAGCAATTATAAAACTTTCCCTTACATGATAATCAAGAGACTACGAAAGCAAGTATAAAATGAACTTAGTCTCACTTGGATCCTAGATGCTAAGGCTCTCAACCACATAGGGTGTCAAATCGAGGAAAGTTTGGTTGCCAAAGCTACTAAATCTATTGAGGAACCTCACCGAGCTAGAAAT
Organism: Sambucus nigra; assembly: GCA_949130495.1. Classification (NCBI taxonomy): domain Eukaryota; kingdom Viridiplantae; phylum Streptophyta; class Magnoliopsida; order Dipsacales; family Adoxaceae; genus Sambucus; species Sambucus nigra. The sequence continues at coordinate 704,706,351 of OX422211.1, forward strand.
CATTTTTTTCTCCCCAAGACCTCATCAGGAGTTTCCACATATCACATCACCACCATCATGGTCAGTCCCCAATAGGGATCACACCTGATTATAAACACTTCCCAAGTTATGGTAGTCACTTATGCGCCCTTTCAATGGGATCCCTAAAAAATCAAGTTGTAACTCATCCCAAAGAGTTTTGTGCTCGACTAAGGCACCGTACAAATATTTAAGTCTCCCTCAGTCGGGTCTTCACCGCCTTGAAGTTAGATAGTCATCTGAAACTTCTCAATCCCAAGGAGGTAAAGACCCGACTATGGGGGGATTACAGATCCGTGGTAAAAATAAACTAACTAAAAGAGCACCACCTTCCCCAGCCCGCAGTCCGTGCCAAGGATCCAGACACCCCAGAACCACTCCAAAGGTCCCCCAGAAGAATTCGACCCACCTCATCACTAATATCACGATAACTATAGTACTAGAAGCCGAACTTTTGTCAGGTGCATCCTGTCGCCCGTCATTCGGATGCCTTTTGAGTTTGTCCTCTTTGTAAAATAGTCCCCCTCATCCTATCTCTTAATGTATCCCTCTATAAAGTAAACTTTGTTGTTATTATCAATATTGCCCTTCCTCTTTGGTGGCATAACAAATAGAGATTTCCAGAAATTGCATGCCTGTGTTCCATGAGATGATTATGAGTCCAGCGATGGATTAGAACTCACACCTAATAATAATGACTCTGCATATCTAAAATACTTAAAACACTTAAGTAAAAATACACGTATGTATCCCAAAGGGGATGACATAATAACCATAAACTAAGTCACTCCCCAAAATCTCAAACGGTTGCAAATGGGGTCCTCCTTAGATGGGAACGAATAAAAGGACCTCACATATCCCCCCTGAGAGTGTTGTATATGTATTCTCTTGATCTTACGCTGATATGCTCAACATCGACCCAACTATAGTCATGCATGAGATTGAAAATACCTAACTAAGTTGTTTAACACAAATTAAATAAGGCTAGTAGGCTCCAGACTGTTTCTTGGAGAAATTCTTTTAGAAAAAAAAAACGAAAAGAACACAAGATGTGTTTTAAAACAGAAGGACGAGTTATTTCAGACTTTAGTGAATAAGTTTGTAAAAACAAAACAAATTTTAGTTATAGCAGCAGTAGGACGGAAGGAATGAGAGAATAATGAACATGCACAAGAGACAAGGATTAAACGTGGTAAAATCCCACCCAATTGGGGAAACATCCATGACTCCCTCTACGGAGTAAAACAAAATCCATTAAAAAGACCTTTAGGTTACAAACTATTAACAAACTAAGCACACAACCATACCTATACTGAGTCAAGAATTTATACCAGCTCCGTTAGGCAAATCTGACTTCTCCGAAGGTTCTGAAGTTGTCCTTATTGTTCTGCAGATTTATACCTCTTCTCTTTTTAGCTTTACGCCGACTCTGACTGGTTATAATCTCTCTACCAACACATTTTCAATGTTGTAGTGTGAAAGTGTAGTGATGTGATGTGCCTAACACATGCACGACTCACACACATTTATATAGGCAATTTTCCTACTAATATACAAACTTCTTCTAAGAATGATATGCATGGATTTACACAACTGAAAATATGTTTGATTTTGCATCTTTGATATTTCGGATCGTTGTTATTTAAAGAATCTTTTTAAACTCAGATTCTTCAAGTCTTTATTTAACTACAAATTTTTCAAATCGAAAAACTCATAACTAGAAATATGCAAACACAAATTTTAGTTTTGTAAAAATGAGATTAGTCGAATAAACAGAATATAGCATATCATAAAAGATCCACCAAGAGAAAGCGATTTCTAAGAAAGAGAAATTAAACCTAACACTTCCAAGTGACTTTATCACGGAAGAATCAAATCTTTGATTTCTATGAAATCTAACTCAGTGAAGTTGTTGAGGAAGATATTAAAACGTCAGAGGAATTTAATTCAACACACACCAGAAGCCCTAACAACTATCAAGATAATTTTTCTGAAGAAAAATGGACAGTGTTTGCTAGGTTTAGGATTTTCACACGAGTTTTTTTCTATTTCTATCTCTCTCTCTTATTTCTCTCAAACCCTAAGGTCTCAAAATCTTCTCAATGTGAGAACGAATGGTTCTATATATAGTGCTCAAGGAAGGATCTGTAAACACGAATGAAGCCAAGGGTTGTGATTGTTTTGATTATTCGATGACCAAGATCAATGGTCCAAGGTGCACCGCTATTAAATGATCACCTATTAGTTCTATTGGATGATACATGGATTACGATTTAACATATGCAGACCCTTGATTATAACTATCGAACGATGCAAATTAAACCTTAACTTTGTGAGACATATAAAACACAATCTTAATCGTTGAGAAGCAAACACGTGTAGTTCTAGGATGAGATATCAAACGCGCATTTTAATTTTCCAAATAATCCAATTTGTATCCACAACAGTTTGGGCCCGATTCATATCCTACCCGAGGCAAGTTTTAGGAACTTATGAATATACAATTTCAGCCCCAAACATTTTTAAAAACCCTAATTTCATTTATTAAAAAGGTCTTTACATGTTAAATAAAATTTCTAAAAATTTATTTAAAAATTATAGAATATCATTTTTACTAATATTAACACACACTACTCATAAATGACATGAAATATGCACTATGCAGCCCTAAAGTGTGCTATGTTGGTATACTACCTTTATAACCATTTGAGTTACTTGAAGTTTGAAGAAGTCTCTGAGGTTCTTTGGTAAAGATAGGGCGACTCTAATTTTATTTCTATCTCCAAACTAGATGAGCACCTATATAATGTAGATTCAAGTGAGTCAAAGATATAGGGTGCTTCAATCTCCCCTTTTGGACATATGAGACAAAATCTCCTTTGAGTCATGTAGGACTCGAAGGGATACAAAAAATAACAAAACCTTATTCATATACAAAGTTTTATCTACCCCATATCCTAGAAATGAAAAAGTACATAACTCAACTAAATACAGAAAGATACCCTATTAATATTCTGATGTAATAGAGGTACTGATTCCTAAAAATAAAGCAATTAAAATCAAGCATTTTAGTTGAATTGAACAAAAAAAATGTCTAAGATGGACTCAAATTTATCCCCCATTTTGTCTCAAATAAACAAAGGGTGAAAAGATCATAAATAAGCAAAGGATAGGAAAATAAATATGTATTTATCAAATCATGAATCATCAACGGGTCAAAACATGGATCTCCTACATAAAATAGATATACGAGGCGTCTTTTGTCATTTTTCAAACGACCATGCCCTATACCCTCAAAGATCAATTATAAGCATGAGTATGACCGGAGTATATGTTATAAAATGATAGATACTTATTGAAGAACTAGCATGCCAATAGATTTTCTTAGAGACTCAAACCTTAAATTATCTATAGGTTTTGTGAACAAATCTGCTAATTGAAGTTATGTGGGCAAATAGTTTATTTTCAATTCCTTCGATTCTACTAATTCACGTATAAATTGATGTCGTATTTTGATGTGTTTAGTGCGCGAGTATTGAACAGGATTTTTGGAAATATTAATTAAACTCTGATTGTCACAATAGAGATGAAATTTATATTCATTAATGCCATAATCACTTAACATCTGCTTTATCCACAGTAATTGAGCACAGGAGCTTCCTGTGGCTAGGCCTATCAATAGATTGGATTTTTTTTGAATCCGAATTCGAATCCGATCCATTTAAGGGGATATTGATTATGCCTAAAATTCGATTATTTGATTACCCACTTACCCGATTACCCGTTTATTAAATGGAGCGGATTTGGATTTATATACTCCGATTCGATTAATATTTTTAATATTTTTAATATATGTATATATATAAATTATATATAATATATTTTTATTTAATGTATGTTGTATTTAATAATATTTTAAATATATATTATAATAGTTCTTTATTTCAATATTTGGTTTTTTGGAACATTTACAAAACAAATTTATGAAATAAGAGTTCAAAATAAAAATTTTGTGAATCAAGTTTGACATAAACGGATAATCGGATCGGATCCGAATCCGTTTAACATAAACGGATATGGATTTGGATTTGGATTTTTCTGATCCGATCCGATTAGTAAATGGATCGAATCCGAATCCGTTTAACATAAACGAATATGAATTTGGATTTGTCTGATCCGGTCCGAATCCGATCCGTTTACAGCCCTACCTGCAGCTATATACTCAGATTCTACGGTGGAAAGTGATGCACAGTTCTGTTTATTACTAGACCAACCTACCAAATTATTTCCTATATAATGACAAGCACTTGACGTGCTTTTGTTGTCATCAGAACAACTAGCCCAATCGGCATTTGTATAACCTACAATAGTACTAGATGCGTCCTTTGTGTACTATATTCCTAAGTCTAAAGTCCCTTTAACATATTTAATAATACGTTTGACACATTGAAGGTGACTTTCCTTAGGGTTGCTTTGATAGCGTGCACAAACACAAACTGCGTACATTATGTCTGGACGCGATGCTGTAAGGTATAATGGGATACCTATCATGCTTATCTAAAGGGTAGGGTCTATGGTTGTCCCATGTTCATCCTTGAAGAGTTTGATTGATGAACTCATGGGTGTCCTAGCATTTTTGGCATTTTCTAGTCCAAATTTCTTTATTAACTCTAAAGAGTGTTTTGATTGCGATATAAATAACCCATCAGACTTTGTGTGACTTGAAGTCCTAAAAAGTATTGAAGTTATCCCATTAAAGACAATTAGAACTCCCCATGCATAATAATTGAAAATATTTAACTTCAGATAGAGAGGTAGATCCAAAATTATATTGTCTACATAAACTTGGGCTATTAACACATTTTTGTCAAAGTTTCTAACAAGTAGCGTTTAATCGTTCCCACCGCGTCGAAAGCCTTTATCAATTAGAAAGGTTGAAAGGCATTCATACCAAGCCCTAGGGGCTTGTTTCAAACCATATATAGATTTCTTTAGACGATAGACATGGTTTGGATAATGTGGATCAATGAAACCTTTAGGTTGTTCTACATATATCTCCTCAGTTAGTATACCATTAAGGAATGCAGACTTTACATCCATTTGGTAAATAGAAAATTTCAAGTGACAGGATATTTCTGAGTGAATACGGATAGATTCGAGAAGAGTTACGGGGGTAAATTTTTTCTCGAAGTTTACTCCTTCGATTTGAGAATATCCCTGGGATATAAGTCTGGCCTTGTTTCTAACTATCATCCCTGTTTCGTCAGTTTTATTTTTAAAGGTCCATCTAGTGCCAATAAATCGTTTATTTTGTGGCCTAGGAATAAGATATCATACGTTATATGTTTTAAATTATATGAGCACTTCTTGCATAACACCTATCCAAAAAGAATCATTCAACGTTTCATTCACATTCTTTGGTTTAACAAGTGAAACAAAACATGCGAAGTGAGTTGTATTACGCAACTGTGATCTTCTTCGAACAGTCTCTTAAGGGTAACCCAACACATTATCTAAGTGATGATCCTTAGAAACCCAGTTGGGAACTTCAGGATTCTCAGTTGGTAAGGAATCCATTATTTCTGGAGAGTCGTGATTAAAACTGTTATCGGACTTATCTATTATAATTGTTCTAAATTCTTATTCTTAACATTAGTGTCATTGACTATTACATTGATAGACTCCATCATAGCTTTAGTATGAATATTATAAATACGGTAAGCTCTAATATTAGGGTAATACCTTAAAAATATGGCTTTATCACCTCGGGTTTCGAATTTAGACAGATGGTCCCTATCTTTGCATACGTAGAAAATACTGTCAATGATTCTAAAGTATTTTAGGTTAGGCTTTTTTCCATACCAAAGTTCGTAAGGAGTCTGTTTCATATTCTTCCTAAGGTAGACTCTATTTATGATGTGACATGCAGTCCGAACAACTTCAACCTAAAAACATTTGGGGACGTTCTTGGCATGAATCATTACCCTGGCCATTTCCTGAATGGTACGATTCTTACACTCAGCTATCCCATTTTGTTGAGGTGTCTTAGGGGCAATAAATTCGTGTTGGTATCCATTACCCTCATAATACTTGAATATACCTAGATCTTTAAACTCACCTCCTCGGTCTCTACGGATTCGGTTCGCTTGAGTATCCTTTTCATTTTCTATGCGTAACAAAATTTTCAAAAAATTTCAAAAAGTATCAGATTTTTGTTTAAGGAAGGCTACCTAAGTAAAATGAGTGAAATAATCGACCATAACTAATATATAACTATTCCCACATAGACTCACAGTTCTGGAGGGACCCATAAGGTCCATATGGATAAGCTCTAGAGGTTTCGAGGTAAGAGTATCTTTCACCTTTTTATGAACAAATTTAACTATTTTACCTTCATGGCAATGCCCACAAATAGTATTAAAAATAAGCTTTATTTTGGGAATGCCTCTAACTATTTCTTGAGAGGATAATTTGCAAGATTATCATAATTTAAGTGACCCAATCTATTGTGCCAGATTTCATTATCATCCATTTTGGCTACATTACAAGTCTCCAAACCAAGATTTACTATATAACAATTGTCTGGAGTACGTAGACCAGTAATAAGACATTCTCCATTCTCATCAAGAATTTTGTAATTTATTTTTTAGAATGTGAGAGTATGATTGGAATCGAAAAACTGTGATATACTTATCAAGTTAGCTTTAAGACCTTTTACTAAAAGAACATCTTCGAGAACAGGTAATCCTTTTTCTTGAAGTGTCCATTTACCTATGATCACAGCTGATACTCCATCACTAAATAAAACTTTTCCTCCTAAGAAGTCAGTTCTATTGGTTAGTTTAGTATCATCCCCGGTTATATGTTTGGAACAACCTGAATCTAAATACCATTCGGAAGAAGTGTGTTCATCTTTTAAGGTACTAATCACTATATTACACTTTATTTGGGGTATTATATCATCTTTCCTAACCCAAATTGCTCGGGTTTTTAAATGTTTGAGCCAATTTTCACTTATACTATAAAATTTGCGAGCATTAGATTTTTCTTCAAAAGATTTGTGCGCATTTCTTTGAGTTTTATCAAATTTTTGAGCATTTGGTTTGGTCATGAATATAGGATTCTTTCTCATGGACTTGCTTTTAGTATTAGTTCGTTTCTTCCTATTGAGATAGTTAGAGTTCTTATCAGGTTCTCTAGGAAGGACGTAGTTATTTCTGTTCTTTCTGGACTAGTTAAAGTTCTGATATACAGGTGTGTAAAAGACGGGTTTATATATACGCTTATCCTCAAAAGTGTGTTCATAGACATCACAGTACGAGCAATAGAGATGGCCCGTTGATTTCTTGACATTTTGAAGATTGTCAAAAATGGGTTTGCTTATCTGTTAGACTTTGGCCTTATTTATGGGAAGAATATGTTTAAAAGATGATTCGCTTTGTCTTATGGGAGGAAAAACGTATTTAGCCTTGTGTTCAACATTATGCTTTGGATTACTACTCGTACCACTGTCTAGCTTCGAATATTTTTTTTATCAAAATCAAATTTTAAATAGTGAAAATCTGGACAAGTTTCAACGGGCCTTTTTCCACCTGACACAAACTTTATAGTTTCAAGTTTTTTAGTTTGTGTGTTGGTGTTGGGGCAAAATCCTATGCCAGTTCGGTCCTCATAATTGGATTTACTTACCTTAACAAAGCCTTTAAAGCAATTACAGTTATTTTCAAATTTGGTAAATTTTTTTAAGACTGTTGAAACTTTTTCTTTAGATTGTTCCAATTCTAATAACGTGGCCTTATACTTCTTTTCCAGAGTTTCATTTGATTCTGATAAGTCTTTAATTTTGTCTACAAAAGACTTAGTCACATTTTCATGAGCTAGACATTAAGAGGTGTGTTCTTCAGCATTCTGTTTGACCATTTGGCTTATGGCTCCAAATTTCTTAGTAAGATCCTTCACAGTTTTTTCAAGTTTAGTGCTTTTCTTGAGAGTTTTAGTGTAGAGTTTGTGAATGTATATGAGGTCTTATTGTCAGAGTAACTATGTTTATTGTGTAATGTGTCCCCTAGCGATTCATTTTTAGGACTCACATACACATTAATTCGTTAACAATGTGTTCCCCTTGACTCACAGACATGGCATTAGAACTACTAGAAAATTCTACATGAGTAGCATTCTTAAGACACAAAGCAGATAATCCAGTGGGTAAAGTATCATTCAACATAGCATGATTGGTCATTCCATTATCATTTTCATCATGAATCACAGGCTTATCATCAGTGCATACAATTTTGGCAAAAAATGACATACAATGGTCACATGAATTAGATGATTCAGGTTCATCATTATCTGGATTGCTTGAATCATCCTCTATCTTGCACAAATTAACCCTATTATTTTTATGGTTCTTATTCAGATTAATTCTACACTGACTAGCCATTTGTCCTAATTTCCCACATTTAAAGCATTCAATATTTTTAAGGTCTTTATCAGGTATATTGTGGTTCACAGTTTGGTGTTTGTCATTATTTTACTCATGAGGTTTATTATTAGAGAACTTTGAATAAGAAGGCTTACCTTATCTACTAGAAACATTGTTTCTAAATTTTAGGATCTTCTTAAACTGTTTAGACATCAACGAAACTTGATTATCCAAACTTTCTAAATTACATTCCTCATCAGAATCCAACTCTATATCAGGGGCAACAAACTCAGGTTTGGTCACTTTGGACTGGAACACAAGATTAGAACTAGAATGTTTATTTTGGGTGTTAGATAAATGTCTCTTAAATTCTAATTCCATTTCCACTGTTCTTAGTTTACTACTGAGGAGTTTAGGTGTTAAATTAGGATCATCCATCTCCTCAATAGCATAGCGCTAGTTATCAAACTTTGGTGGAAGTGACCTTAGGATTTTAGAAGCAATTTATTTTCTAGTCATAAATAATTCCATTTGCATGTAATTTTGTCACAATATCAGTTAGCCTAATGTAAAAGTCATCAAATGACTCAGTCATGATAAGTGTGTTTTACTATTGAATTAACATTTAGGTCTTAGTAGCTTTAACACGTGTGTCACCTTCATGGGCAGTGACCAACGTGTCCCAAGCTTCTTTAAAAGTAGAACATAAATATATTCTCTTAAATTCGTGTTCATTAATGGACATATATATAGCATTCTTGCCTTTGTTATTACTAAGGGAGGCATATTTTTCTTCTTTAATGTACTCACTGAGCATTTTCCTTATTATTTCATTACTACCTTCTGCTGCTAGTTTAGTAGGATAAGTATAAGAATTTTCTATAGCGTCCCAAGCCTCATCTCCTAAAGTCCCTTGGATGAAGGCTATCATCCTTACTTTACAGCAAGGGAAGTTAGTCCCATCGAAGAGGGGAGGCCTGGATAGGTTCCCTAATCTCTCAAATTTCTCGTCCATGGGTTTGTTTTGAAAAATAGTTTTAAAAACACACGATCAAAAATATTTTGTAAAAAATAAATGCCAAGCTATGATACAAATTGAAAATACCTAACTAAGTTATTTAACACAAATTAAATCAGCCTATTAAGTTCCGAACTGTTTATTGAATAAACACTTTTAGAAAACAAATCGAAAAGAACACAAGATGTGTTTTAAAACATAAAGACAAGTTATTTCATATTTTAGTGAATAAGTTTGGAAAAAAAATAAATTTTAGCAGGACAGAAGGAATGAGAGAATAATGAACATGCACAAGAGACATGGATTTAACGTGGTAAACCCTCACCTAATTGGGGAAACATCCACGACTCCCTCTACGGAGTAAAACAAAATCCACTAAAAATAATGTTAGGTTCCAAACTATTAACAAACTAAGCACACAACCATACATAGACTAAGTCAAGAATTTATACCAACTCCATTAGGAAAATCTAACTTCTCCGAAGGTTCTGAAGTTGTCCTTGTTTTTCTAAAGATTTGCACCTCTTCTCCTTTTAGCTTTATGTCAACTCTGACTGGTTATAATCTCTCTACCAACACAATTTTAGTGTTGTAGTGTGAAAGTGTAGTGATGTGATGTGATGTGCCTAACACATGCATGACTCATACACACTTATACAGGCAATTTTCCTACGAATATACAAACTTCTTCTAAGAATGATATGCTGGGCTTTACAGAATTAAAAATATGTTTGATCTTGAATCTTTGATCTTTTGGATCTTTATTCTTTAAAGAATCTTTTTAAACTCAGATTCTTCAATTATTTATTTGACTACAAGTTTTTCAAATCGAAAAACTCAGTAGAAATATGCAAACACAAATTTCAGTTTTGTAAAAATGAGATTTATTGGATATAAACAGAATATAGCATATCATAAAAGATCCAACAAGAGAAGGCGATTTCTAAGAAAGAGAAATCAAACCTAACACTTCTAATGACTTTATCACAAAATAATCAGATCTTTGATTTCTATGAAATACAAATGAAATCTAACTCAATGAAGATGTTGAGAAAGATATCAAAACGTGAGAGGAATTTAATTCAGCACACACCAGAAGCCCTAACAACTATCAAGATAATTTTTTTGAAGAAAAATGGACAGTGTTTGGCTAGGTTTAGGATTTTATTCGAGTTTTTTTCTATTTCTCTCTTTTCTCTTTTATTTCTCTCAAACCCTAAGGTCTAAAAATCTTTTTAATGTGAGAACGAATGGTTCTATATATAGTGCTCAAGGAAGGATCTGGAAACACGAGCGAAACCAAGGGTTGTGATTGTTTTTACTCTTCGATGACCAGGATCAATGGTCCAAGATGCACCGCTACTAAATGATCACTTATTGGTTTAATTGGATGATACATGGATTACGGTTTAACACATATAGGACCTTGATTATAACTATCGAACAATGCAGATTAAACCTTAAATTTGCGAGACACAAAAAACACAATCTTAATAGTTGAGAAGCAAACACGTGTAGGTCTAGGATGAGATCTCAAATGCGCATTTTAATCTTGCAAATAATCCAGTTTGTACCCACAACAGTTTGTGCCCGATTCATATCCTACCCAAGGCAAGTTTTAGGAACTTATGAATATATAATTTCAGCCCAAACATTTTTAACAACCCTAATTTCATTTCTTAAAAGGGCTTTAAATATTAAATAAAATTCCTAAAAATCTATTTAAAAAATGTAAAAAATTATTTTTACCAATATTAACACATACTACTCATAAATGACATGAAATATGCACTATACAACCCCAGAGTGTGCAGTGTTGGTATATTACCTTTATAACCATTTGAGTTACTTGAAGTTTGAAGAAGCCTCTAAGGTTCTTTGGTAAATATAAGGTGACTCTAATTTTGTCTATATTTCCAGACTAGATGAGCACCTATATAATGCAGACTCAAGTGAGTCAAAGATATAGGGTGCTTCAAAGATACCCACTATCCATGAAATAAATCCCATAAAGAAGAGGATCCGTAAATTGATACCGGAATGGTTCGTGAAAGTAAAGAAAGAAGTGGAGAAACATCTCAGTGCCGGTTTCATCCGAGTAATAGAGTATACCACTTAGATGGAGAACATCGTACCAGGTCCTAAGGCCAATAACAACGTTCGAATGCGCGTAGACTACAGGGATCTCAATCCGGCCTGTTCCAAGGATGATTTTCCTCCTCCGTACATCATTTTATTAGTAGATAACACAACCAACAACACGCTTATGTCCATCATAGATGGATTCTTCGGCTATAATAAAATATAAATACACCCTAATCACTAGGAGAAAACTCAATTCATTTCCTTATTAGGGACGTACTATTATGCAGTTATGCCATTCGATCTCAAGAATGCCTGTGTATCTTACTAAAGAGTAACCTCGACCATCATACATAAGGAAGTGGAAGTCTACGTGGACGATATGATCATAAAGTACAAAGATCATAAGGGGAATGTTTTAAAACTCCGAAAAATCTTCCTAAGGTTACATCTCATTAAAATAAGGCTAAATCCCCGCCCCCACCCCCCCCACCCCCCCACCCCGGCGAAAAAAAATGTGTCTTTGGAGTCACTAAAGGGAAAGTGTTCGGGTTCATCATCAGTAAAGGGGTAATCAAGGTAGACCCTGCCAAGGTCAAAGCCATACGAGAAATCCCACCACCCAACATGGAGAAAGAGGTTAGAAGATTCCTAGACCAAATATAATTCATAAGTCGGTTCATTAACTAACGTACCTCCATTTGTGAGTCCATCTTCCAAGTACACCAGAAGGACTCACCCAAAGAGTTTAATGCTCAATGTCAGGAAACATTTGAGAAAATACAGGAGTATCTCACTCCCCCTCGTATTAGTACCTCCTCAACTGGTTTTACCTCTCCTTCTCTACATGACCATAACCGACACAACCACTGAAGCTATGTTAGCCCAATATATAGAGAGTTCTCAAAAGAAATGTGTCATCTACTACGTTAGTAAGAAACTATTATCCTACGAGCTCAAATAAACAACCTTAGAAAAGGTTTGTGTATCTCTTGTATGGATCACTTGCAAGCTCGACATTACACGATGTCCTTAAGCATACGACTCATCTCTCGAATGGTTCCGTGAAATAACTGTTCGAGAAACCCATTCTCTATAGCCAAATGTTCAAATGCTTGCTAATGTTTTTCGAGTTCAAAATCACATGTCACATAAAAATCCACCAAAGGTAGATCTATCTCTGACCTTCTCGAATGACAACCACGATTAGACGAGGAAGAAGGAAACGTAGCAGAATTCCACGATGAGGATCTCTTCACCCTAATCGATAGAGAAACTTGGGAACTCTACTTTAACGGGGCCTCCAACAAAAGGGTAATCAGTCATAGAAATAATTCTTATATCTCCCGACTTGTGATGACTCCCCACTGCTATCAAACTCACCTACGAGTGCACCTACAACATGGTCGAGTACAAGGCTTGCATCACAGCTCTCGAAATCGCCTTAAAAATGGGAATCACCGACCTAAAAGCCTACGAAGACTTAAGCCTTGTCATCAGCCATATATTAGGCAAATGAAAAATCTGGGATGATAAGTTGTAGCCTTACCATGCCTACTTGGAAGAAGTAGCTTTGCAATTCAAGCATCTGAAACTCGAATTCCTCCCCAGGGCCAAAAATAACTTCGCAGGCGCACATTCCACTCTAGCATCCATGATATACACGCTAGAAAGTACCTCGTAAATCATGTTTATCTTAACTATCCAGAGCACCCCTTCTTACTGCTTTGAGATCGATGTCATCGAAGAAGAAATAATAGGACCTACTGTATGGTACTACGACATATGGAACTTGCTCAATAAGAACCACTACCAACCCAACACCTCTTCAAATGACGGACTCATCCTAAGGCGATTGGTGGCATAATTCATCATCTGTGGGGGCCAACTCTATAAAAGAGGGTTCGACGGAATACACTTACGGTGCGTCATAAAAGGAGAGACCCTTGAGATTATGGAAAAAATCCATAGCGATGAATGTGGTCCGCACACGAGTGGGCACACCCTCTCCCAAAAAATCCACAGACAGTTGTACTATTGGATTACCATGCAAAAAGATTACGTGAATTGTGTCAGGACGTGCCTCAAATGTCAACTTTATGCCCCACAACAACATCTACTTCCCCGAGATCTCTATTTCATGACCTCACATTGTCATTTCTACACCTGGGGGATAAGGGAAGGTAACCCTTAAGGCCTCCGTTAGTCATGAATTCATCCAGGTCGCCATTGACTATTTCACCAAATGGGTCGAAGACAAATCTTACGTAGTGCTGAATGCTAAAAAGGTGGCCAAATTCATACGTCTAAACATCATTTACTGCTTCGACGTACCCCATGAGTTGGTGTTAGACAACGACTCTCAGTTCAAGAGATAGGTCTTTAACTTACTACACGAGTATGATATTACTCGAAATAAGACATACTCATACATACCAAACCAATGGAACAATCAAATCTGCTAACAAAAATGTCAATACCGTCATCATCAAGATGATCATGACTTACAAGTTACATTAAGTAGTTAGACAAACTCTTGTACACCCTCTGGAGTTACAGCACTATAGAGTAAAACTTAATAGGGGCCACCCCCTACTCACTAGTGTATGGCATGGAAGCAGTCTTACCCATAAAACTTAACATACCTTCATTAAGGGTCATGCTTGAAAGATAAATGGATAAAATCGACTAGGTCTAAGACCGTTACGACGAATTAGTGCCCTACCCGATTGGAGGCTAAAGGCCTCTTATCACAATCAGGGCTACCAACAACGTATCGCTCGAGCATTCAATAAGAGGGTAAAAAATGAAACATATAAGAGAAAAACCCATCTTAAAATATAATTTCAAACCTGCCTGAGCCCGAGGAGGAAATTTGCACCCAACTAGGAAGGACCCTACTTATCATCAAAATAAACTTCGGAGGTGCGCCTACCTTAGCTGATCTCGATGGAGTCACATTTTCCCAACCCTTCAATCTCGAACGATTGAAGAAACTCTTTCTTTGAACCCACCTATAATGAAAAACTAATTTAACTCAAAGACAATCAGTCGTAATGGGAAGGGAAGACTATTCACGCCCATATACAACATTCATAATCCTACATAAAAAGGACCGCTTAAGCCACCAAACTTTTACTTAAAGTCAGCTAAAACACTTTGAACCCACAACTTTTTCATTCAAGCCGTGTATACCTGATTTTTATCTATATATTTTTTTATCTCAAACATTCAAATATAGACACCCCATTATCTTTGAATCAGGGATATGTAGGCAACCCAAAATATTAGTTCGGGGCCGATCTAAACAAACACTAAAAAACCCTATTTTACAGGATAACCCTATTTACGGTCATTATGCCATCACTCCCAAAAAGTCGGCGCAATCTAAGTAAACTAAACGTAAAGTAATAAAACAATGCTTTAATGCATTTTGAGACTTTGCAAGGTAATCCTCATTTAAAAAAATAACACTTAAAGGTTGATGTTATGAATGAAACAATCAAAAGAAGCCTAGTGGAAAAATGCACTGCTCCTATACCCTTATTCCCAAAGGAATAAACATAAAAAAACCCTCTTAAAAAACACTCCACATCTCAGGACTAATCATTAGGCAAACTCTCGCAGGCCTCCCCACAAAATGACACCCTATCTTGGCAAAAGAACAAAACTTCGATTCCAAAGCTATATCAAATGGCCCTTTCCAGTTCGCAAGCAAATAAATGGAACCTCCTTCCTTCATAAAAAATGTCAATACATACAAATGGATCATCAACAAACATATAAAAGTTTCCTTCCTCTAAAAGAAAAATCTCAAAAAATTTTGTTTCTTTGTGTATATATATCCCTTTTTGTTATTTTACTCTGCGTTTGTATAAACAAAATATATATTAGTGTCACAACGAATTGCATAAAAATATTCGTGGCTCATTCAGTCCATACACACATTGTTCATTACCCTTATGCATAATTACTTAAAATTACAACAGAGTGAAACATGCGAAATACGAATGGTTCATCATTACGTGAAAGGCTCATTTATATATAAATATTATGTTTGGGCGAGAATCCCCTTACAAAGGCAAAAATGCAATGGTGATTCTTCGTGTTCCTTTCTAAAAGGTTCGTACTAAATACACGGGGTTGTACCCCAGACAACCCACAAAAACCACCCCAAAGGACACGATCCATCTTAAGCCCCCGGACCCTGCATCTTGGCTCGCATGCTAGGTTAAGAAGCTCCAGCAAGAAGTAATGCAAAGCCAAATGAGTCAAAGACCACTGAGTCAATATCTCCCCGAGCTGGGTAGCATCAGCCAACACTTGCTGAAAAATTGGAAAACATTGAAAAATTATTTAGTCTAAGAATATAAAGTAAGACTTCATAAGAATTATGCTAAAAATATCAACTCACGTCGTTTGAAAAAAGAGTCGAATCTAAATTTAGCGCAACCATCCCAAACACTGAAGCACGCTCATGAATATGCACAATCCGATCCTCACCATGGAGGACAAAAGTAAATGTCTATGGGAGTGCCAAAAGGATGCAATGGTCAACCTGGATCATTGGCGAAGACGGAGTGGAAAAATAAAGAGCAAACAATGCGGCGTCCTCCGCACTTATCAAGACTACCGACACAAAAGTAAAGGCCCTCAACCCCATGGAACGGCTGCCTAAAAAAGACAACAAACATAGGGCATTAAGCATGTCGAAACTTCCGCTGCTCACTATATCCCATGTAATATGTTGAAAAAAAATTACGGGAACAACATAGGTGATGTAAACTTACGGAATAAGAGCGACAGTTGAAAAGGAAGCATCGCTAAAAGCATTGAAATTGAATTACCAAAAAAGAAAAGAAAAATCTGCATTAAATAGCTTTCGAACTTCTGGAAAGGGATGACCGAATAATCAACCATTTCCCCATGGATGACTAAACGGTTAAAGGGGATGGTGAACCTAAAGGTTAACATTCCAACCCTTCCCAAAGATTCCATCCTCCCCCTCCCCCCAAAAAAAAAAAAAAAATCCACCTCTCACACGTAAGTTCACACTCATCCTAAAAATAGGCAAACATATCCCTCTTAGTCGACCGCCTCTATAAACAACCCAATTTGCAATTGAGGTGTCATTTTTCTGCAATCAGTAAAAAAAACTAAACCCAAGCCCATGAAAAATTAAAAAGGCAAAAGTGACAAAACCACCCCAAAACCAAGGGGTTCAAAAATCCCCATTTATAAAACTTTAAAAGGATCAAAGTGCAAATATCAAAAATTACTAAAAACCCGAAAACCCTCTGAGGGGATCCTTTAACCAAATGATTAAAGTCCGTAGCCCCTTTAATCGAATGGTTAAAGGGATTTAACCGAATGATTAACCCTCCCTTGGCAATTATTACCAAATCTTTGTAAATATCACCCTATCCATATATGGTCCCCCACCCCCATCCACCATACACATGGAAAAATGGATGACCAAACGGTCAAAGAACATGGATGACCAAACAGTAAAAAAAGGGCAATCGACCCATATAAAAGGGTGTTCCCAACAACCTTTAAAAGGACCTAAAAACCGAACGTTGATTTTATTTTCTAACTTTTTTCAATCCCGAGTCCCGAGATACTTAAGTTTATTATGAAAAGTCCCGAGTGAAGTTTGTACTTCAGAAAAGCCTCTTTACCCCAAGAAAAATTCGTACATCCAAAAGGTCGCTTCCCCTAGTGAAATTTATAGTTCTAAAAAGTTGCTTCCTCCAAGAAATAGAAGCGAGCCTCTGTGCGCATCCCGCGAAAGTCAGTGCTTCTAAACAAAGATTTGCCCGACTAAACGGACCCACCTCATAGGGAACACTCCTCTGAAAAAAATTCGGCTTACGCTACAAGGGTAAAGAAACTCTATAGAATATGAGTTTATACATCATATATATTGCGATAAATTGTCCATATTTATATATATCTTTTAACCGGTTCACCATTTAGGGGACCAGGTATGCAATTTACAAAGTTTATATTATAAATACTCGTTTTAACTCAGCATCTCTATTAATTGAATCGACATGCTCATATGTTAAATGTGACACCCCGACTAATTAAATATCGGGTAGCTACTCCTTTATTCAAATTAATACAAAATGTCAACTTGGTTCAGTTCATAGCATCACTGTCGAAAATACTATTAAACAATTAGCAGCCACCTAATATTTAAGAAAATGAGTTGCCGTATTTTATTAAATTAAAGTAACATGCAACCAATTAAATTATAAGGTAACTATACCACATCCACATCACAATCACAATAGAATAATAATGGAGTGATAAAATGAGTCTGGGGTAACACTCCCATGAATAATCCAAATATTGAATAAAAACCCAATACAAAGTCTGAATAACAAAATAAATCCAAAACTGAAATGAAATTGGGAGTCTGAGAATGTTATCTCTAAATGGAAATATTAATACCAAAACTATTTCCTTGGTATGGCAGTGTTAGCCGCTTCCCCACCTAACAATTCCACATCATTAGTATTTGAATACACCAAATCACATTAAACTCAGTAACACATCACATCAGTTGGTCAATCTGACATAACTAAAAATTAATTGAATATTATACTTCACATTTCTATAACATCTTATTCATTAAGGTTCTAATACAATTTACGGAATTAAATTAAGAATTGTCTCGACGAAGTTATGCCAGTTTTATTAAAACCTTTTTCCAAATCATTTATGGAGGAAAACAACAATAAAACTTCACGTAAACACAACCACCAAGACAAACCAGAAGGTATTTTATTCTCACATTCAATTATATCATACTCATATATGTGATCTAACATTTCCAATTGGAATTTCTTGATTTGAACAAGTATTCAATGATTTATGCCACTTTTAACACATCTAGGTCTGAGTAGACCATCAAAGCATAACTTAACATTTTTCTAGATTATATAACCTCCACCTTGGTTATAAATCATGGCAACGTATATTAAACATATTGAATAATATAAAATTAGAGTTGCATAATTTTTAGAGTTCATTTGCTAAGTTAAGCAAAACGTTGAACACCTAGTGTGCGCACTTATAATTTCGGGGTAAATTTTATACCTGGACTTCAAACTATCACCCAAGATTAATTTCTTAGTACTTTAACATAATTTTTGGATATAGTGTACATATATGAGTCTATTTTAATCTCCAAGTAGAATCATTTGATTTCAATAAGTATTCCATTATTTATACCCTTTTTAGCACAAATGGGTCGGAACAGAACATTAAAACATAACTTAACCTGATTAAGCATACCTACTCTCCACCTCGGGCAACAATCATGGAAAACATATACTAAACATGTTTTAGCATATATAAACATCATATACATGAATTTCCTACATCAAAAAGCTTCACGAGAAGGGAATTCAAATCTAGGACTTTAAAGTTAACATTTACGATCCTAGCACAAGTCCTCACTTATGCTCTTAAGTCATCCTTATTTTAACTCAATTTGGCAAAAATGGGTATCATTAAAATCTTTAACCAAATTAGAAAAAAACATACCAAGTTTAGAAATCATCCATGTGACCAACTTTAATAAAGAAGTAATTACCTTTCGAGAATTCCTCGATTTATGGTAATTTTTCGAAGGATTTCTTCCTTAACTTTCTTTTTCTCTCTCCATAAGCATATTTTTTCCTCAAGCTTGTAATAGGAAATGAAAAGGATGACCAAGTCTTCCTTATAAGCATAAAAACGTGGCTATGTGACCACTTTAAGGTGGTATTGTGCGATTGGTTGAGCAAGGGGTCCAATAGGATAATACCATTAATGACCGATTTGTCCTGTCTTGTAAAATTACCATAACTCACTATTAAGGGCCCCAATTTATTCTCACTTTGTGTCTACGCTTAGATAACATATATATCTACAACTTTCACATTTTGAGTTTTCCAAAAATCATAAAATCAATTTCGGACCAACACCTTGGTTATATTTTATAATCATAATGATATATGAAAAACATATTTTCATGATGCATTTACCCACATAACTAATCATATGATCTAAACAAGTCATCCCCGATCATAATCTCGATTAACATCTAATGCAACCAACACATATATCACATGAGTATGCATCCCCCAAATATGATAATTAACATGTTTAACACCCCTAACAAATTTATAACTTATAACTTATACTTAATCATATAATTAACATTTCTAATCACATTTTAAGGCCTTACAATTCTATCCCTCTTATTAAAATTTCGTCCCCGAAATTTAATGCATAAGAACTTACCTAACAGATGAGGATATTACATCTGCACGTTATTCCCTCTTTCCCAGGTGGAATACTCCATATTTTGACTTTTCCACATTACCTTAACTAACGAAATAGTTTTTATTACATAACACCTACTTTGTCGATTTAAATTTAACAATTGGTTCCACCACGTAGATCAAGTCATCTTTAAGCTCTATCGATTATGAAATAAACACAGGTGAAGGATTGGGCATATACTTACGTAACATTGATACATGAAAAACATCGTGTATCCAAAACAATTCTTGTAGTAAAGACAATTTGTAAGCTATGATTCCAACTCGTTTCACTATTTCATCAGGGCCAACGTACCTATGACTTACTTTGCCCTTGTACTCAAATCTCATTTGCACAATTTCTGGCCCAAGTAGTTTTTGTTCTTCTACTTTTTGTCCAACACACCAGGGTCCTGCACTTTTTCCCATACAAGGCTTCATAAGGAGACATTTCAATATTCAAATGATAACTATTATTACAAGCAACTCTAGTAGTGACAAGTGTTCATCCCAACTTCCCTTGAACTCTAATACATAAATTCGTGACATGTCTTCGAGTGTCTGGATCATTCTCTCTGACTGCCCATCAGTTTGAGGATGAAAAGTTGTATTAAATTTCAATTTAGTTCCCAAAACTTGTTGTAAACTAGGCTAAAAGTGTGAAGTTATTTTAGGATTTCGATCAGAGATAATAGAAATAGGTGCACCATGCAATCTAATTATCTCATCCACATATATGTTAGCATATCTATCCATGGAATAAGTAGCATTAACGGGAAGAAACTGTGCAGACTTAGTTAATCTAGCAATGATAACCCAAATAGAATCAAACCCTCAAGATGATTTTGGTAAACTTGTAACAAAATCGGTAGTAACATGCTCCTGTTTCCACTCAGGAGTAGCTAAGGACTATAGTAAAATACTAGGCTTTTGTTGCTCCGCCTTCACTTATTAACAATTAATCATCTTGCAACAAAGTCTACAATATTGTTTTTAATTCCAGGCCACCAAGAACATTGTTTCAATTTTATATAAAGTTACGTGTTTCTTGGATACATAGTATATAAAGAATAACGGGCCTCCTTTAAAATCATTATCCTTAAATTAGGCACATTAGGTACACACAAACGGTTATCATACATAACAATGTCATTATTACGACTAGAAAATTTATATGCTTTACTCTCATATTGTCTTTGATTTTCTCCATTTCTATATATCCTTCTTATGATTGTCATATCCAATCTATCAACATAGGTATACATTTTAAATGCGCCAGTATTCCACATGACTCATTCAAAGTTAATTCCACCTCCATTAAAGCAAACTTTCTCAGCAGTTCATCTCGAACACAATAAATACAAGATACACTATTTAGAGATTTTCTGCTCAAAACATGAGCAACAATATTAGCCTTACCCGGATGGTGATGTATTGTGTAGTCATAATCCTTTATAAATTCCATCCATCTTCTTTTCAAGCAACACAATTACCATCAGAGAAAATAACATGCCCCCAAAATACTACTTTGGTCTAGCCAAAATTCACATTTAGAAAATTAAGTATATAACTGCTTTTCTCGCAAAGCCTGTAAAATAATATGCAGATGACGTTTCGTTCCCTAATAAATTTAAATTCAGGTTCATCCGGTAACCGAAACATTACCTCCCTTCTAAAACAATCTAAACATACATGATATGAGGACAACCAAACCATACCCAATATCACATCAAAGTCATGCATACTGAAAGGAAGTAAGTCAACCAATAACTCCTTTTCACTTATTCGCACCATACACTCCCTGCACACCGTATCAATAAAAACCAATCCTCCCCGCTGGAGTAATAATAGCTAAACCAGAATCTAATGATGATAGTGGTTTATTAAGATGCAATAGATAAAGCAAAACATAAAGAACGTGTAGAACCAGGAGCTATCAACACATAAGCGTCTTTATCATTCATACGTAAGGATAATCGTTTAGCGATTTCTTATCAATGAAAGTCAATTTCAAAATCATATATTATGTCATACCTTCATATATGTATGTTGAACATTCGCACGTAATATATTATCGGTTGTGTCCTCTTATATTCACAATGAGTGAACATTCTTAATAAACCAAACATCATTCTTTATGTTTCTCACTTCATTCCCATAGTCCATCCTTATCATCGTGTAACATTTAAAATAATAAATATTCTATTACAAGACTAACTTCTTATAGTTCATCTCTCCAACTTCCATTCATTACTTCAAATGATAAACATCATATTACAATACCAACTTATTACATGTCATATTCCACTTAATACCAAATATATTTGTTCGACTTTGACTATTATCTGTATCACCTCTGAAGTTTTACAGTATGTTAAATATCGTTCTTGCGATCCTTAATATAAACATAGACTCACTACTTTCCACGTGTCGATAATGAACAATCATTCACCAAATGTATATTTTTAACCAATATACTATATTCACTTTCATGTATCTTGTGTAGTCATGCACTATGAACTCAATATAACTTCTTACTATATTCCTATTTTCAGTATCGTTTGATTGTTCTTTAACTAAACATGTAATGACCTTAACAAGTCATTTATCCAACACAATAACATTACAATCATAACCTTACCCAAATCATTTTAACATTATAGTCTTACATCATTATTACACTCATCTTACCCGTTTGGAAACATGGATGTTAAACGTAACATCACCACTTAAAACATTAACCATACTTACTAACTCCATAATACTTATCTAACTATTGCATATCGTATCTCTTTTAAATAATTTGTACAAATACCTTAATGTACCACATTATGGTATCTCACATAGCACATTCTCCTTACATATACTTCTTGGTGACTCTATGTAATGTCAATTATATTACTTATATAACACTCTTAGTGGTAACACATACGCAAAATGACAAATATAACTCAATATTCACTCAACCCAATTGTAAATATTTAAACATGATTAACATATTTCCCATACTCATCCACAACACATATTCTTAAAAGGACTCCTCAATATTTTTAAATTTCCAACTCTTTAACACCTCATCTCAACTTTACTATTCTTATAAGTGTTTCAAAACAACACAAGAGTGATATCCACTATATGTACTCACATTATTAAAGACGTACATCTCAACTCTAATTACTATTTATTCTACTTGTAATAATTCACTATGAATTCATATTCTGATCATTTGTGATATATCGACTAGTTATTAAATTCCATACTTATTTCACAAGTTAAATATAAACATATACAACTGCTAACCTTATCATTTAACCTTTACTATGTGGATCTTCATTTTTATTCACACTCCAATAATTTAAGTCTCATTATAATCATGTAACAATAATTCTTCTCACTTCTCATCCTTTAATGGAATATTTGTTCTCGTACATCACTCTCCCATACAGATAAGGAGAGAACCCATTCATAATGATACACGTAACATGACTTAAGTACGCGTATACCAACATAGGAAGCGATCACCTCCAATACTTCATAATTTCTACCAAGTTCACATATACCAGTATAAGAAGAGATTACTTCCAATACTTCACGATTTGTATACAACATTGTGTCTTTAAATTTTTTCCTTAATTGACACATTTGTTCATACAACATAAAAAAACAATGCAATGCTTTATACTAAAATACATGTATTCACTGTCATCCCCGAATAAATCTTAACATCTTATTTCCTTTCCTGCAAGATCCTTGCATTTCATATCATGTACAACAATATATGTGTATAACTGACATATGTTAGTCAACAACGCCTCATTTAAAACTTAATAATAAACCCTTAATATCCATGCTTCTCGAATCCAACATACTTAAATATAACCCTTGAAACTGAATACTTATGACTCAAAATAGTTTCTACGTCCACTGCCAATCTAAACCCTCACACCCTGTCCAGAACCTATTAACCATGCTCTGATACCAAGTTGTTGTGCCCTGACTTAATTAACTTAAAATCAACCTTTTATTTAGAGATAAATCCCCAATAGACAATATGGTACTTGAAATATTTTGAAAAATTGTGACAACCCTGCTTTTTATATCTAATTCGATTAGCTACGCCCAATTAAATTAAATCGGAGCGTCAATATGTTAGCATTAGAAACATAATTTAAATAAACGCAGTAAAGTAAACATGTACACTCTCATACGTGTAACCACATCACATCATAACAGCTATAACAAGTGAAACCAACTCATAACTATTAGCTGTAATAATCCATCAGTAATCTTAAATTGAAAATATAAAATGCCAGTACATGCGGTCCAACACAAAATGGGAAAGATTAATACAACAATTCTCTCAAATCCCAAGTATAAACAAAGTGATATTAATCTCTAATACCACCCTTAAGAAAAGGGAAACAAATGACATAAATTAAAATAGAATAACTCCACGGCTACAGGAATCCTAAGATTGATATGATCTCATCAAGCTCCATAGTCTATTGTCCAGTGGGACGAGGACTTGTCATATGCTATATATATAGGAGAGGAGCAAGAAGCAAGATAGATGAACGTCAAAGCAAGAAAACAAGTTATAAGATTATAATATGTATTTATAATGAAAGCACACTAGTCATTACTCGTCTCTAGTAATTAAGTTGTTCAATTACCCAATCAATGTTCCTATGTCGTGACTACCCAACCCAAACTCGAGTAACGCGTAGTCTCATATCGTATTATGATTAATCATTATTAATCTCATTTAAGTATTTAATGTATCAAAATATTTCCTTCAATTATAATATCAAATGCATCGATTCGGGATATTACTTTAAGACACAAACATAATATCTCACACAACAAGTCATATCGGGTCACTATCATTACCCGAGGGAACAAGTCGTAACACTAGGCCTACACACGAATATTGCCCAATATTACGTGGCAAGGGCAATCATACTAAGTCCTAAGTCATATGGCATTCCAAGGTCTTTCTATCCGACCCGCATTACAAGCATGTGTTCGGTATCTCCGGCACGGCACTCGAACGGAACCTAACCGGATCAATCATAAAAAATCGCATTCAACATGTGCCTACGTCGACCGGAGGACTAGTCTAGCATATACCCGACAATATACATGTAAAACAATTTCACGCTTATATATATATACAATCGTGTCAAGTCTCTTACTCGAGTAATACAACAGTCATTATTTACATTATAACATAATTTACATCATTAATTTACTAATTCAACATCAAATCATTTCAAAGTTATATATCCCTAATAACCATAAGTATGTGATCAAGTTAGGATATTAGGCACAACACCACAATTATCTTTCTAAAAATATGAACACCCTTGCGCTCTTATTTCAACAACATGTTGCCCACAATTTTAAAATGCAGATTCGAGGCTCTTCCGATCCGTTTTTGGAAAAACTTAAAACTCCAAAGTTGTTCGGAAGTGATTTTGTACAAGGATACGCAAGCACGTTACCATATTCGGACTAAAACACACCCGAAACTAACATATATATTCACCCCTGTTTTCGACAACTTTTTGCCCAGAATTGTAAAACGTCGATTTGAGGCTTTTTCGATCCGTTTTTTGGAAAAACTTAAAACTGCAAAGTTGTTCGTAACGTGTTTTTCTATAAGAATGCGCTAGCACACTACCATAGTCGACCTAAAACAGACCCGAAACTAACATATACAATTCGGACCTGTTCATAACAACTTTCTGCACAGAACAGTAAAACGCATATTCGAAGATTTTCTGATCCGTTTTAAAAAAAAACTAAAACTACAAAGTTGTCCAGAATATGATTTTCTACCGGGAAACGTGAACGAAACATCCATTTTGGGTACCAAAACAGCTCAAAACAGTTTTTAATATGACGATTTACTCAATTTCATAGATTTCTCAAATTCAAGAGGTTGTTCTACAACTCCATTCTGATAATGATGTTATTGCATTTGAATCTACATGGAGGATGATCCTAATACATTGCATTTCATTTTTAACATCAATTTCATATTAATTTATGGATCCAAATACATGTTCATGTGAAATTTCATTATAGATACATATTATACACATATAGGTTATTAACATGCCTTGGATTGTATGGAGAAATTGAATCCTCTTGAAATCCTCTTAAAATTCTCTTAAAATACTCTTAGCTTTCTTCTCTTCTTACTCTCTCTCTCTCTCTCTACCAAACCCTAGCCCCCTTTTGTGAAACGATAAAATGAAGACTTCTTCTCTTTTTTTCTATTTATACCTAGGGTTAGTTTATTTACAAAAGTTCCATTGCCCCAAATTTAACCATCTCGATCCTTTTACGTGTTAATCCACTTTTAATATTTAAGTCGCACATTCGTATCTCAATGAATTCATTTTAAACTTTTCATTTCCAAACATTTTGAATATATATACTGACATAGTTTTATTTCCAAACATTTCGAATATATATACTGGCATAGTTATTTTTTTGTTTTTTTTTTCAATTTCAATTCAATCAAAAATGCGGGGTATTACATTCTCCCCCTCTACGAACGGGATTTCGTCCTCGAAATCCATATTAAAACAAATCAATTCAAGTCAAGTAAGGTAGTTTCGTACATACCTTACATGAAGAGATATGGGTGACTAATTTGCAAGTCATCCTCTCTCTCCCAAGTGGCCTCTAACTCATCATGATTACGCCACATAACACGAACAAGAGGAATGACTTTTGACCTCAACTGCTGCTCATGGCAATCTAGGATCCTGGCCGGCCTCTCCTCATAGTTCCCATTGGGCTGCAGCTCAACCCCATCTAAATCTATGTGTGGGTGTGAGTCCTCAAGACGTAAGAACTTCCTCAACATGGATACATGAAAAATATCGTGTACTCGCTGGAGCTGGTCGGGTAGGGCTAAACGGTAGGCAACTGACCCCACCCTGTCCGACACTATAAACGGAACCACGTATCGCGGCGAAAGCTTTCCTTTGGCACCAAACAAAACAACGACTCTCATTGGTGAGACCCTCAACAACACTTGGTCCCCAACGGCGATCGACAAGGCCTTCGGTAAAAATATAGGGGATCAACAAGGCTTACCGTAAAAATACTTATATGGTTCTATGCCAATAGTTTGTCTAATAACTATTATTGTATGCGAACTCCACCAGTGGTAAATGTGTATCCCAACCACCTTTGAAATTCAACACACAAAATCGTAGCGTGTCCTTCAAAATTTGGTTTACCCGCTCCGTCTGACCATCAAACTGAGGGTGAAACGCAGTACTCAAACTCAACTGAACTCCCATCGCCTCCTAAAGATCGCCCCAAAAGTGCGAGATGAAGACACTGCCAAGGTAGGACACGATATCACACGGTACCCCATGCAACTTCACAATCTCGTTAATAAACACCGTGGCATACTATGTTGCCGTATAATGGGTCCTCACTAAAAGGAAATGAGCCACCTTTATTAATTTATCGACGATGATCCAAAAAGAATCATGATCGCGCTGCAATACTGGCAACCCAATAATAAAATCCATGGAGATACTTTCCCATTTCTAACTGTACAACAACTCTCACCACGAAGTCTAACATAACTGAACTACTAAGATGATCCAGAAATCAATACCCCCAAGTCCCGACTTGCTAAGTTTCATGTGTGGAGTGTCTCGCAAGCAAAATCCAAACAACGAACCCCTCCGATACACTATTATCAGCTTTTCGAGATAAGGAATTTGCCAACTCAAGACCCCTAATGATACAAGAATCATCTAACTCTAAAAAACACTTATCTCTGGACTCAACGGTTCATCACACAACAAATAATTCAACATTGCATATTCAATACAAATGTCACTGTTCATCAATCATGCCTCGATACTCAACTCACAATCGACTAACAATGTTTCCCCAGCTACACTATGAGTAGATATTCAAGACATCAGATACCACATCGAACAGATGGTACTGAAAGCTCAAAAGCCAACTCTACTCCGAGTTGTCAATAACACTTGCCTTGAACTTAAATTTATGGTGAGTCAACCGATATGGAAACCTTTATGATACATTAATGTTGTACATGTGCATAAGCATACAACTTCTATGCACTTACGAATATTGTTCCATCTTTCCAAGTCTGGAGTTAGGTAAATAATATCAACAACGTTCATACTCTCTCGAACAAGGCAACATCGACAAAGTTGCATTCTGGGCAGTTAATGATCCCTCACCCAAAGGTTTCGAACAAACCCAAGATGCAATATTCCCCCTTGCACACCCCCACTTATCATGGTTTGGTCGCTCTAAACCAAGGCGACAGACCCTCGCTTGATTAAACTTACCGCTCTTTTCTTAAAAACACGTGTAGGAATTCAACATCTCCGACAGGATTTTCCTTGGACTATGAGTATATTAGAATTTTCTCACCGAACATGAAATGAACTTGCTTTTTCAAACCACAAATAAGGCTTGTGCATTTGCCAAGAAATGAGGTAAGACCAAAAATTCCCACTTATCATACCAAATCAGAATATCGGATTTGGCACACTCACCATCCGGATACTCATCTTCTAGCACACCAATGCTACCTGATCTTTATGAAGAACGGTGTGTTATCCAACAGGTCAAAGGTCGTAAATAAAAGGTTGCGGGTACCTTCACGTACCATGACCCCAATTAACACTCATTACTCCACGCATAACTGAAGTAAAAATTAAATATCTTACGAACCCATTTGCGGGTGTTTGCCCAAGAGTACACACCCTCCTTACAAAACTTCTCAACAACGATCGAAACACTCTCTTGTTGTCCCCCTACAGTGGAGGTTATGACAACCATTTAATTGAATGGGTCCAACATTTGAAACCCCAAAATGTCTTAATCTTTTCCATTAATGACGACACTCACTTGGCAACACTATCATCAATCACGCAAAAACTGACTGAGCTACACGCGACTCTTCCATTATCAAAAGACCACCATGGTGTGACTATTCACTAGTATAGATGTCGCCACAATCGAACATCTTACACTTGGTTTTAGAACGCGTCTTTAATCACACACGATCTAAGTAAATAACATGTCACTAAATACTCACTCGTGCTCTAATTCATATTAATACATAACGAGGGCCACAACACAACCACATTACCATATCTGATGGATTCAAAATCAAGCACCACCATTATCACGGTGCAACAAATTAGTAACCCCAATCCCGGGTGATAACATAAAATCAAACTCATGGATATATCACCAACTCAAGCGATCACACTCGCATAAAATAAAATGTCTATTGAACACTCCCTCGTGATGTTATCACTCGGCAACTCGTCCATCGAGATTCTCTACTCACCGTAGGGTTCATAACTGGTAACTCCATCTTAATTCCATCCCTTAGCACACCCATATTCACGTCCCGGTCTCGATAACTTTTAACAAATATACCGATGTTACAAAACAAGATAACCATATCTTATCGAACACCCATTCTAATCTAGGGCTTTACGAATAACACTGAACTCCAATTATTACCAAATCTGGAAAGAATACTCCCTCGACAATTCTGGACTTCTCCAATGTCAATCATCGTATGACCTTGCAATACGTACTTCCTCATCCCCAGTGTCCATGGCCAAGAGATCGCAACATTACTAATACCTTCTCATGAGCTTGTTCGGGATAACTCGTCGAAACATTCCACTCTGAACATGTGAGTACCTAACCCACTAACATATCTTGTACATGACCGAGTACACACATAATCGGCCTTAAGTTCATTCTATTATGGATTTTATCCAATCAGAACACTATGACACCACTATGCCACCCCAATATGACATTTATCGCTTGTGTGGACAACGTGTAGGTTTACACGCCTACCAAACTTCCCTGATATCAACACAATATTTCAAGGATAATCACTTATCCATTACACATTCAGGATCATGAATCTCCCATTGAACATCATTAAACGGATGAATCTAGTTCGTTATTTTCACAAGTACGATAACACCCTTGAGTACACCAATATTGGACCCCTCAGGTCATCCTTTGACAGGGTGGGACATACACCGATTTGGAGAAGTCCTCTATCAAATTACAACCCTTCGTTAACCATTCACTAATTAATACATCTACGAATGCCTCAACAGTTGGTCCATCACGGGTGGAGCGCAATAATTTCTTCTCAGGAAAATGTCACAATAACAACTGGACCACATCAATTTGAGGTATGCCATATCTAAATCTCTACCCTTCCACATTGGAAGCAACTTCAGACAACTACACACGCAAGTGGTATCAACAACACAGTGGTAATACAGGGTGGGTTATAACTTATACCAACTTCTTTACAGCTATAAGAGCGACGATATTCAAAATTGATAATGCACATCAAATATACGGGTGTTTCCTCCCCCTAAAGCACCAAAAGTCAACTCAATTATTTAGTTTAACATCGGTTCTCTCGCCTACTGGTAGGCAATGAAACTATAATAGTTGCACGTGAATTGTAGTCTCTTAAAATTCTTGGACTCTTTGCCTTCCCAGAGTCCACGTCTCATCAAATCACCATCTTAAAAGATAGTAAGTGAACATGTATCCTAAAAAACATTATTCAAGTGGATTACTAGTCATATTTACAACAAGTAATCACACATGGACCTCACGCGTACTATCCCGTGGTCGATCGGAGATTCACCTCATACGTGGGCCATCTCACGAATGAAATCCAAACAAGGAACCCTCCCTATACACAAGGCTAGATCCGAATTGCCCGTCAAAATCGTAGCGTGAAGATCTTCCAAGTCATCGAATACAAGACCTAATCGTAAGGCTCTATGTATCAAGGAAATGATGTGCGAAAAATATAATGGACGCCCTCAGATCCCTAAAGGCTCTAAAACCGTGCTCTGATATCAACTGTGACAACCCTACTTTTATATCTAATTCGGTTAGCTACGCCCAATTAAATTAAAGCGGAACGTCAGTATATTGGCATTAGAAACAAAATTTAAATAAACGCAGTAAAGTAAACATGTACACTCTCATACATGTAACCACATCACATCATAACAGATATAACAAGTGAAACAAACTCATAACTATTAGCTGTAATAATCCATCAGTAATCTTAAATTGAAAATATAAAATACCAGTACATGCGGCCCAACACAAAACAGGAAAGATTAATACAACAATTCTCTCAAATCCCAAATATAAATAAAGTGATATTAATCTCTGATACCACCCTTAAGAAAAGGGAAACAAACGACATAAATTAAAATAGAATAACTCCACGGCTTCAGGAATCCTAAGATTGATATGATCTCATCAAGCTCCATAGTCTATTGTCCAGCGGGACGAGGACCTGTCATATATTGTATATATAGGAGAGGAGCAAGAATCAAGATAGATGAACATCAAAGCAAGAAAACAATCTATAAGATTATAAGATGTACTTATAATGAAAGAACACTAGTCATTATTCGTCTCCAGTAATTAAGCTGTTCAATTATCCAACCAATGCTCCTATGTCGTGACTACCCAACCCAAACTCGAGTAACGCGTAGTCTCATATCGTATTATGATTAATCATTATTAATCTCACTTCAGTATTTAATATATCAAAATATTTTCTTCAATTATAATATCAAATGCATCGATTCGGGATATTACTTTAAGACACAAGTATAATATCTCACACAACAAGTCATATCGGGTCACTATCGTTGATGATGCCTACATTCAGCACCACCAGATTAGTGATGATGAGCTCAAACAGTAGTAACCATGGCAGCCATAGAGATATGTATGTATAAGCATATAAAAGGAGGTGAGTATAAGAGGAATAAGATAATGATGTATAGTGGTTCAGCCAATTAGGCCTACATCCACTGTGAGTGTGTGATCCACTAAGTATGGGCACTAATGGCCTTGGATACAATGCACATAAGCTCACTTTCTCTCTCTACTGTGTATACAAACAGAGTGTCAGCTAGGGTTACAATTATCGATCCCCTTGTAGGGTTGTAGGTGACAAGTATATATAGGTCTTGGGGGGTGTAGTGTACCCCCCAAGCATGCATGGTGCATGTGAATGATGATCTAGCCAATCCCCTGTTGACACCTGTAGATGCCACCTGTGATTAATGATGACATAATATTCCCTCACGTGAGGGGGTGATATTGTTATAACGGTCTTCCATGTGCCATGTGAGCCTCACGCGCACTATTCTACGCATCTCCCAAACCACGCGCTATGATGATGTCACCCTCGGCCTATGATATGAGGTCGAGGGCAAAGTTCCTTCTGGTAGTGAGTCTGGCCTAATTTGGGACTCATACTATCGTACCCTAGGAGGTTCGTCCAGACTATAATGAGGGGTCGGCCCCTTGAAGGGTCGTCTGGTCCTGATGAGGGGTCGGCCCCTTGGAGGGTCATCTGAGCCATGATGATGGGTCAGCCCCTTGGAGGGTCGTCTGAGCCATGATGAGGGGTCGTCCCCTTGGAGGTCGTCTGAGCCATGATGAGGAGTCGACCCCTTGGAGGGTCGTCTGATATTAATTGAGAGATTATCTTGGCCTCGTCCAGGTGAAGGGTGCCCTTGGCCTGGCCGAGGGTATATACGGGTATATCAATCACCCCCAGCCCTTAGCCATCGATGTTGTTGAGATGGCTGAGGGATAGTGTTGCTTTTGAGATGAGTGTATGGTCAGTTTAATGAGTAAAACCTGTCAAGCTGATGTGACACTTAGGCAGATATCCACTGTCATTCCAATTTCCTAGGCGTGGCGACTACACACTGCTTCGGACTTTGTGCCCTAATGATGCCATCCTCGTGGGGCTGTGTTCTGCCTTGGTTAATGGTCCCACTCATTAGCAAAGTATTTAAATGATTTTTGAAATCATTTCCTTTCTTCTTCTTCTTCGCGCCTTAACTCTCTCTCTCTCTAGCTTCTCAACAGCTTCTATAGCCATTTCTACAACCTTTCTGTACTAAGCTTCATTCAGCCGTTGCTTTCGTATTCAGGTACTTTTCTTTGCCATAAATTCCATTTTTAATCTTTAATTTCATTTCATGCATTGGGGTTAACGACCCCTTGTGGTCTTTCTAGGGTTTCCTTCTATTTCTTTGTGCCTTCTCCGGCGAGTCGAGTTCTTCCCTTTCTTGAGTGTTCTTGAACAAAACCCTTTCCTTCTTTGGTTTTGATCCAAAAGTCCAACTTAGTCAACTGTGAGATTGTTTGTAGTTGGCTTTAGCCAAATTCTTCCAAGTGTAGGGTCTTCCCCTTAATGCTTAGGAGGCTTTACAATTTAGCTAAGGAATTCCCATCCCTGAGAGAGAAGTTCTTCGTAGAGATCAAATGAGTAGAGGAAGAGCAGGAGAGAAGACGAGGGGCCGACCTAATTGGGTACGACCCATTTTTCCCATTCCATTAGCCACAATAATACCCCCTGAATCCTGTGGGTCGTCTTGTCGTCCAGCCGAGAGTCATTCATACGAAGGAGATATGGATGAGAGAGCATCGTCACTAACAGGCACTGGGCCTTTTGGTAGGAGAGATACATCTGATCTAAGCCCAAGCCGACATGCCGAGGGGGTGGTCCCTTATGAGGTTATTCATGTGACAACTTTATCCCCCCATGCCTTCCAGATGGCCTTTCCTGGTGGACCTCTAACAGGTTATGAGGTCGAGGGAGAGGGGACTGAGGATGATGGTGATGATTCGAACGCTGACCCAGTTGACACCTCCCATACCTCAGCTTATGTTTCCACCGTTAGGGATCGCGACCTCTTGCTGTGGAGGAATACATTTGGTGTGCCCCCAACATAAGTATGAGGGCTCCCTCTGAGTCTGAGAAAGTCTTCGAGGGTGACGAGGGAGAGATCTCTATATATAAACAGATGTTAAAGGTCGGCATTAGGTTCCCTCTGCACCCTGCCATAGTCAATATATTGCTAGCCCTCGGCGTTGCCCCCTCTCAACTTCCTCCTAACTCCTGGAGGACTATCCTCGGTTATGTCTCCTTGTGAAAAAATACCTTCACTGACTGGCCTTCAGCCGATGTGTTCTTGGATTGTTATAATATCACTTCCTAGTCCAAATAGCCTGGGTACTATCATCTGGGGGCGAGGAAGTCTGATAAAAACTTCTCCATGTGGCACAAACCTCTAACCACGACTGGAAGAAGAGATTTTTCTTCATATCTAGGGAATGGAAATTTACTACCGGGGCTCAGCCTTTGGACAACGATCCGAGAGTTCCAAGGAGATGGTCTAACCCCTCTACGAAGGCTAGGTCAGACCCCAGACTTAGTCTGGATGAAAAGGACATAGTCGAGTATCTGAGAGAACGAGGGAAAGAGGGTGAATTGTAAAGTTTGAAGATTTGATGACCCCTCGATTCCTCAAAGAAGCTGGTCTGAGGGTTGGCCCCTTGATAGAGCTATATGAGTTATTATTATTTATTGCTCAATCTTTGATTTTTTCTAAGTGTTTCATCTTTGCCTCTGTATTTTTCTGATGTGCCGTCTTCTTTTCAAGTCGTCCTGTAGGTATCTCTGACCATCTTTAGGAAATGACTGCCCCAAGCTTACTGTCTGGTCTGGGCAAGAAGAAAGGCAAGGAGCCTCAGCAGGCTCCGAGGAAGTCAAACGCCGTGGGGTCGACACCTGTTGAACCATCTGTCGATAGCCATAAAATAAAGGGCCCCGAAGTTCCTACTGACCCTCGGCCGGATTCAAGGACGAGGGAGAGGGTGGAGGCGTCTGAGAGGACTGGATCCTCTTCCAGCATGGGGGCCTTTTGGTCCCAAAACTTAACATTCTTGAAGGTTGAGTCGTCTTCCCTGATAGCCAATCTGAGGGAGGCCAAGGCTTCTATGTTCTCTGTCACCTCGGCCACTGATTATGACTTTTTATCTAAGATGCCCCCGTCTAAGGTGTATGATTATGGTCTGCACACTCTGGCCCAGGTATTTATTTTTACTTCATTTACTTAGTTGAATTTTTCACTAACAGTTTCCTCGGCCCCTTAACAAGTGTCTTTTTTTGTGCAGTCTGTTTGTGCCTTCACGTCTGCTACCAAGTGGATGGCCGAGAACTAACAGAAATTCCAATAAGCCGAGAGGGCTATTAAGCATGAGGCTAACCTACGAATCGAGCTCGAGACTGCAAGGGCCGAGTTGGAGAGTGCGAGGAGAGAACATGCAAGGGTCCTGGACGAGCTGACGAAGCAGCATGATGCTGATTTGAAGATGAGGGATGACCTATTTAAGGCGAAGGAAGAATCCCTGATTGCCCAATTCAAGAATGAGCTAGCCGAGGCAGTGAAGAAGGCAGAGGTCGATGCAGTAGAGGCCTATAAACTCTCGGACTAGTTTCAAGGCTTCGGTCTTGAATACTTAGAGAGAGGAATCAGCACGGCCTGTCGGTGGGTCATCCTCAAGTTCGTTGATGCATTATCGTCTGTCCGCCCCTCTCTTGAGGCAGTTTAACTCGATGATCCTCTTATTGCCGAGGCCTTAGCTCATGTCGAATCTCAAGTGCACGTCGAAGGTACCGGCATGTCTGAGGCTCGACCTGTCTTGTTCATAGAGGAAACTCCCATTGATGTGTAATACCCCGTATTTTTATGGCTTTCAATTATGAGGGTAATTAAATGGAATTGCTTTTAATTCTGGGATTTATTAAATTAATTTGGGATGTATTAAATTAATTTGGGATTTATTAATTGGAAAATTTATTCGGATTTAAATGCTAGCGGGACGAGAGTTAGTATTTGGTTATTATTATGTTGTTGAGTATTACTGAGTGATTATGGTAATATGTGATCATTGGATTTATTAAAATTGTCGTGAGTCAAAAATACGGCAGTTTCGGTAATTTAGTTGGGACGCGCATGTCAGTCGTGTCAATACCCAATTTAATGGATTTAAAAGTATTTTATTTTTATGTCATCTGTATGAGCTTTTTGAGTGCGCCAACGTGTTCGAAAGGGTCGAGATAGTCAGAAAACACTAGCTGGGGGTTTAGTTTGGGTCCCGGGGCATTTTTAGGCCAAACCGGCAACCCGAAAGGGTATTTTGGTAATTTTAAAAATTAAGGAATTTAGACCCACGATTTTTACTGCTGATTTATTTATTTTTGGTTAGGCTATTAGGGCCATTATCAGCCAAAAATAAAGAGGGGAGTTACGTGAGTTAGACGAGAGGTTACAAAAAGCTCCCAAACCAAAACCACCACCCACCACCACCAATTTGGACGGAATTGTGACCAGATAGAAGAGAGAACCAGCCCTTGAACAACAACAACGGATCAGAATATCAAATTTACAGGCAAGTGGTTTATTTTGCAAATATTCAAAGCATATACTTTACATGTTTTTATAGAATCACTTAAATAATGAAACTTGAATGGATTTGAATGGTTTAAAATCATAATCTCGGTAGGACTTGCATGTAGGTTCATGTTGGAGATGATAACAACTAAGAATTTAAGATTTATGGGTAAAGAATTTCGAAATTTGATTGGATTATGGGATGTTCTTGAAGAAATAGGAAAACTAGGTTTTTATATGAAAATTGGGTAAATTGATCAAAGTAATTGATGTTATAGGTCGATTTGATGAATCTAAAATGTGGGGAATGATGTAACTATGTTAGTAGGATAATTAGTATACTTAATTATGAGTTTTGGATGTTGGGATGATGATTAAGAAGTGTAAAAAGATGCAAACCCGTAACTGTTAAGAATATCTGGGCTGATAATTGTTTGATCGATCGATCGACTCAAGAATGTCGATCGATCGAAGCATCGATCGATCGACCCCTTTTCTTCGATCGATCGACCCATGCTGATTTTTGGAAATTGTTTCTCTTTAAGGTTTAAGGATTATTCCAAAGCCAATGTTGATTATTAGGGTGAGTAATAAAATCTTGTGGGACTTAGATAAAGTCAGTAGGGCCTTAGCCATTATCGGAGGATGCTATAACTAATGGAATTGAACGTTATTGTTTACGAGGGTCTACCGAGTGAGGTAAGATTAGAAATCGTTCGGATTGAAACTATAATGGGAATTAATGATGATGTAAAGTTAAGGGCGGTAATGGAGGGACCTTAAGTACTGAGAGAATTCTTAGAAACTAATGAGAGATCGAGTAACCTTTTTAGATAGGTTAAGTACCCAAATTGATACAGTGGGAGAGTTATCAAACAGAATATATATATTATGTGTAATGTTTGGGGTAAACATGCTACGTACGAGATTAACTAGATGAAATGTGTGAACATCTATATTGATATATGATTACTTAGGTTGTGTGAATGCCTAGTGTATGGATTTATTATGTGTATGACATACCTACCATACTTGCTATCACGGGAGGTTAGTTTTATTCTGGAAAAGGACCCTCTTATCCTCGTGTGCCTTCGGGGGGATTTAAACTGGTACCTTAAGGACATAGTATTATGAATGACTTATTTGTGAGTTGATAAGTCAGCTGACCATGGGAGCGCAGGTATGTGCGTGGCCCATGGGTATGTGAACTATGTTCACCTCCAATATGTGTGATTTGTATTTAAACGGTTCCTGAGAGATTCGGAACACGTGATCCTTACGTACGTGATGTACATGAATTTGATAGCAGAGTATGCGTGCACCGCAACTTAGCCTAAGGGTGCCATTTATGTATTTATGTATTAAGAGTGATATACTCATGTACTTGTGACTGGTTCATTGTTGCTTAGTTTATGTGAATAACTAAGATATTTGAATGGGTTAAGAATGAGAATTTAATTAACACTTGAGATAAGTAATTTAATGAATGTGAACATGGGTTATAAATATGGCTTATTTGGGTGTTACGAGTAGATACTCTATGTTAGAATGCGAAGGCATGAGTGGTACAAACTAGTTAGATAGTGGCATATCTAGGATGGGTTAAAGGCATACGTTAGGCGTGCACGGTAATTGAGAGGTAAGAAACTCATGTGAGAGTACGCAACTAACGTGTTTATAATATGTGATGTTTAATTGTAATTTAAATCACTTGCTAAACTTTTAAACTTTTTTCACATCGGGCTCTGACTCGTTTTCCTCCAAATTTACTTTTGTTTTGTAAAAACATTTTAGGTGCCCAGTCACAGGGACGCCAAGCAAAGGAGATCCATTCTGATGACGTGCCGTATCTGCTGTGGAAGTTACAGGATCTTGGTAGTAGACGCCCTCATTTTATCCTTGATTCCTTTAGAGTCATTTGTATCAGTTAGGGCATGTCACCCATTCTTATTTAGAGGTTGTAGTTGCAGACTTTCATTATTTCAGTTTTTAGTTTATTATTTATTTAGGCTGTATTAGGACATTATTTACTCTGGCATCTTTATTACTAGAGTGTTTACTCCAGACTTAATTGATTTCATCTCGTTGAGCATTTATATGAGATTGGTTATGCGATTGTTGGTTTATCAAACAGATTCTTGTTTAATTGTTGGGTTAATTAATAAAATTTGACATCTCTCTTTTTGAATATTAGGTGGCTAGTAATTAATTAAATGTTTTTCGACAGTGATACTAAAACTGAACCAACTTGATATTCTGTATTAATTTAATAAAGGAGTAGCTACCCAGTATTTAATTAGACGGGGTGTCACAGGTGGTATCAGAGCCAGGTTTTAGTGTCCTTTAGGATCTGTGCGGTGAATCTTATTTTCATTCGGGTGTGTTCGTATGCCGAACAATGCAGTACGTCAGGCGAAGACTGTTGGGACGACAGTAGGAGGCAAAGATCAGTGAGGTTATTTGATTTATTAAATAAGGATGACCGTAGTTAAAGTCACCCATATTATGGCACGAAAATCCTGGACGGTACAGACGGCCAAGGCACAACTTATGACTTCCAGGCACAACTAAAGTAGAAGTGGGGTCCAATGAGACTCACCCAACAAGATTGGAATGGGAGATAAAGAGTTAGGTGAAACATTGAAGGGAACCAGCAGTGGAAATACTCGAAATGCAGAGATGGCGTGTGTTATCCAAACGAACGTAATATATCCAAAGATTTGGACCTATGTCAGGGTATGGTCAATCGGGAGTGAAAATTTGGGGTAAAATTTTTCTTGCCTCGTAAGAGCGAAGTGTCAATGGTGAGAGGCAATCGCCACACTTAGAAGTGGAATGTGACGTCGAGAGAAGGTGTACACGTATGGTTTAACCATAAGCTCCATCATCAAATATGCAGGGTGAAAGGCGAATTTTATTCTGAACTCACAAAAGAGGGTCGGATAGAGATCACTTCGTGAGGAGAAATTTAGTTATGTAGCGATCCTTACACCGGGTGAAGTAGGTGAAAAGGTGAAGAGGATATTAAAGGGATAATTT
The DNA here is from genome assembly GCA_949130495.1 of Sambucus nigra. Taxonomy (NCBI): domain Eukaryota; kingdom Viridiplantae; phylum Streptophyta; class Magnoliopsida; order Dipsacales; family Adoxaceae; genus Sambucus; species Sambucus nigra. The sequence goes on from OX422211.1 coordinate 704,745,609, forward strand.
ACATACAAGAAAAATTGTTGGCTCTTCTGGGGAATTCTGCTTGGATGGTAAATGCAGATGGTAATAATGTCACGTAGTGTTAATTTGGAGTTAAACGTTTCCTTGGGTGGGGAGATGCAAGAATCGAGGATCTTTATAGAGTAAGACTGGGAAAATGGTATTGGATAAGCACCACAAGGGGTAAACTCAACGGGGAACCCGTTAAAATGCTTTGGATAGCTGAATTATTATCAGGCGATGGTGATTTCAGTAAGAGGTGTGGAAACTAGCAGCGTGTTCCTTAGGTCCAAAAGGCTAGGGGAACAATGGAGGTAGTCATCAGAATCGAGACTACCAACGTTCGAGAGAGGGAACACCTTAACATGGTCAGTGTGACCGAAGATAAGTGGAGTATGTGTAGAGGTATTTTATGGGGAGTGAAACCCGTACATTATATATGTTTCCCAATGCAAGTGTAGAAATAAAGGTATTGTGCCTGGCAAGGGCAACAATTATTGAAATATTCGGTTTGGTACGGACAGGTGTGTTAAGTCCAGGAATCACTTGAGCAGCATGACGATTGTCAGGATAGAAGTAGGAGTTATATCCTCACATGATGTTGCATGTTGTTTATGGCATGAACGAGTTGCTACAATTGTTATTATTGTTATATTTTTGCTTGAGAAAGTCGAGTTTAATGAGTATTGGCAATTTTATTTATTTATGTGAATATTTTTCCCTGATAGTGTGGGGTTATATTTATTTACATCCGCGGGGATGAACGAGTATATTGATAGTGGTATATGCTTTATTGAAATTACTCGTTTTAGTTTTGTGTTATACGAGTATGATATTATCCTAATTATGGTTTTATAATATGCTTATACCGATAGTGTGCTGGTATTACAAGTTTATCGGAGTTACTACCTTGGGGTAGAATGTTTTGATTCTGGCGAGGCCCCATCTGTGAGAGGGTCGGGCTCGCAATTGTACTTTTGTATATATGCATATATTTATATATATTGTTGTGATTGCAAAAGTTATAATAGTCTCGGATATTTAATCCCAGCATGTGTAGGGATTTAATTTGATATGATTCGTAAGCAATTGGTTTACTAGTCAGCGAAAAGGCTTAGCTAGTTATTATATTAACGCTCAGGATGTCGTAATAAGAAGAGTGCATTGTTGTATCACCCTTTAGAGATTTGGGAGTTTATACTCATAGTTGTGTATATGGGGACGGGATTTTGAGAGCCCCGATTATATTTGCATGACGTATATGAAGTGTGATTACCATCAATGTCAAGAGAAAGTGTCTTTCGAGATGAGTTCCTTGTTTAAGTGTCATTGAGAAAGGAGATGTATCTTTGTTGTTAAGAGATGAGAATATAAGGGTACATGTTATGGGCTGAGGGTAAACGAATCCCGATGACCGACAATGTTAGATAGTAGTGTATCGGGGGGGTTCCTTGTTTGGATTTCGCTTTGCGAGACATCCCACGCATGAAACTTAGCGTAAAGTTGGTAGTAGGGAGATGTTTGACCATTCATCCATGAATTGGATACCTCGATAGTTATGGAAGTAAGTAGTTATAACGGGAAGTTAACAAGGTAAATTACGATGTAAGGACAATACAGCCAGTTGTTAGTCAATTGCGATGTAAGAACTGATAATGTTGGTTTGTTACGACGGGTTGAAGGATGCATTGAGGTTAAGGAGGATTTAGGATTTCAAATTCAGAGGTGATTGAGAACGTCCAAGTGGTATAGCCGCATTCAAAATGCAACGACAATAAAGAGTTTGGAATAGGTATGAAGCGTTTATAATGTTTAAAATCGTATGGTTGGGTTATAAGGAGTGTAGACATCTTGGTTTATTAATGTAGTAATCACCGGAAGAAGGGATATAGATGGGTGGAATTTTTACTTATGGGATTAAGCGTCATAAGAGAAGGTGTTAATGAGTATACTCATGTGTAATCAGTGTAGCACGTTCGAATTTGGTGAAAAGGCAGTGAAAAGCCATTTAATAAGGGGGTATATCTTGAGAAGGCAAATGGTTAACTATTATGGACAAGTTTGAGTAGAGTTTCGACCAATCAAATGTTGAGGGTGACTCTAGAGCAAGTGGAATGAGGATGTCAATAAGGTATAAAGGGTCCAGATGTACACAACGTGGTGAAAAGTGCAAGGGTCGAAACTTTTGGTATACGCCGAGAGAAGAAGAAGATCATTAAGTATCACTTAATGGGAAGAAATATTTACGTGAAAGTCGACATTGAAAGGGGTGTAGTAAGTAGTAGAACGGTTGGGTGTTAGATGATCAACCAGTTGATTTTGTATCCAACCGACGATTACAGGGATGGAAGAGTCAAGTTAGTAAATTCCTTGAGGGGTAACGAGTTCCTTCGAATAGGTGGGACATGTTGTCCAGAAGGAGAAATTGTTATATACTTGGGTGATTTACACTATTAGCTAGTGAACACACCGGTACGTGGTTCGACGTAGTATTATTTAGAACTAAGAGAAGATCCCCGAAATCCACCATCAACATGGGGTAGCAAGAAGTAGTGGAAATAGTTTTCGTTTGGAGAAGGTTGTATCACCTATAGCCCGAGGTGTAGGCGCAAGGTGATTGACGACTGGTGGATTGTATAAAAGTAATTTTGGATTCATTACGATATTTTCATTTCCAAATCGGGTATAACTAGTAAGTGAGGTATATTGTGGTAATGGGGAGAAGATATTACCTAATGGTAGAGTTGGGGGAAAAGCACCCGTATCAATTTATAGTGGACTAGGTGCTTACAAATGTTTTTTGTAACACCAACCGGCTGATGTGGTTTTCCCTTGTGTAAAGGTCACAACGCCGGGAACAGAGATTCAAAGAATGGGCAAGAGTAGTCACACGTGTTATTGATTTCTTTCAGGATGGGATTTTGGTGTGTAGCTAAACGCGGGAGTTAATGCGTAGTGAGGTGCGGACTCACAATAATATTGAAATAATGCGGCTAATGATGTATAGGCTATTTTTATTCGAATGTTGTTTAATAAAAGCACAACATGAGGTGCATTTATTGAAGTGTATTATGATAAAGTATCAAGTCAGTTAAAAAAGTTTGTTGTGAAGCGAAGGCTTTAGTAATTGGGCCTTTCTTTATATTTAGTTTTGAATACTGGAGGATACCTAATTTTCTAGGTATGCCTTACTTTTTCGAATTTCGCGACGAAATTTCGTTATTAGGGGGGAAGTATGTAATACCCCGTATTTTTATGGCTTTTAATTATGAGGGTAATTAAATGGAATTGCTTTTAATTCTGGGATTTATTAAATTAATTTGGGATGTATTAAATTAATTTGGGATTTATTAATTGGAAAATTTATTCGGATTTAAATGCTAGCGGGACGAGAGTTAGTATTTGGTTATTATTATGTTGTTGAGTAATACTGAGTGATTATGGTAATATGTGATCATTGGATTAATTAAAATTGTCATGAGTCGAAAATACTGCAGTTTCGTTAATTTAGTTGGGACGCGCGTGTGAGTTGTGTCAATACCCAATTTAATGAATTTAAAATTATTTTATTTTTACGTCATCCGTATGAGCTTTTTGAGTGTGTCAACGTGTCCGGAAGGGTCGCGATAGTCAGAAAACACTAGCTGGGGGTTTAGTTTGGGTCCCGGAGCATTTTTAGGCCAAACCGGCACCCCGAAAGGGTATTTTGGTATTTTTAAAAATTAAGGAATTTAGACCCACGATTTTTAGTGTTGATTTATTTATTTTTGGTTAGGCTATTAGGGACATTGTCAACCAAAAACAAAGAGGGGAGTTACGTGAGTTAGAGGTGAGGTTACAAAAAGTCCCCAAACCAAAACCACCACACCACCACCAATTTGGACGGAATTATGACCGGAAAGAAGAGAGGACCAGCCCTTGAACAAAAACAACGGATCAGAATATCATAATTTCAGGCAAGTGGTTTATCTTGCAAAGATTCAAAGCATATACTTTACATGTTTTTATAGAATTGAAGATTTCTCTTAAATAATGAAAATTGAATGGATTTGAATGGTTTAAAATCATAATCTCAGTAGGACTTGCATGTAGGTTTATGTTGGAGATGATAACAACTACGAATTTAAGATTTATGGGTAAAGAATTTAAAATTCTGATTGGATTATGGGATGTTATTGAAGAAATAGGAAAACTAGGTTTTTATATGAAAATTGGGTAAATTGATCAAAGTAATTGATGTTATAGGTCAATTTGATGAATCTAAAACGTAGGGAATGATGTAACTATGTTAGTAGGATAATTAGTATACTTAATTATGAGTTTTGGATGTTGGGATGATGATTAAGAAGTGTAAAAAGATGCAAACCCGTAACTGTTAAGAATTTCTGGGCTTATAACTGTTTGATCGATCGATCGACTCAAGAATGTCGATCGATCGAAGAATCGATCGATCGACCCCTTTTCTTCGATCGATCGACCCATGCTGATTTTTGGAAATTGTTTCTCTTTAAGGTTTAAGGATTATTCCAAAGCCAATGTTGATTATTAGGGTGAGTAATAAAATCTTGTGGGACTTAGATAAAGTCAGTAGGGCCTTAGCCATTATCGGAGGATGCTATAACTTATGGAATTAAACGTTATTGTTTACGAGGGTCTACCGAGTGAGGTAAGATTAGAAATCGTTCTGATTGTAACTATAATGGGAATTAATGATGATGTAAAGTTAAGGGCAGTAATGGAGGGACCTTAAGTACTGAGAGAATCCTTAGAAACTAATGAGAGATCGAGTAACCTTTTTAAATAGGTTAAGTACCCAAATTGATACGATTAGAAAGTTATCAAACGGGATATATATATTATGTGTAATGTTCAGGGTAAACATGCTACGTACGAGATTAACTAGATGAAATGTGTGAACATCTATATTGATATATGATTACTTAGGTTGTGTGAATGCCTAGCGTATGGGTTCATTATGTGTATGACATACCTACCATACTCGCTATCACGGGAGGTTAGTTTTATTCTGGAAAAGGACCCTCTTATCCTTGTGTGCCTTCGGGGGGATTTAGACTCGTACCTTAAGGACATAGTACTGTGAATGACTTATTTGTGAGTTGATAAGTTAGCTGACCATGGGAGCGGAGGTATGTGCGTGGCCCATGGGTATGTGAACTATGTTCGCCTCCAATATGTGTGATTTGTATTTAAATGGTTCCTGAGATATTCGGAACATGTGATCCTTACGTACGTGATGTACATGGATTTGATAGTAGAGTATGCGTGCACCGCAACTTAGCCTAGGGGTGCCATATATGTATTTATGTATTGAGAGCGATATACTCATGTACTTGTGACTGGTTCATTGTTGCTTAGTTGATGTGAATAACTAAGATATTTGAATGGGTTAAGAATGAGAATTTAATTAACACTTGAGATAAGTAATTTAATAAATGTGAACATGGGTTATAAATATGGCTTATTTGGGTGTTACAAGTAGATACTCTATGTTAGAATGCGAAGGCATGAGTGGTACAAACTAGTTAGATAGTGGCATATCTAGGATGGGTTAAAGGCATACGTTAGGCGTGCATAGAAGTTGAGAACTAAGAAACTTCTGTGAGAGTACGCAACTAACGTGTTTATAATATGTGATGTTTAATTGTATTTTAAATCACTTGCTAAACTTTTAAACTGTTTTCACATCGGGCTCTGACCCGTTTTCCTCCAAATCTACTTTTGTTTTTCAAAAACATTTTAGGTGCCCAGCCATAGGGACGCCAAGCATAGGAGTTCCATTCTGATGACGTGTTGTAGCTGCTGTGGAACTTACATGATCTTGGTAGTAGACGCTCTCATTTTATTCTTGATTCGTTCAGAGTCATTTGTATCAGTTAGGGCATGTCGCCCATTCTTATTTAGAGGTTGTAGTTGCAGACTTTCATTATTTCAGTTTTTCGTTTATTATTTATTCAGGTTTTATTGGGACATTATTTACTCTGGCATCTTTATTACTGTAGTGTTTACTCCAGACTTAATTGATTTTATCTCGTTGAGCATTTTTATGAGATTGGTTATGCGATTGTTGGTTTATTAAATATATTCTTGTTTAATTATTGCCTTAATTAATAAAATTTGACATCTCTCTTTTTAAATATTAGGTGGCTAGTAATTAATTAAGTGTTTTTTGACAGTGATGCTAAGACTGAACCAACTTGATATTCTGTATTAATTTAATAAAGGAGTAGCTACCCGGTATTTAATTAGACGGGGTGTCACATGATGTTGAGGCCTTGCCCTCTGATGTCGCTCAATAGGGTGGTTGTTTGTAGCCAATACCCTCTGCATGTAAACCATTTTTTGTACTTTACTTTTGTTGGACAAACATATATAACATTTTGTAATATAATGCCTCTTTCTGTCTTCTATGCTTGTCTCTTGTATGATTTATCTTGTGATGTTTTTAAATTAACAATCTCACTAACCCCTCCCTCTTCTTTCTTGAGGGTGAATGAGGGGTCGTCCCCACCATCATGGTCTGGACGAACCTCATCATAGCCGAGGGTGATTTTTCCCCAACTTAATGGTTTTAAATTTGAAGTCCCCCCTCGTCTTTCTTGAGGGTAAATGAGGGGTCGTTCCCACCATTTTCCCTCATCATAGCCGAGGGTGGTTTCTCACCAACTTAATGGTTTTAAATTTGAAGTCCCCCCTCGTCTTTCTTGAGGGTAAATGAGGGGTCGTACCCACCATTTGCCCTCATCATAGCCGAGAGTTGTCTCTCACCAACTTAATGGTTTTAAATTTGAAGTTCTCCCTCGTCTTTCTTGAAGGTAAATGAGGGGTCGTCCCCACCATTTGCCCTCATCATAGTCGAGGGTAGTTTTTTACCAACTTAATGGTTTTAAATTTGAAGTCCCCCTCGTCTTTCTTGAGGGTAAATGAGGGGTCATCCCCACCATTTGCCCTCATCATAGCCGAGGGTGGTTTCTCACCAACTTAATGGTTTTAAATTTTAAGCCCCCCCCTCTTCTTTCTTGAGGGTAAATGAGGGGTCGTCCCCACCATTTTCCCTCATCATAGCCGAGGGTGGTCTCTCACCAACTTAATGGTTTTAAATATTAAGTCCCCCTCGTATTTCTTGAGGGTAAATGAGGGGTCGTCCCCACCATTTTCCCTCATCATAGCCAAGGGTGGTTTCCCACCAACTTAATGGTTTTAAATTTGAAGTCCCCCCTCGTCTTTCTTGAGGGTAAATAAGGGGTCGTCCCCACCATTTGCCCTCATCATAGCCGAGGGTGGTTTCTCACCAACTTAATGGTTTTAAATTTTAAGTCCCCCCTCATCTTTCTTGAGGGTAAATGAGGGTTCGTCCCCACCATTTTCCCTCATCATAGCCGAGGGTGGTTTCCCACCAACTTAATGGTTTTAAATTTAAAGTCCCCCCTCATCTTTCTTGAGGGTAATTGAGGGATCGTCCCCACCATTTGCCCTCATCATAGCCGAGGCTGGTTTTTCACCAACTTAATGGTTTTAAATTTTAAGTCCCTCTCGTCTTTCTTGAGGGTGAATGAGGGGTCGTCCCCACCATTGACCCTCATCATAGTCGAGGGTGGTCTTAACGAGTATCACCCCAATCACACTAGAACTAATCAAACACAAAATGAGGGACCAATGTGACATTCTCATTAACATTCCAAATGTCCTGTTAGAGCAATGCATTCATTACAACTGTGGTCCGATAGGACTTTCCAAAATTATTGATAGTATTTATTCAAATGATCTGCATTCCAGGGGTTTGAAAAGGGTTCCCCTTCTAGGCTTTCTAATCTATAGGTCCCAGGGACAACTTCATCGATGACCCTATATGGGCCATGGCAATTTGGGTGGAGCTTGTTGGGCTTTTGCCAAGTCTTTTTGAGGACAAAGTCTCCCACAACAATTGGCCTTTGCTTCACCCTCTGGTTGTAAAACCTTGCAGTACTCTATTGGTAAGCGGCTTGCCTTATCTCGGCGTCTTCCCTCCTTTCCTCAATCAGGTCTAAGTCAAGTCTCCTTTCTTCCATATTTCTCTGGGGGTCATACATTTGGATTCTGTGAGTAGGAAACCCAATCTCGGTAGGGATGATAGCTTCTGAGCCATAAGCCAACATGAACGGGGTTTCTCTGATAGAGGTCTTTGTCGTCGTCCTGTAGGCCCACAGTACAACATATAACTCCTCAACCCATCTTCCTTTTACCTCCTCAAGTCTCTTCTTGATCCCGTCTAAGATTGTCCTGTTTGTAACTTTCGTTTGCCCATTAGCCTGAGGTCGACCTGGGGTAGAGAAAAATTATTTGATACTTACCCTTTCACAGTACTTATCTAGAGATGTATTTTTGAATTGAGTCCTGTTATCTGAGATGAGAGTGTTGGGGAGATCATATTTGCATATAATATTTTTACAGATGAATTGGAAGGTCTTCTGCTCAGAAATTGTGACCATCGGCTCTGTCTCCACCCATTTTGAAAAATAATCAATTACCACGATGAAGAACCGATAGTTATTGATGGCCCTAGGTAAGGGGCCTACCAGGTCGATCCCCCAAACTGCAAATGGCCATCGGGATGTAATGGAGGTAAGAGGCAGATGGGGTTGGTGAGGGATGGTGGAAAATCTTTGAGATTTATCACAGTTTTTTACATATGCCGTGGCATCTTTCCCCAAGGTCGGCCACCAATACCCCTGGGTGACCACCTTCTTCGCTAAAGACCTACCTCCAATGTGGCTTAAACATGACCCCTCGTGCACGTCTTGCAAAATGTGTGGGATTTCAGACAGGTGCACACACCTAAGTAAGGGGAGAAAAAAACCCTTTTTGTACAAGGTGTCTCCGATGATAGTGAATTTTGCAGCTCTGTATCTCAACTTCTTCCTTTCTTACCTTGCTTCTGGCATCTCCGCCTCTTTAATGTATCTGATCAGAGGGTCCATCCATGAAGCTTCCTTAGAAACATTTAAGCAAGTGCCAAGTGTTCCCTTATCATCTTCAATAGTTGGTCAAAGCAAAAGTTCACTGGGACTCTCCTCCTGATATTTGTCCTAGTTACCGAGGCCAACTTAGCAAGTGCATCAGCTCAACTATTATCAAGCCTAGGTATCCTCTTCAATTTTACTTCTCTGAAGGTCTTTAATAATGACCTCATTTTTCCAAGGTACTTGGACATCCGCTCATCCTTGGCCTCGTAGGATCCTAGTATCTGATTCACTACTACCCTTGAATCACTATGGACCACAATCTGACCGACACTAAGGGAGTTGGCTAAGGAGAGTCCCGCTATCAAGGCCTCATATTTAGACTCGTTATTAGAGGCTTTAAAGTTGAATCTCAGGGCGTACTTAATGTCTGTGCCATCAGGTGCTGATACTATCAGTCCAGCTCCACTTCTGCTGTCGTAGGAGGACCCATCGACGAAGAGGCTCCACACAGTCTATTCTTCTGAGAAATTTCCCTCGGTGAGGGACCCCTGTCTAAAGAGATATTTTCCCTCTTCGTTTTCAGCCACTTTTCCTCTAGCGGTGCTTGTCTCAGCCTTATCCGCGGGTGTGTCGGTGAGTCTGCCTTGTAAGGTATCTGTCTTCCTGAGGCTCTCATCTTCAGCTTCATCATCTTCCTAAGTAAATTCAGCCACAAAATCTGCCAATGCTTGCCCCTTAATGGCCTTCCTAGGTTGATACACAATATCGAACTCCCCCAGCTCTATAGTCCAGGCCATTAACCTACCTGATTTTTCTAGATTGTGTAGGACCTACCTAAGGTGAAAGTCAGTGAGGATGACCATTATATGGGACTGGAAGTATGGCTTCATCTTTCTTGATGCATGGATCAAGGCATAGGCTAACTTCTCCATCCTTGGGTATCTTTGCTCTGCCCTCTGGAGTGCCTTACTGTTGAAATACACTGGCTTCTGTACTCCATCCTCTTCTCTCACAATGCTGCGCTGATGGTTGATTCTGAGATGGCTAAGTACACATGTAGCTGTTCGCCCTATACTGGTCGTGACAACAGTAAGGGAGACCCTAGGTATGACTTTAACTCCTTGAAAGCCTCATCACACTCTTCACTCCATTTGAAAGCCTTTCTGAGAATTTTGAAGAATGATAAACACTTGTCTGTGGCTTTGGACACGAACCTATTCAAAGCAGCCACTCGCCCCGTGAGCCTCTGAACGTCTTTAATGGTCTTGGGGGTCTTCATCTCTAGGAGGGACTTTATTTTCTCAGGATTGGCCTCAATGCCTATTTAATTCATGATGAACCCCAAGAATTTCCCTGCTCCAACCCCGAAGACACACTTGGTCGGGTTGAGCTTCATCCGATACTTGTCCATCGTATTAAAGGTCCTTTCAAGGTCAGCTACATGATCCTCTGCCTTCAAACTCTTAGTTAGCATGTCATCTATATAGACCTCTATAGACTTCCCAATTTGGTCTTAAAACATTTTATTTATAAGGCGCTGATACTTTGCCCCTGCGTTCTTTAGGCCAAAGGGTATGACCCTATAACAGTATGTCCCCTTATCGGTAATAAAACCAGTTTTCTCTGAGTCCCCAGGGCTCATAAAGATCTGGTTGTAACCTGAGTAGGCATCTATGAAACTCATTAGTTTATGGCATGTGGTAGCGTCTACCATCTGATCAATACGGGGGAGAGGGAAGTTGTCTTTGGGACAATGCTTGTTGAGGTCGGTGAAGTCTATACACATTCTCCACTTCTCATTGGCTTTTGTGATAGTAACTGCGTTGGACAGCCATTCGGGGTAGATGACCTCTTTGATAAACTCGACATCTTCTAGCTTCTTAACCTCGTCCCTTATGACCTCATATTTTTCTCGAGAGTAAATTCTCCTATTCCGCTTTACTGGATTTGCTCCCTCTACCACGTTGAGTTTGTGGCACATGATTTTGGGGTTGATCCCCGGCATATTTGCATGACTCCATGCAAAGACGCTCTATCTTCTCCTCAACAACTTAATGAGGCCTTCCTTGATGTTTGGCTTCAGAGTCTTGCCGAATTGGACGGTTTTTTCAGGCTCATCCTTATTGAGGATGATGGATTCTACTTCTTCCGCGGCTTCTACATTCTTCAGCTTTGTCTTGTCCCTGGGATCGAGGGTATCAATATTGTAAGTGGTGTTGCCTTCTTATATGCCTCTCTTTCTTCGGTGGAGTTATAATAATATTCCCGTGCTGTCATCTGGTCACCCTGAACTTCCCCTACCTCATAAGGGGTTGGAAATTTAATCATCTGATGAACCGTAAATGGCACAGCTTCAAACCCCTTGAGGGTTACTCGCCCCAGTATAATGTTATAGGCCGAGAAGACATATTCATCCATCATAAAGAAGCTGACCTTCTTGGTGAGCCATCTCGGCCACTCGTCCCCCATCCTCACATCCGCCTCGTACACTCCAAGGGGATGAACCTTTTCCCCACTGAACCCAATCAATGGATGATGGTATGGGATGAGTCTAGCATGGCTGAGACCTAAGGCTTTGAAGCATGGCCAAAATATCACATATGCATAGCTACCCCCATCTACCAAGATCCTAAGCACCTCGCATCCGTGCACCCTGATAGTGATGACGAGAGGGTCATCATATGGGGCTAAGAGGCCTTTGAAGTTCATTATTGAAAACCCCACTATCAGAGTATCCATATCGACCCTATTTCTCTTTTCTAACTTTGCCTCCAGAGAGGTTGAGTGTACAGTTTTTATCACTGCCTTGGCTTCAGCTACATGGGCCTTCCTGTCTGTGACCTTTGACCCTCCTCCTCCTTGTCCCCCAGAGATCATCCCCACATCGAGAGAGATCATATTAAGTCTCTTGATAGGGTCGTGGTCATCTCTTGGAGGGAGGTCAGGGTCGTCCTCATCGTCAGAAGGGTCGTCCCCTCTTTTTGGAGGACCTTCTCTACATGCATCACCTCTCTTCTTTCTGGGTTCGTCCCCTCGGCCCCTCTTGAAGGCACTCTTATCAACGTACTTCCTTAACTTCCCTTCTTTTAACATTTTTTCAATCTCATCTTTCAGAGCAAAGAATTTGTCTGTCACATGGCCATAATCTTAGTGAAATTCACACCACAGGTTTTTGTTAGGGGGCTGCCCTCAACTTCTCAGGCTACTTCAGGGATCGCTCACTCTTTATCTCATTGAAAATATGTTCACAACTGACCGTTAGAGGGGTGTAATCAGCGAACTTGTCGCCCGTAGACCTCTTCTTCCCCTATTTGCTCTTCTTATGGTACTTACCCCCACTAGTGCCTCCTTTTTCATCTTCGTATTTTGCGGCCATCGCCTCTTCAGCGTTCATCACCTTTTCTGCTGTCGACAGTAATTCAGCCATCGTCCTCGGAGGGTCTTTAGTAAGCTTCCATAGCAGCTTCCCCTTCTGGAGTCCTCCAATGAGGGCGATCATGGCTATGCTCTCCTCATAGTCTTCCACCTCTAACTTTTCTTTGTTGAATCTAGCTATGTAGTCTCTTAGACTCTCGTTCTTCCCCTGCTTAACATAGAGCAGGTGTGTGGTCTTCTTCTGTGGACTCACCCCAAAGCAAAAGTTATGGATGAACCGGTTTGCCAACTGCTTAAAGCTTTCAATGGAGTTTTTTGTAAGAGACATATACCAGACATATGCAGCCCCGGTCAGAGTGACAGAAAAGGCACGACACCTCATCTCATCTAAGATAGAGTATATGTCTGCCGCCGATTGATACATCTCAATATGATAGACAGGGTTGGTACTCCCGTCATACCTTGGGGTGACCACAGGTGGTTTGAACTTGGATGGCGTTGGGAAGTTGACTATCTTCGCCACAAAGGGTGAGCCTATGGAGTATCCTCTCTGAAGAGGGTCCCGGCTCTTCAGAATATCAACGATCTTATCCTCCAGGCGCTGGATTGAGTCATTCCAGGGCCTTGTAGGGTCGAATTGGCCGATGTTATCCCCTGCCGCCTCTTTGAGGTGGATGGAGGGTTCTGCTACGGCAGGCCTGTGTCGGCTGTTTACTTCCCCCTGACCGTTGTCCCTTCCTTAGGGTCAGCCCCCATGTGGTCGGCCATCTGTTGCCTCCCTTTTGGACCTCGCAGCACTCCTTGATATGGATAATTTTTCCCGCAGGTCATTTACTAAGCCCAGCCTCTCAAAGGCCGACCCCCTGCTCAAGCGATCAAAAGCAGAGCCTCTCGGGCGATCGTCAGGATTTTGCCTCCCACACTTCCCTCTGCTCTCCTGGAGAGGTCGTACAGTATTGTTGGAGACCTCATACGGCTCCCAGCATTCTATGGGGGCCTCCTCTCCCTCCTAATCATCATACCTGTCCTCAGGGTAAGGGTTTCCTTGCCTCCCCAGGCGTAGACGTCGGGGGTCAGCAACATCCCTCCGACGCAGTGGGGGTGGCAAGTCTTTGCGTGATGCCTGGGGTGGTCCCCTGGCCTCATGCTTCCCTGGAGCCGCTGCCGGAGTAATCATCTCAGGTGAGACCCCTGGTGGTCTTAGCATGTTCTGGCTTAGAGCAGTGAACTGCTCCTGCATAATCCGCTGGCTTGCTTTCAGAGACTTCAAGGCGGCCACCACATCATCCATCTCAGACTAAGGTGGTAACTGACTGAAACTAGATCCTACTCCACTATCCGGTGGAGGAAGTGGTGGTGGTGGCATCTCCGGTGCCATGTGTTTGAGCTATGAAGAGCTGAACTGAAGAAAAGACTCGTGAGCTTGAGAACCTTAATGGGTCTCTTTCAATGGTGAAACATCTCCTCACAGGGGGAGAACTGGTTCACCACCTGAGTTCCCAGTGAGGTCAAGTTATACAAAGGAAGAGATGTCTTTCGTTCCCACAGACGGTGCCAAACTGATGATGCTTAGATTCAATACCACCAGATAAGTGATGATGAGCTCAAACAATAGTAACCATGTCAGCTATAGAGATATGTATGTATAAACATATAAAAGGAGGTGAGTATAAGAGGAATAAGACAATGATGTATAGTGGTCCAGCCAATTAGGCCTACATCCACTGTGAGTGTGTGATCCACTAAGTATGGGCACTAATGGCCTTAGATACAATGCACATAAGCTCACTTTCGCTCTCTACTGTGTGTATAAGTAGAGTTTCAGCTAGGGTTACGATTATTGATTCCCTTGTAGGGTTGTAGGTGATAAGTATATATAGGTCTTAGGGGTGTAGTGTACCCCCCAAGTATGCATGGTGTATGTGAATGATGATCTAGCCAATCCCCTGTTGACACCTGTAGATGCCACCTATGATTAATGATGACATAATATTCCCTCATGTGAGGGGTGATATTGTTGTAATGATCTTCCACGTGCCATGTGAGCCTCACGCGCACTGTTCCACGCGTCTCCCAAACCACGCGCTGTGATGATGTCACCCTCGGCCTATGATATGAGGCCGAGGGCAAAGTTCCTTCTGGTAGTGAGTCTGGCTTAATTTGGGCCTCGTACTGTTGTACCCTCGGAGGGTCGTCCAGACCATGATGAGGGGTTGGCCCCTTGAAGAGTTGTCTGGTCCTGATGAGGGGTTAGCCCCTTGGAGGATCGTCTGAGCCATGAAGATGGGTCAGCCCTTTGAAGGGTCGTCTGAGCCATGATGAGGGGTCGGCCCCTTGGAGGGTCGTCTAAGCCATGATGAGGGGTCAGACCGTTGGAGGGTCGTTTGATCCATGATGAGGGGTCATCCCCTTGGAGGTCGTCTGAGTCATGATGAGGGGTCGACCCCTTGGAGGGTCGTCTGATATTAATTGAGAGATTATATAGGCCTCGTCCAGGTAGAGGATGCCCTCGGCCTGGCCGAGGGTATATATGGGTATATCAATCGTTACCCGGGGAAACAAGTCATAACACTAGGCCTACACACGAATATTCCCCAATATTACGTGGCAAGGGCAATCATACTAAATCCTAAATCACATGGCGTTCCAAGGTCTTTCTATCCGACCCGCATTACAACCATGTGTTCGGTATCTCCGACACGGCACTCGAGCGGAACCTAACCGGATCAATCATAAAAAATAGCATTCAACATGTGCCTACGTCGACCGTAGGACTAGTCTAGTGTATACTCGACAATATACATGTAAAATAATTTCACGCTTATGTATATATACAATCGTGTCAAGTCTCTTACTCGAGTTATACAACAGTCATTATTTACATCATTAATTTACTTATTCAAAATCAAATCATTTCAAAGTTATATATCCCTAATAACCATAAGTATGTGATCAAGTTAGGATGTTACGCACACACCACAATTATCTTTCTAAAAACATGAACACCCTTAGCGTTCTTATTTTAACAACATGCTGCCCAGAATTTTAAAATGTAGATTAGAGGCTCTTCCGATCCGTTTTCGGAAAAACTTAAAACTGCGAAGTTGTTTGGAACGTGATTTCATACAAGGATATGCGGGCACGCTACCATATCCGGACTAAAACAGACCCGAAACTAACATATAATATTCTCCCCTATTTTCGACAACTTTCTGCCCATAATTGTAAAACGTCGATTTGAGGCTTTTTTGATCCGTTTTGGGAAAAACTTAAAACTACAAAGTTGTTCATAACGTGTTTTTCTATAAGATCTCGCGAGAACGCTACCATAGACAGCCTAAAACAGACCCGAAACTAACGTATACAGTTCAGACCTATTCACGATAACTTTTTGCGCAGAACTGTAAAATGCATATTCAAGGATTTTTTGATCCATTTTTAAAAAAACTTAAAACTACAAAGTTCTCCAAAATATGATTTTCTATCGATAATTGCGAACGAAACATCCATTTTCAGAACCAAAATAGCTCAAAACAGTTTTTAATATGACGATTTACTCAATTTCATAGATTTTTTAAATTCAAGAGGTTGTTCTACAACTCAATCCTTATAATGAAGTTATTGCATTTTAATCTACATGGAGAATGATCCTAATACATTGCATATCATTTTTAACATCAATTTCATATTAATTTAGGGATTCAAATACATGTTCATGTGAAATTTCATTATAAATACATATTATACACATATAGGTTATTAACTTGCCTTGAATTGTATGGAGAAATTGAATCCTCTTGAAATCCTTTGAAATTATCTTGAAATCCTCTTAGCTTTCTTCTCTTCTTACCCTCTCTCCCTCTCTACCAAACCCTAGCCCCCTTTTGTGAAATGATAAAATGAAGACTTCTTCTCTTCTTTTCTATTTATACCCGGGGTTAGTTTATTTACAAAAGTGTCATTGCCCCAAATTTAACCCTCTCGATCCTTTTACGTGTTAATTCACTTTTAATATTCAAGTCACACATTCGTATCTCAATGAATTCATTTTAAACTTTTCATTTCCAAACATTTTGAATATATATACTGACATAGTTTCATTTCCAAACATTTCGAATATATATACTGGCATAGTTTTTTTTGTTTTTTTTTTCAATTTCAATTCAATAAAAAATGCGGGGTATTACAAAAATAGCACCAGATTTTTTTTTCAAAGGCATGTTTGGATGAAAACATAGCTACCTTTATGCACAACTTGAAAGTACCAAACAAATTTACTTACATAAGTTCCTTTGTTTAACATTTAGCCAAAAATTTGTTGATATAAAAATCACGTTATTTATCCTCCACTCTCCCATTTAATGTCCTAACTTGGCAGTGAAATCCAAACGATAGGCATACCAAATCATAACATTATAGGAGTTTAAGCAACACAAGCTTAGTGAATGACTGTATTCCACACATACATCACATATATATAACCAATTTGAATAACAATTTTTATTTTCTAATGTCATAACCCAACAGGAATAGTGTAACTCTCGCAAGCCTGGACCCGCCAGTCCAATTAACTCCCAGTTAATGGGGATACCACATCCCATAATTAGGCCCGAGTACAACAAACCTTTAAGTTGGATTAACGAGACCGCCACATCCCGTAGGAACCACCACAGTCCTTATCATTAGATAAAGGACCCTCCACAGTCCATAACATTATATAACATCACATAACATTCTTAATCATATGCATATGTTTCATAAATACAACATCACTCCCATAAGTGTCTTAACACGTGACTTTAACTACACATTTCCATATGAATATATAAGCATCTATATTTCATAGGACAGGTCACTCAACTTGAATTTGGTACTAAGATTAATACCAAAACTATTTCCTTGGTATGGCAGTGTTAGCCGCTTCCCCACCTAACAATTCAACATCATTAGTATTTGAATACACCAAATCACATTAAACTCAGTAACACATCACATCAGTTGGTCAATCTGACATAACTGAAAATTAATTGAATATTATACTTCACATTTCTATAACACCTTATTCATTAAGGTTCTAATACAATTTGCGGAATTAAATTAAGAATTCTCTAGACGAACTTATGCCTGTTTTATTAAAACCTTTTTCCAAATCATTTATGGAGGAAAACAACAACAAAACTTCAACGTAAACACAACCACCAAGCCAAACGAGAAGGTATTTTATTCTCCCCTTCAATTATATCATACTCATATATGTTATCTAACATTTTCAATTAGAATTTCTTGATTTCAACAACTATTCAATGATTTATGCCACTTTTAACACATCTAGGTCTGAGTAGACCATCAAAGCATAACTTAACATTTTTCAAGAATATATAACCTCCACCTTGGTTATAAATCATGGAAACATGTATTAAACATATTGAATAATATAAAATTAGAGTTGCATAATTTTTAGAGTTCATTTGCTAAGTCAAGCAAAACGTCGAACACCTGGTGTGAGCACTTACACTTTCGGGGTAAATTTTATACCTGAACTTCAAACTATCACCCGAGATTCATTTCTTGGTACTTTAACATAATTTTTGGATATATCATACATATATGAGTCTATTTTAATCTTCAAGTGGAATCATTTGATTCCAATAAGTATTCCATTATTTAAGCCCCTTTTTAGCACAAATAGGTCAGAACAGAACATTAAAGCATAACTTGACATGATTAAGCATACCTACTCTCCACCTCGGGCATCATTCATGGAAAACATATACTAAACATGTTTTAGCATATATACACATCATATACATGAATTTACTACATCAAAAAGCTTCACGAGAAGGGAATTCAAATCTAGGACTTTAAAGTTAGCATTTATGATCCTAGCACAAGTCCTCACGTATGCTCTTAAGTCATCCTTATTTTAACTCAATTTGGGAAAATGGGTATCATTAAAATCTCTAACCAAATTAGAAAAAATACATACCAAGTGTAGAAATCATCCATGTGACCAACTTTAATAAAGAAGTAATTACCTTTTGAGAATTCCTCGATTTATGGTAACGTTTCGAAGGATTTCTTCCTTAACTTTATTTTTCTCTCTCCATAAGCACATTTTTTCCTCAAGCTTGTAATCGAAAATGAAAAGGATGACCAAGTCTGCCTTATAAGCATAAAAACGTGGCTATGTGACCACTTTAATGTGGTATTGTGAGATTGGTTGAGCAGGGGGTCCAATAGGATAATACCATTAATGACCGATTTGTCATGTCTTGTAAAATTATCATAACTCACTATTAAGGGCCCCAATTTACTCTCACTTTATGTCTACGCGTAGATAACATATATATCTACAACTTTCATATTTTGAGTTTTCCAAAAATCATAAAATTAGTACGCCTAATGTGGGCTCGAGCATAAGAGTAATAATTTACTCAAATTTCCATAACTTTCACATTTGGCGACCAAACATCGCCAATTTCGGACCAACACATTGGTTATATTTTATAATCATAATGATGTATGAAAAACATATTTTCATGATGCATTTACCCACATAACTAATCATATGATCTAAACAAGTCATCCCCGATCATAATCTCGATTAACATCTAATGCAACCAATACATATATCACATGAGCATGCATCCCCCAAATATGATAATTAACATGTTTAACACCCCTAACAAATTTATAACTTATAACTTATACTTAATCATATAATTAACATTTCTAATCACATTTTTAGGCCTTACTTCTGGAGCCATACGGTAAGGTGCGCGGGCTATCGGCCGAGTGCTCGGCATCTAGCCTATAACGAAGTCTATCTCTCTACTAGGAGGTAATCCCGAAATATTCCGAAATACGTCAGCAAACTCCCTAACAACTGGAATCAAATCAAGTGGTATCACCACCTCCATAGAGGTCTCCTCCTTTATATAGTACAAGTGAGTGGACGATCCTCCCTCAAGACGAGGCATCGCCACCAGAAACATCTCATGTCCGGGTATGTAAAAAATAATACTCCTACTGAAATAATCAATCATGGCTCGATACGCAACCAACCAATCCATACCAATGATCGCATCAAACTCGATCATATCTAATACTAACATATCGACATGTAAAGTAAACCTCCCAATATCTACGCCTACACCTGTACATATAAGAGAAATCACAGAACCCCTACTCAACGGTGAATCTACACAAGTAACAGTGCTCTCCGCGGTATTTAATAACCCCATAGCGCGTGCAAATCTCGTGGCAATAAAATAGTGTGTGGCTCCTATGTCAAATAAAATATTCCCCATAGTCCCTTGAATAGAAAACATACCCTCAATCGCGGGTGGGTCCTGCGGGACTGTGGCCTGTGAGAGTTGATAAACTCGACCGTACTGAAGGTATCCCTACTGGACTGAGACTACTGGGATAGGTGGCAATGCTAGCATCTACGGTGGTACTGGGAGGGCTGAGGGAAACATCGATCTTGGGGCTCATGTCGAGCACCCTGCTACTGCTGCTGTGGGGACCTGCCCCTTTCAGGACACTCCTGGTGTTTGTGGCCATTCTTGCCACATATGAAACATTTCCCTATGAATTTCCCCCCTCTCTGACCCTGCTTCCCACAGCCCTGATGGCAGTTACCACCCCTACCCTGGCCCTGTTAAAACTGCTGTCGGCCCTACTGACCCTGATGGACGTGCTGGCCATATCAAAAACCTCCCTGGCCATGCTTGAAACCTTCTGATCTAAATCTCTTAAAATCCCCCTGTTAGGAACTCTGATCACCCTGCCTATGCTGACCCTGAGTTGATTGTGCCCCGCTGGCATCATTTTCCCTATCCTGCCCTGCTGGCTGGACTCTCCTGCTCGCTTACCCTCTGACAAATAAAAGCGGTGGTCCTGGCAGTGAATTAATGATGCGTTAACCACATGTGAATAGGTGGCCAACGAGAGATTACCCTGCAGGTGCTGACGAATCCTCCACGTCAACCCATCCATGAACTTATGGATCTTCTTCTCTTCAGTAGGGATCTCATCGGGAACGATGTTCAGAAGATTGGTGAACTCGGCCTCATACTCTGTCACTGTCCTCCCTTCTTGCTTAAGGTTCATCAATTTTTTACTCATCTCGGTGTGAACTGCTGAGGGGAAATATTCGCAGTCGAACTGCACCCAGAACTCCTGAATAGAAAGAAACATCTCTCTCCTCTGCGGTGGTAATGGACTCCCACCATTGAAATGTTGATCCTACCAGCTTAAATGTAGCCAGTATCTGCCTCTTCACGTCTGTACACTCGTACATCCTCAAGTGCCTTTGGATGTTCTTCTTCCACTGGCTTGACACAACAACATCAGAGCTCCCTGCGAACTCCGGAGGGTGCACCTTTTAAAAGGCATCACGGACACGTTCCCAAGCAGACGGGAATGCATGAGCCTGGACTGGGGCTACCACCGCTGCCTGAGGTGGTGCCTCCTACACAACTGCTAATGCGACATTTACCGCCTGGGCTACAATGGCGGTAACTTTCGCAGCGTTCATAGAACCCTGAACTGGTGCAGGCTGAGGCTCGGGCTGGGCACCCCTGGGAACTCGCTGTGCACGTCGAGGAGGCATCTGAAATGAGAGAGAGATGTTTATAAGTCCGCAGTTAATATCTCAAAATAACTAAAGAACGTAAGATACACAAAAGAGAACAACAATCCTCAAATATAGGGCTCTATATCAAAGGCTGCTACTCGGAAACATAACAAGCCGTACAGATCCTAAGGAGGCTAGAACCTGATGCTCTGATACCACCTGTGCCACCCCGACTAATTAAATACCGGGTAGCTACTCCTTTATTTAAATTAACACAAAATGTCAAGTTGGTTCAGTTCATAGCATCACTGTCGAAAACATTATTAAATAATTACTAGTCACCTAATATTTAAAAAAAATGAGTTGCCAAATTTTATTAAATTAAATTAGCATGCAACCAATTAAATTATAAGCTAACTATACCACATCCACATCACAATCACAATAGAATAATAATGGAATGATAAAATAAGTCTGGAGTAACACTCCCCTGGATAATCCAAATATTGAATAAAAACCCAGTACAAAGTCTGAATAACTAAATAAATCTAAAACTGAAATGAAACTGGGAGTCTGAGAATGCTATCTCTAAATGGAAAGGGGGCGACATGCCCTAACTCATAAATGACCCTGAATAGAATCAAATGCAGAATGTGGATGCGTCTACTAGATCCTGTAACTTCCACAACAGTTACAACACGTCAATGGAATGGAACTCCTATGCTTGGCATCCCTGTGGCTGGGCACCTAAAAGGTTTTACAAGAAAAATAGATTTGAAAGTAAACGGGTCAGAGCCCGAGGTGAAAACAGTTTAAAAATATAGCAAGTGTTTAATTGCATTAAACAGTAAATATTATATACATGTTAGTTACGTGCTCCCACATGAGTCCCTCACCCCTCAACTAATGTGCACGCCTAACGTATATCCCTAACCCATCCTAGTTATGCCGTTAACTAATCTGTACCACTTCATGTCCTCATATATAATATACGGGTCTATTCACATCGTTCTAACATAATCTTCGTGTAACTCACCTTTTCATTGATAAGATTAATTTATAATAATTACGATAGGAAATTCTCATTTTAAATTCCATTCAAAATGTCACAATTATTTATATTCACACTTTAACAAAGAGTCCGTTATAATCACAAGTATATTATTCTCAGATCAAATATACAAATAAGGCACCCCTACGCTAAGCTACGGTGCACACATACTCTGCTATCAAATCCCGGTACATCACGTACATAAGGACTACGTGTTCCGAATCTCCGGGGAATCGTTTTAATAAGCAAAATCACACATATTGGAGGTGAACATAGTTCACATACCCATGAGTCATGCACATACCTACGCTCCCATGGTCAACTGACTTATTAACTCACAAACTGAAAACGTCGTATGCGACTGTGTGATACCGATTAAAAAATAACTCGCAAGTTTCCAAGTAACCCTTATTTAATTAGAGTATACTTTTAAATCAAATAAATTCAACCCCTAAACATCCATCTACGGTGCGTGTGTCAACCCATAAACAAATAAAGTATGCGAAACAAGTTTAAGGAAAAATCCCCGCAGGGCAAAACCTTTTATTTCACTATAATAAGTAAATCGCAACTTACACGGATTATAATGAAATACAGTGACACACGAATACCCGCAGGCTTCGGTCGGTGTCGTCAGCAATGAATCCACACGCAGCGAACCCACATGAACCTCAGTCCAATCAACAAAGGAAGAACCGTAGCACTCCT
Organism: Sambucus nigra; assembly: GCA_949130495.1. NCBI lineage: Eukaryota > Viridiplantae > Streptophyta > Magnoliopsida > Dipsacales > Adoxaceae > Sambucus > Sambucus nigra. The sequence goes on from OX422211.1 coordinate 704,768,281, forward strand.
CAATGACACGCAGCCATAAAACTTTGTAGAGACTCCCTCAGCAATGACACGCAGCCCTCGGTTGCAAAGATCTCTCCACAAAGGTTTGAACAAACTAAAAAGTTGTGTTCTAAAGTCTTACAAAACAAAGGATTGGCAAAAAGATTCACAAAGGATTGGCAATTGTGTGAATCAAAACATGAGTCTTGGGACTCAAAAATATGAAGACTAGAGGTATTTGGACTCTCAAAAATGTCTTCTAAAGTCTTACAAAACAACTCCCCCGAAGTTGGTATTTATAGGAAAACAGATGAAGAGATCCACGTTCTTAAAACTCTAAAATTCTATCCAGCGTAAAAAAAAAATAGCATTCTTTAAGGAATTTTCTCCATCTTCAAAAGGTCATAACTCCTTCATCGTAGCTCGGATTGAGGTGCCGTTTTTTCTAGTATCTTAGTTGCGGCGAGCTCTTCAACTTTCCAATTGACCAGACCTTCGAACTATGGATGTGAAATTATGAAAATGCCCTTGAACACTCCTATCGTGCATTTTTTTTACTGTTTTGACTTCCCTTGCGTACCACTTGCATTAAGTCCCTAAAATCGTGGACCGTGAAGTCGTTGAGGCAGATGTGGGACATATTAATGGAGATGTTGAATGCTTGATTCTCAGAATTCGGATTGAGGCCGTCGAGTGACATCTTGAGGTGACGTGCCAAATGTAGCGGCGTACGACATACACAAATGAAACATGTTGGACATGAGAAAAATGTCCTTACAAATCTCCCCCTATGTCTATGCCGGTACATATATAAAAAATCCGAATTATCAAATACGAAATTGCCTATACAAATCTACCCTCCCATGAACCCAAAACTGGAAAAGGTACAAATGAATAATCTTCATCGTTTGTTCTTCAAATCTTCAGGAATCTCAAATCTTTTCTCATCAGGGTGTGCAATTCAGAGATCATCAATGTAGTACCTACATACATGAGATAAAGAAAAAAATACCGAGTGACGTATCGAGTTTGAAATGAGATAAACATAGATACCAATATATGATAAGCATAAGTCAAATCTCAAAACTCCCCCAAAATTCAAACTCCCCCATAAAATGATAATTCTTTCTCCCCCTTTTTATGATGTCCCCAAATAGACAAATAAGAAGAATGAATCAAACAAGCAAAATCGGGGTGTCACGGTATATAAAAAATACACAAATTATTTTTGATTTTTTTCAATTTTTTATACAAAAAATAGATACCATTTTGAGAAAAAATGTAAAACATGATACAAAAATCACACCATGGATTTAGACTCAATCAACCAAGTCATGGAAATGGAATGAATGGGTGTGAACACATTCGATAGGTAAATCAACTCAATCAATCATATGTGCACGATGCATATGTGTACTCCTAACGAATGATCATCAAAAGTATCCTTAGGTGTAATTTTTTTTTATTGAATTTAGATGACATCGTCTTATGCAAATCAACAAATCAAAGTCAAAGTGATTTCCACACCAATAACGTCCAAAACTATGTAGCACATTTTCAAGCATTTCAATGACGTGCAAACCCGTTTTAAATTCTCCAACCAAACTCCCTCATATATATATTCTTTTAGAGGTAATCTAAATTCTCAAACTTTGGAGAATTGGTGCAAAAACCTAAATGGCCCATAATTGGCATGAATTTCTTTTTATTGCCTTTCAATTTTTTCGGGCTCTTTTAACCTCTTTGGACCCCGGATAATAAAATTCCTCCATTTTTAGGTCCTTTGGAACGGTGGCTTTTGCGCAAAGAAGAGATAATTACCTTTCGCAGCCCCTCCCCGTTCTTAAACAAAGCACACAATCTCACGAAACGGTTTTTATATGCACAGTTTCCTTATCAAAAATTTATCGCGCTTGGTTCGTTTTAAGGACAGGATTAAAGTGAAAACACCCAACCAACATGTGATAAGACAAGCACAATAATCAAAAAAATTCGTGCATGTGCGCAATAAAGGAAATTATGAGTCAAACATGTAGGAAGTAACACTTAAATGCATCTTAATGACTCCAAACATTATAAAACACATTGATGAATTGACATATTGTCTCAAAACACTATCAAATAGTCACATGAAAATAATGGAATGAAGTTGTGACTCGGTCATCCAAAGTGTTCATCCATAAACGGTGCAAACAAAATACAAAAATCTTTTTGGATTTTCTCAAAATTTTATCAAAATAAAATATTTTTGTATTTTTCAAAATATTTCCAAAAATAAAAAAATCTATACAAAAAGTACATGTCACAACGCTAGCAAACATATATCAAAAAGCATAACTAGCGTATGACACACATGGAAACATAATCATCTATATGATATGGCAAGAGAAGAATCATGTGCAAGCAAATGAGAATCAACTTGTCTAAAATCTAGTGTATCCAAAAGTAATTTCCTAATCCAAATAAATGTGAAACAACGTGTGGGGGATTTAGGAACCAAGGTAACACTAGACTTCGACATCCTAGGACTTCTTCCAAGATCAAAACAAAATCTCCTAAGGTGACCTTTCCTACCACAATGTGAACATGTGTAAACGGAAGGAATGTTACCTAAAGTGTGATCTTTTCTAATGTCCTTGGGATTGATTGACCCTCTAAAACAAATAATGGTTTTGACTTTAGCACTAGAAGCATGAGAACAAGATGAGCCATTACCATCACAATCAAACCTACTTGAATCGTTTAAATCATTTTTCATCTTCAAAATATTTGATTCAAGCAACAAATTAGACTCTTTCCAAGACAGGGATTGCTTTTTCAAATTTTCAACAATTTCTAAAAGGGTACCCATCTCCCCCTCAATTAAAGCAAACTTTTCCCTAAGAGTCTCTTCACGTGCCACAAACTCATTGATTAAAATATTTCTTTCATCTTTGGCACAAACACAAACCATCGAATTTTTAAGGTCCTCTAAATCTTTTTCTAAAACAAGGACCCTATCATCACTCTCCTTTTTGGACAATTTTAAAGCATTAAATTCATGGTCCAAAGAAACAAATTTTTCACGATAAAAATCTCTTTGATTTTGAACCGTTTGCAAAAGATTCATCGCGGATTTCAAACGAGAATTTTCTTTTTCCAAAACTTTAATTCTTTTGCAAAGTTTCAAATTCAGACTTTTTAAATTTTCAGAATGGTCGTGAACTTTTTCAAAAATAGGCTCCTCATTAAACGGGCGTACCATTGAAAAATACGATTTTTCACAAAACTGATTTAAAAAAAAATCAATATCGCACAATTTTTGCGAAAAATAGGAATACGCGATAAATTTGCGCAACCTGTCTGATACCAATTTCAAAACGTTGTATGCGACTGTGTGATACCGATTAAAAAATAACTCGCAAGATTCCAAGTAACCCTTATTTAATTAGAGTATACTTTTAAATCAAATAAATTCAACCCCTAAACATCCATCTACGATGCGTGTGTCAACCCATAAACAAATAAAGTATGCGAAACAAGTTTAAGGAAAAATCCCCGCAGGGTAAAACCTTTTATTTCACTATAATAAGTAAATCGCAATTTACACGGATTATAATGAAATACAGTGACACACAAATACCCGCAGGCGTCGGTCGGTGTCGTCAGCAATGAATCCACACGCAGCGAACCCACATGAACCTCAGTCCAATCAACAAAGGAAGAACCGCAGCACTCCTCAATGACACGCAGCCATAAAACTTTGTAGAGACTCCCTCAGCAATGACACGCAACCCTCGGTTGCAAAGATCTCTCCACAAAGGTTTGAACAAACTAAAAAGTTGTGTTCTTGGGTTACCAAAAAGATTCACAAAGGATTGGCAATTGCGTGAATCAAAACATGAGTCTTGGGACTCAAAAATATGAAGACTAGAGGTATTTGGACTCTCAAAAACGTCTTCTAAAGTCTTGCAAAATAACTCCCCCGAAGTTGGTATTTATAGGAAAACAGATGAAGAGATCCACGTTCTTAAAACTCTAAAATTCTATCCAGCGTACAAAAAAAACAGCATTCTTTAAGGAATTTTCTCCATCTTCAAAAGGTCATAACTCCTTCACCATAGCTTGGATTGAGGTGCTGTTTTTTCCAGTATCTTCGTTGTGGCGAGATCTTCAACTTTCCAGTTAACCAAACCTCCGAACTATGGATGTGAAATTATGAAAATGCCCTTGAACACTCCTATCGTGCCTTTTTTACTGTTTTGACTTCCCTTGCGTACCACTTGCATTAAGTCCCTAAAATCGTGGATCGTGAAGTCGTTGAGGCAGATGTGGGACATATTAATGGAGATGTTGAATGCTTAATTCCTGAAATTCGTATTGAGGCCGTCGAGTGACATCTTGAGGTGACGTGCCAAATGTAGCGGCGTACGACATACACAAATAAAACATGTTGGACATGAGAAAAATGTCCTTACACAAACAAGTCATTCACAACCCTATGTCCTTAAGGTACCAATCTAAATTCCACACGTAGGCACACAAAGATTAGATGGCCCTGTTCTGAAATCCGGCCTCCCGTGATAGCAAGTATGGTAGGTATGTCATACACATAATAATCCATATACTGAGCATTCACACAAATTAGATAGCTTGTTATATTATTAAAGGTATGTTTTTCGCCCTATACCATTAGTCCAATTCGTACACTATTATAATTCCGGATGATATATAATATATTTCGCTGATACGTCTCACGTCGTATAGTTTCGAGTACTTAAAACCTAGCCGAAGAGGTTACTAAGTCTCCTATTTTTCTCACATATTAATTCAGTACTCTTAAGTCCTTATTTATGTCCCAAATCCTAACTTATCACTCCTAAGAATTTAAATCATGTTCTCGCATCATAAAATAGGAAATAACTCGTCGGACACTCGTAAATTCAACGCTACATTCCAACCTAATTATAATGTGTTTCGGGCTTCAAATATATCCCTACTGGTCTCCCTCAAGTCCTAATGTATTCACATAATCCTCAACTACAACGTTCGTTGGCCGACAACACTTAAATTTAAAAAGGGGAAAAAGGTCATAATTTCTGGGGAGATCGATCGATCGAGCGAGCCTGGTCGATCGATCGATCGATCAAGCAGGTGCAGGCTACGGGTTTCTTCGTTTTTTAGTCCCAGCTTTGTCCCAAATCTTCATTACATGACGTTAAATGCTAAAGTAAACATATTGGGTCATTATACTACCAAATTGCATGATTTTTAACGTTCTAAAACTTTTAAATCATCATCAAATGGACCTTTCTTGGATCAAATCATCATATTATCATGAAAAAACCCTATTTTTCTATTTTCTTCGAGAACCATCATACTTCTCTTCCTAAATCATTTTTTAATTCATCAAAGGTTATGATTTTGTTAATGAAATACTTCCAGAATTAAACTACATGCAAATCCTGTCCAAAATTTAGGTTTCTTCTCTAAATTTCATGAGTTTCAATTATTGTTCATGGCTATCATCTAATCCTACACTATCATAGATAAAATATTTACTGAATCTTAATGAAATCAAATCACTTGCCTGGGCATTAATGTTCAGATCTATTGGTGATGTTAAGGGTTGGTTCTCTTCTTCTCTCCGGTCACAATTTCGTGGTGGTGTGTGGTGATTATGGCTTTGTAACCCTCTTGTAACTTCTCCTCTTTCTCACATTGCCTACTCCTTGCTTTTTGACAGATAATGTCCCTAATATTGGCTGATAAATAAGGTCTAAAATTCGTGGGTCAAAATCCATTAAAAATTAAAATAATTAAAATACCCTCTCGGGTTACCGATTTGGCCTAAAAATGCCATGGGATCCAAACTAAACCACCGACAAGTATTTTCAAACTATTTCGACCCTACGGATACGTTGGCGCACTCAAAATGACCGTATGGATGATAAAATTTCATTTTACTTTTAAATTCATTAAAAGAATTCCTGACGCAATTGACACGCACGACCAACTTAATTTCTCGAATTATCGTATTTATGATTCGCGACAATTTTAATAACTTCAATAATCATATATTACCATTTTCACCCAGTAATATTCAACATTATTATCATCATCAAATACCAACTCACATCTCGCTAGTATTCAAATCCGAATTAAATTCCAATTAATTATCCCATTTAATTTTATTAATCCCATTAAATAAAATCAATAAAATTACGGGGCATTACATTAAATAAACGTTAATCAATTGCCATAATGATTAAATACAAACATGAAAATATACCTTCCAAAATCGTTCTCATGAAAGTGTCAGTGAGCTGAGTAAGTCCGAAACTTTGCAAAGCCAAAGTCTAAAATCACACTATTCATACCGCTTCTCCGAAATAACAAAGCCCGTCTCAACGACGACATCCTCGAATACGTGTTTTCTTGCAAATACTTGTCAAACATCGACCTTTGATTAACATATTTTTAACATATAAATATATCAATCCAACATAATGGAACTGATATATTAAGGACTAGGATCCATAAATACCGTAATGTTGTATGTTGTATACCCGGTATCCTGTCGCCTACACCCGTAACTCTGTCCCATTTGTAAAAACTACATTGGATTTGATCCCAAGACTCCTTGAGTACGTAGGTGCTATGTCAAACTAAACTCGTGAAGCCCGAGCCTCATAATACGTCTTTTGGTGTATTATTTATTAGGTATGCCTATATCTTTAGTCCAAACCCCCTTTCTCCATCACCTCAAATCAGTTCGAGAATTACGACACCTCCGAAATTTTAGTTATATCGATAAAGGATATATAGATCTTTGTCGGTGTCTTTTGGTCCACTCCAAACTCGATATGTGGTGTTTTACCCGATTTCTTAATTGTAAAATATTACATCTTTTACATATCAGCCCTTTTGCACGTCCAAACTAGCTTGAATGATAATACCTTCCTGCTAGTGATCACCTGTTGATCATAATATAATATGCAATTATTAGAAATCTTCGGGTCCACTCCCATTCCGAACCTCTACCGAAGCTGCTCGCTGTTTTATAAATAACTTATCCCCCTATTAAGTCATGTCTTACACTTGCACACATGTCATGCTTGAACACATGTACAACTAAGCTACGTAGGATTTGATCTCATGGATACATGAGTATGTAGGCGTGATATCAAATCCTTATCGTTTTGAATCTGAATTCAACTTTTCTTCCATTTTTTCTTTATTTAACAAAATGGTCCTAAGAAATTATTAAATAAAATAAAATAGGCCTCACAAAGTATAAATTTGGGTATAAAATATACAAAATTACGCTCCCATAAAAAATCTAGACATGAGACTCATGAATGTTCTGATAACTTATACATACGGGGACTTGTACATATAAATGTATATATGAAAACCGTAGAGGGATTTGCTTTACCTGAAGCAAAGTCATGGAATACATACTCAACCTGGGTAAGACGTTCATTATATAGTTTAAAGCAATCCGAAAGAATGTGGCACAATTATCCTAGTGAATACCTGTCTAAGGAAGTGTATGAAAACAATTCAATTTGCTCTTGTGCTTTTATAAAGAAATCATCAAAAGGATGTGAAATAGTAACAGTTTATGTGGATCCCATAAAACTTGATTTGGGCTCCAAAATAGACCGAGATAATCGGTAACTATTTAAAGAAGGAATTTGGGATGCAAGACCTTAAGAAAACTAATTTTTGTCTCGATCGGTAGATAGAGAAACATTCTAGTGGGATTTTGGTCCATCAGTCTAATTATAAAAAAATGTATTAAAACACTTTAATATGGATAAAGCACAACCATTAAGTACTGGCTTGATTGTCCGATTTTTCGACATAAAAAAAGATCTATGCCGTCCTAAAGAGGAAGATGAGGAAATATTGGGTCCAGAAGTATCTTATTTAAGTTCAATTGGTGCATTATTGTACTTGACACAGTGTACTGGGTCGGATATCTCATTTTATGTGAATATACTTACTAGATATAGTTTTGAACAAACCAAAAGGAATTGGACTGGTGTCAAGCATATTTTGTGATATTTACGTGGAACCGCTAACATGGATTTATTTTATTCTTACAATTTAGTAGGCTATGTATATTATGGATACCTCTCCGATCCTCATAAGGATCGATCTCAAACAACTATGTATTTCTTAGTGGTAATACTGTTATTTCTTAGTATTTTACTAAACAATCTTTAATATCTTCTTCTTCGAACCACTCTGAAATTTTAGCTCTTTATGAAGCTAGTCGTGAATGTGTATTGCTGAGATATTTAATTCAACATAGTCATAGTTAGTGTTAATTGCCTTCCATTACAGATGTTCCAAGTGTCATCTACGAAGACCTTGCAACATGCATAACACAAATTAAAGAATGATTTATCAAAGGCGACAAAACCAAACAGATTTCACAATTTTTTTTCCTGTCATGAGCTTTAGAAGAACAATGGGATTAAAGTCATGCAAGTTCATTCAAGTGAGAACCTAACGGATCCTTTCACCAAGTCACCACCAAAGGCAACATTCCAAAAGCTTTTGTACGAGACTAGAATACGTTGACTCCACTAATAAACAAATTGAACATATCAATAAGGTGGAATATCTTATCAGGGGAGGATACACAGACATATTATTTAGGACATATGTGTAATGTACCCCTTTCATTTGACCTGGTTTTATCCCACTAGATTTTCTTAGTAAAGGATTTAACGAGGCAACATTAGGCACGCCAGCACTAATTCAATGATAATAAAATTTGTACTATTTTTCCTTCATTTTGTTCCAGTCGAATTTTTCCTTAGTAAAGTTTTAATAAGGAACAATCATTGAGTGGTTGAAATGGTGTACATCCAAGGAAGAGCATTGTAAATATCCTTATTTTTATATGAATCCTCATATTTGGTTAGTACAATACAGAGTTTTTTAATAGACAACCATTTGCACTATAAATAAGGGGGAACACCCTCATTAATTACACACCAATAAATAAGAAGTTTTCTCCCCTATAATATTCTTTCTCTATCTAATATTATTTTAACATTATTTTATTTATATATATAATACATTTCTGGAACCAAGAATCAATCCAATCTAACCCGAGACATATTGGATCAAATTTGTTCAATTCGAGTTCAAAAACCGTGGAACTGGTCAACCCCGATTTTAGTCCTGAGTTAATAGTAGAACCGAACTAACCCGAACCGTGTTCACTCTATCTTATACATACGAGGGTAAGTCTAAATACTTGACAGGTTATATCTAAATACATCATCATCTCATCGGTAAAAGTCAAAATAACGCTACAATATTCGCTACTTGTATTCTAACGCTGCATTTATTTTTTAATCTGAATCTAAAGATTGAAATCTGTAGACCTGTCAAAATACACGATAACCCGTTAACACGACACGACCCGACACGAAATTATAAGTTAATGGATTTACCCTTATTGGGTTTGGGTCATTAACGGGTTGACACGGTAGACCCGTTAACACTAACGGTTCGGGTTTGGAAATTTACCTGTACCCGTTTTAACCCGTTTCTACCCGTTAACACCCGTTAACACTAACGGGTACTATAGGGTCACCCAACCCGTACCCAATAACAATAATCATTAAAACCCATTATTTCTAAATCTTTAAAGACTAACGGGTGCTATAGGGTCACCCAATCTATACCCAATAAAAATTACAATTAAAACCCATTATTATTAAAGTATTAAAGACTAACGGGTATTATAGGGTCACCCAACCCGTTACCCATTTCGACCCAAAATGATTCGTTAATATTAACGGGTGTTAACGGTTTGGGTCGTGTACCCGTTAATATTAACGGGTCGTGTTTGGGTATTGTTATTAGACCCGTTAGGCTTAACGGGTCGTGTATGGGTTAGGCTGTTTTAACCCGTAACCCGTAACCCGTACACGACCCAAACCGACCCGTTGACAGGTCTAGAAATCTGAACCTGCAAAATATGTTTATTTTTATGTCTGAATGGATATCTGAATGAATGTATTTAATCATTCAAAGATAAATATAATCGTTAGATTTTTTAATAAAAATACTATTTGATTAGGGGTGTCAAATTGTCACACGCCCCAATAACACGACACGATCCACACAACTTTTTAGTGGGGGGGTGCTTAACGTGTGGACCAGCTAAACACGACAACTTAACGAATCAGGTTTAGATTTAACCATTTAATATAAATACATGCACGACTTGAACACGATCCAAACACAACACGACACGGTATACACGAAAGGATTATGTTGGATTTGTGTAGAGGTGATTTTGACACGAACCCGATGTCACACCCCGCGTAATTCTGGTGTCGGCCACCACCACAACTATATCGGGAGTGAACTAAATAAAATATCATTCTTAGCATGAGACAGATATGAGACATAAACAAATCAATGCACAAGATAAATAATTGAATCAATCCTAAATGATAATAACCAACTATGCGAGAAAAGATCCATCATCATGCTAAACTCCAAATGATAAACTAATCCCCAATAGTATAAAACTGAATAAACTCCAACTGAATCCATAATGCAATATATGGATAAAACCCACACAACTTTGGAATCGAATGGCCCAACAAAATCATAAACTGAGTCTCAATGTAAATACGACAAAAAATAAATTAAACTAAACTAATACGCATAAAGCAAATAACTCCAGCTGCACCTCCAAGAAAGTCTCCAAACAATCATATGTGGCTTCTCCAAACTTATTCCTGAAAAGGTTAGTCAACGTACGAGGTCAAAGCCCCGAGTATGAATACACACTGCTCCCCTCAAATAGGCTCTGTGAACCCATACACTAGCATTATACGCAATAAATATCACAACAGCATATTTTAATTAAACGGATATAATTAAGCCCAATAAAAATAAATTACTAACCATCCCAAAAGATTCTTATAAAAACACACCAATATCATTTTAATTATCCCACAACGCCAAAGTGTTAATTTAATTAACTTAAACCAAACATCATTATTCTCACTTTTTATTATGGCAGTCCTCCCGCCCCGGGTGGTAATTTCCACCAAAGTTTAACACTTTCCCTTGTCAAAACGCCATCCGAATCCGTTTAAACTGTCGATCCCCCGCAATTTGACAAGGTTCCACACACGACACGACATAAATCGCCAGCCGACCCGTTTAAACTGTCAGCCCCCATACATTATGTCGTCATAATTTTTAATACCCGTTTTTATCTTAGGCATTAATTCTCATTTCTCAATTTCACAATTAATAAATTACCCTACCATTTTAATCGATGTGAGATCCTCAAAATACCTCTTAGTCCCATACCTAAGGGTCCCCATGTAGACATACGTCCTAACCTACATATAGGATGAATCACCAATGTAAAACACGTCCTAGTCTCATGCCTAGGCTAATGAAAAGACGATATGATTTCTGCCCAACTCGAAAATATAAAATCCCCACGAATTTACACTAACTAGTCCCATAACTAGCAAACATAAATTATAACCAAGCCTACCCACTAGTCCCATACCCAGTAAGCATTCTAACAAAATAGGGTTGAGCAATATACTAACCAAAAGCCCCTCGTTCCCGCGATGACAAACCTGAATAAAATAAATCACACAATACGCAATTCATAAGAATAACATATCACTCAATCATAAAAGTCCCAATTCAATTTAGTTCAATGAATAACACCGTCGTCGTTTTCAACATAATTGTTTACGTTAAAAAATGTTAAATTTATTAACATGCAACAATATTCAATACGTCATAGTCGTTCTCTTTTATAAATCATCAAATTTTAAAAAGTGTGAGCGCGTCCCAATAACCATAAAAATTACCCCCATAAAATTCTACATGAGAACCTACACCCAAACCATAAAAACCAAAAAATCTAACATACGCACCCTAGGGTTTCAAAGATTAAATCATATTTAAAATTTTCATAAAAACAGTCCCAGAATTTAATATCCACTTTTTTCTAATTACGTTGCTAATTGCTTTTAAGAAAAATATGAATTTAAGGGTTTAGGTGACACTTAAAACGCATAATACTAAAGAAAAGGAATAGAGGCATGCCTGTGTAGGGGTGTAAACGGGTTGGGACTGGATCGGGTCTGGATCGGGTATGGGTATATCCAGATCCTATCCGGGTATATTTTTAGCGGATCGGGTCTTACCCGATTACCCGTCGGGTCTCAGAAAATGGATCCAGACCCGGATTCGTTAAGGACCCGGAGACCCGACCCGAACAGCTGTAACTAAACTTACTATATATATATATATATATATATATATATATATATACATTCGGGTCGGGTCCTTATTGGATCGGAGTCATGTATATCCAGATTCAGTCCATTAACTAATCGGGTAATCGGATAATCGGCTCTATAAAATTTGCTCAGATCCGTTAATTCGGGTCGGATTCGGGTCGGGTCGGGTCCGGTCCAGACCCGATCCATTAACAACCCTATGCTTGTGACTTTTGAATCAGAAATCTGGGTAGACGGTTGAATTATTCTCGAAAAATTAGCAAAAGAGCGTTCTTGAGTAATCTTGAGTAAACCCCTAATTAAGCCTCCAAATCTTGTGACAAAACTTTGATTATGTTGGAGGTTAATGTTTGGGGTTGAGAGGAAAATATTTTGGAAGAGCTCTCTGGTGAAAAACTTGTGGAAAAATGATTATTAGAAGTCCCCCTACGGATTATAAGCATTAAATAACAATTAAGAGTCCTAATCCCACTAAAGCTCTTAACTAAAGGCCGAACTATCGATAAACTGGGCTTAGTCGATCGATCGACTAAAAAAGTCGATCAATCGACCAAGAAGGAAATTAGAAATCTGACAACAATTTAAAAAAAAAAAAGCCGATTTCGATTCCGTTTGAAGTTCTACTTTCCAAATAATAAAACCAACATAATAAATTAATAAAAATCCAAAAATCTAAAATTTTATCTTTCTCAAAAATTTTCATTTTATTAAATAAATCAATTATAAAAATACGGGGTGTTACACCCGAATAAACCTGACACGAAATCGACACGACACGACACGACACGACACGGTATCTCATACCCTCGAATGAACCATGAAAACAACCTAATATTTTTTTTTTTTTTTAGTAAATGACCTATTTGACTAGATTTTTTTGGAGCATATGAGAAAATCTATGGTCTTATTCCTTTCATGGAAAGAAAGTTTGGTGAAAGCATTAGTTTTCCAAACCCAATTGAGCAAATCGGATCAAAGAGAGAGAATTTGGATACCCAAGCGACACTCAACAAAGCAAACAATTATAAATATTAATTATTCCTTGCATGGACTCCACTTGTTCACTTCCAAAACTCCGATCCCATCACAAAAACCCTAAATTTCCCTCCCAATTTTTATGTTAGATTTAGACTCAGTTAATTAGAGATTCTTGATGGAGAGAAATAGTCCGCCAAAGCATAGACATGATGGGACTTCGCCTTTGCCTATGGGGATGGATTGGAGTCCACCTCCTCGAAAATGGGTATGTTTTTGTTTTTCATAATTGGTTTAATTTTGTTCAAATTTGATGGATTTGCATGTTGCTTGATCTCGAATTTTCTGGGTGTTTGTAATTTGCTGAATTTTCTGGGTTTTGAAATTTGATGAGTTCGAGTTTCAAGTGCATTTTGCTTGATCTTGAATTTTCTGTGTTTTGTAGTTTAGTTCCTTTACTACTAGTAGTTGAATAATCTCTTGCTCTTTTTATGCAATAATTAGAGTCAGATTATAGTTTGTGTTATATATATATATATATATATATATATAGAGAGAGAGAGAGAGAGAGAGAGAGAGAGAGAGAGAGGATCAGGAGCGAACCTAAACAACGGGTCTACTAACAGACCACCCCTAAACGACGTAGTTTTGGGGGTGAAATTACAGAAAAACCGGGTAAAGTGAGGGTTTTCTTGTAATTTCACCCCCAAAATTACGTCGTTTGGAGTTGGTCCGTTAGTAGACCCGTTGTTTAGGTCCGCTCCTGAACGGTTCCATATATATATATATACGGAGAGAGAGAGAGAGAGAGTCCGCCAAAGCGTAGACGTGATGGGATTTCGCGTTTGCCTATGGGGATGGATTGGCGTCCACCTCCCTGGAAATGGGTATGTTTTTGATTTCATAATTTGTTCAATTTTGGGTATTTTAGTTTTAAATCTGATGAATTTGCATGTTATTTGATATGGGCTTTGTAATTTAGTTCAATTTGACACTGCCTTTGCAATTTGATGAATTTGAGTTTCAAGTGCATTTTGTTTGATTTTGAATTTTATGGGTTTTGTAATTTAGTTCCTTTAGTACTAGTTAAATAGTCTCTCTCCCTTAGGAAATGGGTAGGTTTTATGCAATGTTTAGAGTCAGATTTTAGTTGATTACAGAGTTCTAGTGACGTATACACTTTCAATTGCACAGAATTAGAAACCCAATTTCCATGTTAGATTTAGAATCAGATTGATTTTAGTTAATAAGAGATATTTGCGAAAGTATGGAGAGAAATAGGCCGCCAAAGCATAGGCATGATGGGACTTCGGCTTTGCCCATGGGAATGGATTGGAGTCCCACCTCCTCGAAAATGGGTATGTCTTATTTTTAATTCTTTATTTTTTATCATGATTTCTTCAATTTTGGGTGTTTTATTGAAATTTGATGGATTTGCATGTTGTTTGATCTAAAATTTGCTGAATTTGAGCTTTAATTGCATGTTGTTTGATCTAAGATTTGTTTGGGCTTTGTAATTTAGTTCCTTTATTACTACTTCAACAATCACTCTATATATTCTCTCTCTCTCTCTCTCTCTGTACATATAGCCAGGATCAAAGAATGACCAATTCTTAAGGACTTGTTAAGGATAAAAATTTTCAAAATAGTAAAAAAAAATATTTTGTGCTTATTTTTTTGAGGGTATTTAAACATTTCAGCAAACCCGCATTTGCTGAAATGTCTAAATGACCCCTAAAAATAATCAACTCAATTTTTTCCCCTTTTTTTATAACTTTTAAAAAGCTGGTCCTTAAGCAACTTTGTTACTTGTCCTTTTGCTTATTTGATCCTGCCTCTGTATGTACTAGATGTATGTGCACGCACATATTGTGTGTCCAATTCAATGTAGTGGTAGTGGTTTTTCAGTCTTCCATTCAATGGTGATAGTTGAAGAGCGTGGGGGAGTAGGGTTTGTAGTTAAAAACTACAATTATAACCCCGGTTGAAAAGTTTAAAATGTTATAGTTGGGGGCATTTGGGGAAAGTAAAAAGTGACAGCATCGTTTTTATTCCCTTTATATATATATATATATATATACACACACACACACACAAACATAGTTAGACACTCTAACATACCTCATTAAACATACAAAAACATAACAATTTATAAAAATGCTAAGTAATTGAAGATCATCTACAAAAAAAATTATCAACTATTCAATCCGGAAATAGGTGAGATCATTATTACAGTGTTTTACCGCTATATGTGTATATCTCTATCTATCTATCTATCTATCTATCTATACACACACACACACACACATATATATATATATATATATATATATATATATATAGAGAGAGAGAGAGAGAGAGAGAGAGAGAGAGAGAGAGAGATTTGAGTCCTCCTAAGCATAGACATGGTTGGACTTCACCTTTGCCTATAGGGATGGACTGGATTCCACCTCAGAATTCTCTAGGTTTTCAATTTTTATATTTTGTTGAATTTTAGCCTTTTTATTTCTATTTTGATGAATTTGCATATTGTTTGTTCTACAGTTGTCTGAGTTTTGTAGTTTTCTTGAAAACTTGATGAATTTGAGCATCAATTACATGTTGTTTGATTTAGATTTGTCTGGGGTTTGTAATTTAGTTCGTTTATTATTACTTCAACAATTTTTTTCTCTTTCTCTTCCTCTCGAATAAAATGTGTATTAATATGCAATAATTAAAGTTAAATTATAGTTAATTACAGAGTTTTAGCGATATCCATATCCATATCCATATACATATTCACAATCAAGCTCTTAAAGATTCCTCATTAAACATACCTAATTGTTACACCTTAATAAAACAAAGTGTATTATTGGCCTATGAAATAAAACTTTAATTTTGGACATTCTAGAAAAGAGAGACAAGGAAATCGGGATGGATGGAGATGTGGAGTAATCAATCCTTTTTTTGGCGAAACAAACATCTTTTCATGAAATTATGTATTATATAACTTATAAAGTTATTAAGAATCTTCCTAAAGCATGATTATTAGAATGAAAAAATTGTGTATATATTATATATAGTACATGAATATTGTTTGGAGCACGATTTAGTAATAAAGTAGGGGTTTAGAATTTTTAACGACTTTAGATTAAACAAGTCAGCATCCAAATGTGTTTTGTATGACACTTTTATCTAATAAGTAGACTTTAGAAAAATATTAGACCAATCTCACATTCACATATACTAAAGAATTGCCGGATTTGTTAAACTTTCTTCATAAATTCTCAATGTCAATTCTGGATGTTTTGGTGATACATTGTTATAGAGAAAAATGTCCTGGGTAGCAGATGGTCACGCATTCCATGTTGTTTTATAGTCACAAGATTACTTGACCCCTAAATAGTAAAAATGTGTTATAACTTTCAATTATTAGTTCAAAATAAATACTTGCATCACTTAGAGATATATTATATAACTTACAAAGTTATTAAGAATCTTCCTAAACCATGATTATTAGAATGAAAAAATTGTGCATATGTTATATATAGTACATGAAAATTGTTTGGAGCACGATTTAGTAATAAAGTAGGGGTTTAGAATTTTTAATGACTTTAGATTAAACAAGTCAGCATCCATATGTGTTTTGTATGACACTTTTATCTAATAAGTAGACTGTAGAAAAATATTAAACCGATCTCACATTCATATATGCTAAAGAATTGCTAGATTTGTTAACCTTTCTTCATAAATTCTCAAAGTTTACAATGTCAATTCTGGATGTTTTGGTGATACATTGCCGTAGAGAAAAATGTCGTGGGTAGCAGATGGTCACACGTTCCATGTTTTATAGTCACAAGATTATTTGACCCCCAAATAGTAAAAATGTGTTATAATTTTCAATTATTAGTTCAAAATAAATACTTGCATCACTTAGAGATATCCATATTATCCTTGACACTGACCACTTTTGTAATGAAAACTTCTTGCCGTATCCTTCTTTCTAAGAAATTTGAGGTTAGGGATCTCCGTCAAGGAGTTTTTTTGTCTACATTTCTTTTCATTTTGGTGATGGAGGCCCTCTGTAGCTTCTAATGAGGGCGGTAGAGGGAGTAAGGATGGGAGGTTTTATGTTAGAAGGAGGGGTGGAGGTGCGGGGATGTCAGTTTCTCAACTTTGGGGATGATACCCTGATGTTTTGTGGGGTGGAGGAGGAGCAGGTGAGGGTACTAGTTTTGATGTGCTTCGAGGCAGTGTCAAGGCTGAAGATAAATGCAAGTAAAAGTGAGACTATTCCGGTGGGGACTGCGACTTAAATGGAGGAGCTTGTAATCACATTGGGTTGTAGGGTTGGAAGCTTGCTTACATTTTGGCGCGAGCTACAGGCAACATTTAGTTGGGTTTTGGTCTAGGAGAAGGCGGAGAAGAGAATGTATGGGGTGGGAGGTTGGCGCTGATCATGAATACGTTGGCTAGGTGGGAGGTTGACGTTGATTATGAGTGGGTTGGCTAGTATCTTGACCTAATATCTTTTGATTTTGTCGCTTCCTGTGTCAGTTAAGAGGAGATTGGAGAAGCTTATGAGGGATGCCCAATGGAGGGGGTGTGAGGAGGAGTGCAAGTATAGTTTGGTACTTTGGGAGGATGTTTCTAGACCCCTAGCTGCAAGAGAAGTGTGTGTGTGTGTTGGCGGGGGAGGGCAGGGTAAAGGACCTCTATCGCTTCAATTAAGCCCTTATCGGAAAATGGTTGTGGCGATATCTGATAGAGGAGGGGAGGTTGTGGAGAAGGGTTGTAACTGCCAAGTTTAGAGAGGGTGTTCATGGGTGGAGATGGTATAGCTCTAGACTTCCACACGGGGTGGGGTTGTGGAAGCATATTATACCTTTACCAGTTAGCGGTAACAATCGGTGGATGTGGATGGAATGTGCTAAACTTCACACTAATTGTGCATAATGATGAGGCATGGGAAAGTTGTGTCAACAAAGTCCCACGACGTAGGGATATATGTGGAGAGCCTTCGTATCTATTTAATGAATTTAGGAGAGCCTTATACCTCCGTCAAACTATCTAAAATGCATCCGACTTTTAAAAGTGGTGGACAATTTGACAAGAAAAGAGATTTGCAGAAAACGGGTCAGAGCCCGAGTTGAAAACAGTTTAAAAATCAGCAAGTGCTTAAAATGAGTTTATAGCACATATATTATTACTGTACTCACTTGAGATGCTCACCTCTCATCTAATGTGCACGCCTAACGTTCCATCAAACCCCCACTAGTTTCTATTCCCATGCTAACTAGGTCCTTCCCTTCTAACATCTAATCATAGTCCAATATTGTTCCCATGTATTTCCCTTGCAGTATACATAATACCTATAATTAATTCCTCTTTACTACGGATAAGCGCCCTTTCAATTTAATATATGTAAAGTATTCACCCACTTAGTTCGTTTCATATTCCATTATTGTCCACGCCTACTTAATTCACACAATAGATAGTATCACAATTATATATATATATATATATATATATACAATACTGCACCCCGAGACACAGCTGCGGTGCATGCATGCTCTGCTATCATGTCCTGGTGCATCTCTCGTTGCATAAAGGACTAAAGGTTCAATCTCTCGCGAACCAACAAAATAAACACACATATTGGAGGCGAAGATAGTTCCAAGCCGATGGGCTACGCACATACCTACGCACCCATACGACCGTCATCACTATCATTCTCACAGATAGCCCGTACCTAGGTTCCATGCTCTAGTGGTACAAATCAAAATCCCACCCGAAGGCTCCTCAAGGCATGATTGTCCACAACGCGCAACCTCCGCTCGATAGCAAGCAGCGTAGGTATGTCGTACACATAATAGTTCAATCATTAAGTATACACACAACCTAAGTTCCCGAATTTATACTACCCACAATACTTTAACTGTACGATTTACCTCTCTATCGTATATACTCTTTAAGGTTCTCTCATTCCAACCCGTTCCCTTAGTAGTTACACAATTCCTTTCACTACTAAATCATGAAAAGAGGCTACTCTAGAATAGCGTAGGTCCTATTCTCTCACTTAAAGGAACCTAGAAGGGTTTTTAACTCATTTGAGCAAAGATTGGAGTTTCTGAAATCTCGTTAGAACCTTGGGATTCTCGTTCGAACGAGTTTCTCACTTTAAACACAAAATCACTTCAAAAGTTGCGTTTTTCCAATTTGTTCAACACAAAATCACTTCAAAACTCATTCTAATCCAAATTCAACAACTCAAAACTTTATCCCCTAGTATTATAACACTTTCCCATCCGTTTTTAACATCAAATCCCTAAGATTATAACATGAATTTCAATTAATTTCACAAATCTTCAACAAGCCCTCATTTCACATAACCTCCATTAACAACCATTTAGTCCCAGATTTAATTTCGTGAAATCAACATACCAAACCCAGATTTATCAACATGGTTATTCACTGCATGCAAGCCTATACTCTCAATTAAAGATTACTACCCAATTTCTATCAACAACTACATTAACATGAATCATATATGCTCTAAAAATTCAGCAAGATAAACACTTGCCTTTTTGTGGACCTCTGATTCGCTGGATGAAATTGGTATAGGGTTGATCCTCTCTTCACGATCTACGCATTGGTGTAATTTTTTGTGTGAGAGCTTGAGTCTTTATCCTTTGGCTCCTATAGAGTTCTTCCTCTTTGGTTTTCTCTCTCTCACGTAGGTTTGCAAACTCACAGATGGTCTATTACCCACGTACTCTTCCTTTTTAATTTTCTATTTTCGTCTATTTTAATTCCCAAAATTCTCAAAAGACTAAAATATCCCTCCGGGGTGTCGGTTTGGCCTAAATTGCCCCGAAACCCATGTAAAACACCCGAGTAGAGTTTTCTGACTATCTCGACCCTTCCAGACTATTCGGCGCACTCAAAATGGTCGTACGAGTTACTTAAAAAATGAATTATCTTCTTAACCCAATAAAGTAATACCGACACGACTCACATGCGCGTCCCAACCAAGTATATTGTAATTGCCGTATTTTTTTCACTCCCGGCCAAAATAATATTTTCTTAATCATATATTACTTTACTCGCTAAGTAATATTCAACATGATTATCATCAATAAATACTAACTCTCGTCACGCTAGTAATTATTACATTTAAATCCGGATTAATTATAAAGAAATTTTCTCCATTTAATTTAATTAATCCTAATTCCATAATTAAAATAAAATCCCTAAAAAATACGGGGTATTACAGCAACCTAAACGACGCTCCACGGGTTCGGGATCGTTTCAATGCCCAAGCCGATTAGGTTTAACCTCACATCCTGTTGCACCTCCCCCTCCCTCGAGTTGGGCGACAAAGGGTCATTGTTGGGAGAACAGATCGAAACCCATGCCATCGAGGGCTCTAGCCTTGTTTCCCTCGACCCCTCTGACGAACAAACTTCCTACCATGATGACCGCTATGGACGGACCCAAGAAGACGCGGAAGGACCACACGGAGCAAATCAAGATAGGGTCGGCGTTGAAGAGGAAAGAGAAAATAGTGGCGAGGTGGTCACAAGCTGCGAAGCGATCGAAGGAGAAGAGGAGGGGCAAGGAAAAATTGAAGGGAAGATAGAGAAGAGGAAGATAGGCGAAGAGATTAAGGAGTCCCTAAGTTACATATGAAAGTCGACGACGATGGTTAGACTTTCGGCGAGGCCACACTGGGAAATTCACACTAGGTGAAACCCTAACGTGTGATAAGGTTGCAAGGGGGGATGGCTACACAACAACAACATTTAGAGGTCAAAGGCCCAATTAGTCTCTCATACTCATCTCTCAAAATTAACTAATACTTGAATGCCTTACCCCAATGGGGTATTACACTATTTATAGGGATAAAAGAAGGATGGCCCATTACTTGCTTACTAAGAAATGCTTAGGTCACATATGATGTCATGGGTGACATTATTAATGACATCACATGGACTAGAACATTCCCTTTACAAAATACCTATCCTAGTCCTCACTAAACCTAATAACTACAACTAAAACGTGAAAATAATAAAAGCGAAAATATGAATGATTCCCATGAGCCTCGTCTGGAGTGTTGGAGGTTGGCGGCAAGGGAGCAAAATGACCAATAGTGGACTCCCAAACTTGTTAGGGAAGGCGCCCTCAGAAACGACCGGCATATCGGCTAGCAAAAGGGCGAGAATAGGTGATAAAAAATCCCAATCATGGTCAAGATATAGGAGTGCGACCCCAAAGCTTTCCACAAGAATAACCAAAACCCCCATCGCCTTGGGGATGGCCAACGATGCCAAATGCGGTCCGACTTTCCCATCATAAGCACCCGTGAGGCTAGGAGTTTCAACTCGACCACCGAATGTACCTCAAATACCTCCCAAAAATGGTTCCACATACCCCCAATCAATCACATCAACCTGAAACAACGAATTGATCACAAAATAACCACCCTACGAAACAACCTCAACCGCATCATAATCGTTCCCAAGAGTGGGAAGAAATTATCGATATAATACGACTCCACTGCCCCAAAGTGTGTGCGGGTCACCAACTGTCCTCAACAAATATATCGAAGAAATCTCCGATGCACAACCCAACCTTTTCTTCCCCGAAGATGGGAAAGAAGTCCCAAGCTCGAAAACCTCCAAATCGTGAAATCGGGTGCTGGTAATCCAACCATCCTCCTAAAAAAATGGGAATGCAATCAAAAGGAGAGAACTCGAGATCCATACCATTCTCGGACGTGTGTGTAATTGGGTCGCAGGTATCATCGTTGTACATGGGAACGACGTCAGCCTAAGGAGATGTTAAACCGGTAGACAAATAGTCAAAATACAAGGTCAAATGCCTTGACCACTCATGTACCCAATGATCACACGCCGCTTTCTCCTCAAGGAACTCCGTGCGACATTGACTTAGGAGGTAGTGACGCTCCTCATACACCATGATGGAGTTGACGCTAAACTGAAAATCCCGTAGCTCCCTATATAGAGATTCACCAACCCGCTCCAAGTGGTCAATAAGATCTTGGAGTTCTTCGATGGCGGTAGGACTCAAGAACTCAATTTCAGCACAAGCCTCAATATCAACCCCATAATCGGTATCACCACTTTCGTTCCACCACATATCGAAACGAGAATAGGTATCGAGGAATGAAGTTGGGCTTAAATTGGAGGTTTGAAAAAATATAGGTGCTGAATCGTGATATTCAGAAAATTGGGGGCTGAAATGTAAATTTCAGAAGTTAGAGAGGGTCTTCAAATAAATTTCAGAAAGAGGAGGATGGGCTGTGTGATATTTCTGAAAAGTTCGGGGGGTGGGACTGAAATCTTCGCAAGGTATTTGATGTGCAAAGTTTGTATGGGTTGGCTTGAATATTGGGTGAAATTTTATTTGAGGTGGGCTATAATTTTTAGATTGGTATGATTTTAAATGAGCTGGACCAATTCCCAGACCTTATGGGTTAGACTCCAAGCTATAATGGGTTGGGTTTAATGATAGTAACCCAACCATCTTTTGCCTTTATTCCAGCCTGTCAGTTAACACCTTACCGCCGAACCTTGAACCTCTGCTGCCAGAGGAGTTGTTGGGTACTTACTAGACGTCGGACACCACCAACGAGGATCACTGGAAATTTGAGAAGGGCCCCTAGTGGTCGGAGACACGGTTGATCTAGGTTTTGTCCTTGCGGTTATTGTTTGACTGTTCGTCGGATCCTCGGATCCAGAGGATTCGCCAGTGACTTTTGAAGCTCCGGAAGGTCTCCGGTGGGTTTCAGCCGGAATTCCGAAGTCCGATCGCCGTTGACTGAGGCTGGTGGTGCTCGCCCAAGGTTGGCAAGGAGGAAGGGACTCGATTTGTTGTTTCACACAACAGGAGGAGGGTTTCGTCCCCATATTTGGCGCTGACCTCGTAGGTCTGCACGATCTGGACTGGGCTGATGGAAGCCTTAAACGGTCCGGTGACCCTTGCCCCTCCGACAGATCTCCTCTTATCCCAATGACGGTCGCTGGAGGTCTGATAATGGGGGAGAACAACTGCGGTGTTCGGGGTGATCCCATATCTAGGGTTTGTGATCGTTTGGGGGTGAAATAGAGGTGGTCTCGCTTGATCGCTTGGTCCCTTGATCGCCCAAGCTACGGTTGGTCTCGGGTTCAAGACTTATGAGCGGTCTTTTCATATTATAAAACAATAAGGGGGTAAGACCAACCGACATCTACCTCTCCCAGATCTGCAGTGAAGCGGGAGCCTTGTGCACCGGGTACGACCTTTTTAAGGTGGGACGAGGTTTAAGCATGCCTTCCTTTCCTTCTGCGGGAGTGTACCGTATTCTTTCCTTGAAGTGGAATATAGCTTGAAAATGGAAGGGAATCGACCAACCAAGGATATATTCAAAACAACACTTACACTTAGAGACTAGTTGGATATCCTAAGTTGGCCGATATGAGGGTAATGCTTTTGTCTAAAATAAAGTTCCACCAAATGTGTATTCTGGAGGAGTGTCTTGCCGGTTTTTCCAAGCCTTACCCATGACTCTATGACAACCATATTGACGAGCACATCAGGAACGGAGGAACGGACGACACTCTGATACCAATTTAGTATAGTTGGGAGCGGAAGCGATTTAATCTAAAGACTACACAACAACAGCAACAACATTTAGAGGCCAAAAGCCCAAATTATCAATTCATCTCTCAAAATTAACTAAGGGTATTACACTATTTATAGGGATAAGAGAAGGATCTAGAAAGGGCCATTACTTGCCTACTAAGGAATGCTTAGGTCACATGTGATGTTATGGGTGACATCACCAATGACATCACATGGGCTAGAACATTCCCTTTACATAATACGTATTGTAGGCCTCGCTAAACCTAATATTTACAACTAAAACATGAAAAATAATAAAAGCAAAAATATAAATGATTCGCGTATGCCCCGCGTACGTCATATACTTAATCTTGCAATTCACTCTTTGATTATCACCTACGGTTTAGGCTCCATGTGCATATTTTTTCCTCAATAATGTTTGATTGACGAAATAGTTGGTTCCCATGTATGCTTTTTTTTTCCAAATTATTGTACTTGCTTTAAAATTGTAATCCGTTCCGAATATTAATTCTTATTGATATATTATATGTTTTGTGTAGAATGGGCGGGACACTGTATGGCCGCATGATCCTCGTTCAGGGTGGAGCTACTGCATCACAATTCCCTCCTGGGCTGTCCTTCCCAAATCAAGAGATTCAGATCCCGTAGTGGTACACAAATTGAATGAATCCCCCGTGTTTATCTATGCGAAGGGTTAGATGTTGTTTTTTATGTTGTCATTTGGGATTTGATATAATTACTAATCAACTTATTTGCAACATATGAATGAGGAATTGTTTTATGCTATTTAATTGTGTCAATCAATCAGTTGATTTTTTCTTTATCCTTAATCTTTGTAATTTTGGCAACAGTTTGTTAGAAATAGTATATTTTTAGGCATGCATTTCGGCCGGATCGGATTGGTAAAGGGGTATTCTGAAAAATTTCCAAAATTTTCGGAATTAAAATATCTTTTTCAGTTGTGTTTCCATTTTTTTTTTTGGAAATCCTCATATTTTCCGAATTTCGGAACTTTCCAATTTATATATTTGTTAAAGAAGTTTGGAATTATTACGGAAAATTTTCGGAAAACATTGAAGGTTTAGGTGTTACCGCCTAATTTAAAGTACACATTGGGATCACAAATTTTATATATGATGCCAAAGTTGGAAGAGATCGGATCAGAAAATCGGAAATTTTGAAAGTTCGGACAAAATTGACACTCCTAATCTAAATCATAAATAATTCTATTTTCTCCTTTGTTTTTATATTACTGTGTGTGCGTGTGTTGTGGATGTGATTACCTTTTTAAGAATGCCATGAGTGTTATTGTTTGGGTTAAAGGTCATCAAATTTTACTTCCTTGTTTTGTATGCACTTGTGTTCTTTTGGGTTTGTGGGATTTTGCTAAATCAACAAGAAAATATAACTATTAAGGCAGATATTTGTTTGTTTATTTTCAACTTAACTTGTCTCTTATTTTGATGCGTGTGTATCTGTTGTTGTACTCTACCTGGTTTAGGCATGCTCTATTTTAACATTATATAGGGACAGTTCTACAGGGTTCAGGTTGGCATCCAGTCACCGGAAGGGATTACAACTGTACGAGGAGTACTAAGAAGATTTAATGATTTCTTGAAGTTATTTAGTGCGGTATGTCAATTATTTTTCTTTTATGCTAATTCCAATTTTTATAATTCTATATTGTGGGATGTAATGGAAAATGTGATTAATTATCATCGACTCGATTTTGCAGTTAAGAAGAGCATTTCCCAAAAAGAATCTCCCATCAGCTCCACCAAAGGGACTCTTGCGAATGAAAAGCAGAGCACTGTTGGAAGAGGTCTGTTCATATACAATCGTATACTTGAAATTTTTGTCAGGCTGAATTTCAAGACTAACGTTATTTTATTTATCTATAAAATTGCCGTATTTAATACTTTTAGGGTCATTTTTACTTGGCTACCTTGCTAATAGTCGAAATTATACTCTGGTATTACTTTTCCCCGAGATAATTGCATAATTAGATAACCCCCTAGAAGGTAAAAAATTAGACTTCCCCCCCCCCCCCCCCCCCCCCCCCCCCCCGCATGTGCATTAACCCACCTGTACCTTGTTCATGCAGGGGTGTTAAGATTAACTTTTCTTCTATGATTGTGCAATCATCTCAGGGGGTAAAGTTTGAAAAAACTAGTTTCTTAGACGTAGATACCTTTTTTTTGTGCTTTTTGGTCGTTGAATATCACCTTAGTTGCGAAATTTTTACTTTCAGTGACAAAAAATGTATCAATGTCTAATAAATAATTATGATGGTACCAAAGTCTAATTTTAATCACTAGTGAGGTATCTGAGTCAAAATCATCCTTACTGTATGTTGGATTAATTGCTGTAAGTTAATGAAAAGTGTTAATCATGCACGAGATTATCACACATTTCTCTAAAATAAGGCTGTATTAATAGTTCTGTTTAACATAAAATTTTAAAAATAAAAACAAAAATCGTTCGAACGACAGTGAGTGAACCTTTCCTTCCGGTTATGGTTTTTCTATTGCATTTTCATTTGAATGATTAAGATTCTCAAAAGGTATTCTTTTGCAGCGGCGGCGCTCTTTGGAGGAGTGGATGACTAAGTTACTATCTGACATTGATATCTCTAGAAGTGTTGCAGTGGCATCTTTCCTCGAACTCGAAGCTGCTGCTAGATCTTGTATGTATCTGAATGTACTTTAAAAAAAGTGCTTCACTTAATCGAACCGATTGACTCTAACGCACCACCATGTACTAAATACCGAATTATCTCGGAGTAAAGGAAAAAAAAACATTTTACTTCTTACCCAGGTGAATATAATTCACCCTGATCCAAAGAGGGCGTATGTGATGAAATTTTGAATTTTTATTTCATTACCTCGTTGAAGATTTGTTTTGTAACTTCTCAGTTTTGACATTTCTTTCCATGTTATGATTTTTCTTCAGCGTTCCAAGATGAAAATCAGCTCACTCCGGAAGCAAACCCTTCCGTGAATAGCTCAATTTCATCGCTTCAAGTTCATCCCAATTCTAGCCAATCCGTAATTGCTGGTAATACATCACTGACATCGGATTACGGTAGTGATACTGCGTATGAGACATCTGAGATTGGATCACCAAACTTCGCAAGGGATAACAATTCTGAAGTTGGTACGGAGGATCTATCGCTAGACGAAGATTTTACAGGTCCAATTGAAAAGCTTGTCAAGTATGGCATGTCCAATATTGATGAGGGCTTATTTATGGGACAAGCTATTTTAGAGCAGCTTGAAGGTTTACCTAGGCATACCGTTCATGCTAGGGAGATTAACGAAATGATAGAGACTAATATACATAATGGAGCTTCTAATTCTAATTATCATGAACCAAAACGTGGCAAGGCAATTGATCATGTTCGAAAGCTTTCAAACGAGAGTGTTGGGAGCGAGATAAGTTCTTTAAGAGGTAGTGAGTCATCAAATTCGGGGTTTCTTAATACATTTGGGGATGGTCATGTTGATTTTCCTAGAGGATCTGAGTTTTCAAAAACCATGAAAAATCTTGGCAATGCAGAGTTGCAGTTTTCAAGTGATGCACAATTAGTTCTTCCCTTGGATCAGCAGCAGAAGATGAACAAGGTTCTTATGAGCATGCAACGGCGACTTGTCACGGCGAAAACGGACATGGAGGATCTTATATCGAGATTGAACCAAGAAATAGCTGTGAAAGACTACCTTACAACAAAGGTAGACCTATACTCTCACAGTTATTGACTGTTATGTTGGATTGATTGTGATGCGTATGGGTTTTATGGTGGAGTATTTTGTAATCTTTTATTTTAAGATTAATTATTGGTTTGCATTGACCTTAGATTAGGTATTTATCATCTTATGAGATTAGGTCCCTCCGTCCCAAATTAATCGCCCTCCTTTCCTTTTTAGGTCGTCCCAAAGTAATAGCCCTGTTTTTTAAATAGTATGTAAAACTAGGCGAGTTTACAAAGCTACCCATCCAAACAATAACTATTAGAGAACAATAGGATTATAAATTTGGGAAGGTTTTTCTTAAAATGTTTACTTTCAAATAGGGACTGTAAATTTGGGACAGAGGGAGTAGTATTTATCTTATAGGCCCTGTTTGATTGCACAATTTGCCATGGCAGATACAGAATCTTTCTCATTTTTCAGCTTCTTGGCGCGTTTTTTTTTTGGGGAGGGGGGTTGAGAATTGATTTGCATGGAAATCAATGCCATGGAAATTAATTCCATGGTAAGAATTGATTTGCATGGAAACCAATGCCCTGTTGTATTAAACAGGGCCTAGTTATTACTTTTCAATCATCTAGGACTCGTAGGTGAGTCTTAAATAAAGGCCTTTCCCCTTGCAAGAAGAGTGGGTCTCTTGTTCTTTGCAATATTGAGAATATCTTTTATTGATACTGAGATTGATCATGCAAGTGTTATTGATTCCGCAACGTTTCACATCAGATTTATTGTGAACTTTAAGCAGATACTACGTCCACTACTTGTGTGATTATCAGTTATTATCCAAGAAAGTTACGTTTGAGTATGCACATTCCTATTATAGTATGTTTAGCAATCCAAAAATTATTTTCCTATTTCTTCCCTCAGGTTGTAAATTTGTGAGAAAACGATTTAAAAATCATAGTCAAATATATAGTGCGCTGCAATCTCATAACATTTCATGAGA